>OW804101.1:4713984-4923500 GCA_942159475.1 Sthenelais limicola | reverse complement strand
TTCTCTCCCTCTTGGATCTATCTATATGTGATCTATTGATGTATCAGTACGACTAGGAATATCTTGTCAGGTGGACTGGTGTATCGAGCACAAAGTTACCTATTATCTTAGAGAAAGAGGAATGTTATATTACTTCTAAGCTATTATATACCTCAGTCTGTTCATCTCAGGTGCAGACTAGAGTGTAAGAAGGTACCAAAGATCCCTCAGATGTCCTTAGCCTTATTATCACTTTGAGTCTGTACTGCGGTGTTAGACACAAAGAGGCTTTTTTTTCTAAATGACAATAGCATAACATATAAGATGCAAGCAACAAAGCCAGCTGTGCTATCACTATAAATGTATCAAATATGTTTTCAACTTTTTCTCTCAAGATCTACTGTGTAGAAGTTTTATGACAATAAGATTTTTCTGTATTTTGTCAACTGGAATAAAATTTCAATGTTTTTATATCATTCAGGGTTGTTAGATATTAGGGCCTATAGGGCGGACTGTAGATTAGACGTAAGCTGTATAGAGCACGTGTGTGGGTGGGAACGTCTCTATACAGGTGTGGTACAGTGGGGGGGGGGGGGGGTGCACAGGTGGGGTAACAATGGGGTAACACCACCACCCGCTCCCAGGCTGTGTACACGGCTAAATGCAACAATAATAATAATATAGGCTATAACAATTATGTCTATTGTGTACCCTGGAGTCTGCAAAACGCTGTGCTCCATTGTGTAAAATTGAACCAAAGGTAATATGTGAGGTGTTTTACTCTGTTTTTATAAAAATCTTTATAGGAAACTACCTTTCAGGAACTGTAAGAAAATGTCTATTTCCTTACAAACAGTTGTTTAAACGAGACGAATATAACGTGGTTTCCTGCTTAGGAAGACATGTGTACCTATACTACTTTAATTAGCTTTTTTGGTAATACAAAAAATCAACTTAAAACATGTTCTGTCGGCCTGTCGGTGGTGCCGTTATTGTGGTCCCCTATTGGTGAAGTCGCCAGAAAATGCACAATTTACTTTCCCCATTTTTCTCAAATGTACCAAATCTAAGGCAAATATTATTTTCAAAATGCAGTTCAACATAACCGAACAGTAATTTGAATTCAAAGCAGTACTAAATATAATCAGATATATCCAGTATTTATCATTTCTCAGCTTAATCTAGCGGAATTGATTAAATGTGTAGATCTGCCGATGGTACATATTAGGACGATTTGACCCATATAGAGTCAGGGCAATCACCCAGGTACGACTATAAGGTAAAGATGTCCGGGTTGGCTGTTGTACTCCCTTACCCTGCCACACCCCAGCACACCATGGACAATTGAAAGGTCACACAGGTCTATGCGAGTATCTCGCACCCGTATTCAGGTACGCTATATTATAACATGTGCAGTAATTTGGATTTTTTTTTTTTTTTTTTTTAATAAATTTTATTGACAAAGTTTCACAGAGTGATAGTTCTCATTCGTCCAAATAATAATTAGATACAGTTCTCCACAGGTTTTGTATTTAAGGAATAATTTCCGAGGTTTTTTCTGCTCGCGGTGTCTATAGCGTCAGGGAAGTTCGAGGGCGAAGCCCGAGAACTTCACTGACGCTATAGACACCGCGAGCAGAAAAATCCGAGGAAATTATTGCTTTTAGAAGAGAATTGATGAGATTACCTTGATTTGATGATATTCCCTTAATGTTAGAGCAAAAAAGATTGACAAACCTTCTTTATTCCGTCCAAAAACATCCAAAAACATCCGAAATATACCATGCGAGTCGTCAGCCTTTCTATGAGACCGGAAGTGATTTTGAAAACGATGCCTTGGATAGCAAGCAGCGGAACCTTGTGAAAACACGCCGGCTGGATGAACGTAAACATTAGCAAATACGCACCTCTGATTGGCTGTTTCTCCGCTAAGCCCCGCCCATTTCACTTGGCCAGCCGTCGTGGTATCATACAGTTTCCGACTAACGCGGCAAGCATCGGACACTTCCGGTTCTCGAATGCCGTGTTGCGTGTGTCTAGGGACTTAAAAAAGAAATAAATAAAAGATTTGAATCGGTAGAAATAATTTAAATAGTGTTTGAGCCTGATAGCGAAGATTTAGTCGACGGGAATCAAGCAATAAATGAATGGCGAGTTCAGAACCTATACGTGCGACCGGAAGAGATGTGGAGATCCTTCGGCATAGCCACTCATGTGCACATTCACTTGGCGTTGCATTGTGTACGGTGGCCTATATAGCGCACGGAGGATTTCATTCGAAAGTGACCCGCACGTCAACTAACGAAGCATAAGCTTTCCGGTTCTCGAATGCCGTGTCCGTGTGTCTAGGGACTTAAAAAAGAAATAAATAAAAGATTTGAATCGGTAGAAATGATTTAAATAGTGTTTGAGCCCGATAGCGAAGATTTAGTCGACGGAAATCAAGCAATAAATAAATGGCGAGTTCAGAACCTATACGTGCTTACGTTATAGACCGGAAGAGATGTGGAGACCCTTCGGCATACCCACTCATGTGCACATTTACTTGGCGTTGCATTGTGTACGGTAGTCTATATAGCGCACGGAGAATTTCATTCGAAAGTCACCTTGAACTCTAAGCGGTCCGGGTGCGCGAGACAGTACGGTACCAAAATTCTGCCGCCAGAACCTGACCAGCTCTGTAGTGGAGTGGTTAGACTGCTCGACTTCTGCGGAGAACGTTGAGGGTTCGAGCCTCGTCAGGTCCTTTAGCTTTTTTTTTCATTCTATACTTGACAGGGTTGGGTTGATCTATGGAGACAGAAGTCTTGATCTATGGAGACGGAAGTCTTGATCTATGGAGACGGAAGTCTTGATCTATGGAGACGAACTCTTGAGACTTGATCTATGGAGACGGAAGTCTTGATCTATGGAGACGGAAGTCTTGATACTGATCTATAGGGAGTCTTGAGACTGAACTATAGGCTTGATACTGATCTATAGGGACGGATCTATGGGGACGGAAGTGGTTTAGAGGGAATCTATAGAGAAAAAAAACCTCCCAGAATCTCATCAGATCGATTCTAACATACTTTAGTTCTCTATACCCATTGTAAATCATTATATTATTTATAAATCATTATATTATTGTTGCAACATGTCAGATAAGGTTTGGGTATAAAGGATCACCTCCAGACAGCTGTACCCACCACAGATCAACAAACAATAACAACAATAACCTAAACTGACCATATCTACACATACCCCCCTCCCCTGCCACCTCGCGCCACGAGCAGACACAATAGGGACAATAGGGTATAATTACCAGGTCGACAGGTGCAGTATTACTATAATAACGCCCGGGTAGAACTTGTTATATACACATAGGATTATCATTATAATCAAAATACCTATTACATTATATGTAAATATATAATAAATTTTTTTTTTTACGCAGACGCAGTTGAAATAAAATCTTTTTAAAAAATGTTACTGCAACTATAAAAATAGCAACATTGCCCCAAGGGTAGTGTAATTTTTTAAAAAGGTGGGAAAAACATTGACCCAAGGATGCCTAGATGGCCTGTAGAGATTTATAGGTTTGCTATTGTAGGGTTCAGATCTATAGGTCTGCTATTGTAGGGTCCAGATCTATAGGTTTGCTATTGTAGCGTTCAGATCTATAGGTTTGCTATTGTAGGGTCCAGATCTATAGGTCTGCTATTGTAGGGTTTAGATCTATAGTTTTGCTATTGTAGGGTTCAGATCTATAGGTCTGCTATTGTAGGGTTCAGATCTATAGGTTTGCTATTGTAGCGTTCAGATCTATAGGTTTGCTATTGGTGGAAACTGGAGGCAGAGATGCTATATGACATTTGTACCATATGTTCTGGGTGGGGCGGGGGCGGGTGCGGGAGGTCTATAGGGCGGAGTAGAGGGGTAAGATGAAGGGGTAAGTGGGAGGGGCACAGGGTCAGGGTAGCCTGGGGGGAGGGTAAATTAAAATTCTGGGTTAGAGCAATAGAGTTGTATAGATGCAGTTGTTGGGTACAGAATGTGTAGGGTGGGTTGGGGAGGGGGTAGGTAGGGTGGGGGAGGGGTGTAGGGGGTAAGTGAAATAGCAGTATAAGTGCAGGGGTGTGGACATAATATAGGGTGTGTGTGGACCACTGGGCACATCAGGGCAAACCTTATACTTATAATTTAATTTGGTTTCCTGGTTAAACAGCTAATATTCACCGACGCCATCTTGTTTCCAGATGTGCCATGAATAGGGAAAGAAGTCAAGATTTATATTTTTCATGGAAAGCTGGAGTCTTAATGCGATTCTAACGACATTTTGCGGTTTGACTTTCCCTGAATTTGAAGGGACTCTCTAAACTCTGGGCCTAGACTGTGTATAGTTAATTACAGGACATCAGGTATTTAAGGGGAGAGCAATGGTCAGCCTTAGACTCAAGGGACGGCTCCACTGATCTGCTTTAACCTTACATTCTGTTCTTTTTCTTTTGTTTGTTTTAAATATTTCTATGAAATTGGTGGAAATTGCATTATTGGAACTGAAGGGACATTTCATTGGATCCATTGGTCACATTATTGTCCATAATTGTTTTCAAAATAAAACAAAAACAATCAAGACTTAAGGATGAAACAGATTGTTTAGCCACTAGCCGTAGAACCTAATATAGGGGATTTGCATAGACCTCATTTTAATCTTGATTTGTATGGAATTATGGAACTAATGGTACAGTATTAAATCTATAGAAAACGTGCCATGTTCAGCATGAGCAGTGATCTCATGTATATAATGTCAATATCCATGTGTTATACATGTTTCCATAACACCATCTTTCCCATCATGCATTTGGTTTTCATAGATCATTTATAGAAGCTCTGACATTAGTGAAAACATTTTTTTCAAAAGCACTGTTCGATAAAATTGTTGCCAGATATTTGTATGTCATATTTCACCCTTTCAAATAATCCACCCTATTGGGGCTGCCCCCCTCCACCTGGATCACTGCCCCCCCCCCCCTCCCTCGCACCAGGTAGGGTGAGAGGGTTCAGTATAACTGGGGTATATAGGTGCACACATGTACCCTAGCCAGCAATGGGTGCAGATATAGTGGGGGGTGGGGGGGGGGGGGGGGGTACACGTAGTGGGCGGCTATACCATCATCATTATCACCGAGAGCTACATGGGTCAGATTTTCAGAAAATGTACAATTGGCAGCTCTACACATTGAGTAAATTCTGCTAAATTAGGCTGAAATTTGGCCAATATTAGGTAAATTCGGGTATATTAGGCATTGCATTGATTCTAGCAACCTGTTTGGTTAGCTTGAATTGTATTTTGAACCATTTTTTTTCCGTCTGAAATTTGGGTTATTTCAGAGAATTGGTGAAGCTGAATTGTACATTTTCTGGCGATTTTACCCATATATAGCCCATAGTAATTATTCTCATCAATTGACCAAACATATATCATATATTCCCTTACCTGGTAAAAACACACTATTTTATACTCAGTGTCTTAGTACTTACTCATATCCCATCCACCATATACTAGATGTCTACATAGAAAACTATCCTATAAGTAAAGGTAACAGCTGGAAGAGCTGGGACTCCCCCAGAGGTCTGTCAACCTGTTTGTCTACACCTCCTGTATTATTTGGACAAATAAAAAAATATTCTATTCTATTCTAAGTACATCATAATTCAGAGCTAGGGGATAGATACTATCATGTCGATGTCATTAACTCTTGTTTTATATACATTATATGGTCATGCACCTAAAAATAGTTAATCCCACCCTACACACAGCGCCAAGCATAGTAGTATGGTACTTATCCCCTGGGCTCTGGTCTTGACAAATAATCATCTTATTGTATAAAAATGTTGAATAATAAAAGAAAGAAAAAAAGGCTCCAGGTGAGAAATGGTGGTGACGTCAGGCAGGGCTGTTCTCCTGGACAGCCCGGCCTGGGTTTTCAAAATTTTATAACTCCATAATATTTGGTAATATTTTTTTCTCTCGTAATATCTGAAAATGAAGCTTTAATAGAAAATCAGGTTTTGCAAATAAATCTTAAACACATCAGCGCTCTCAATATCCGGAGGAATCAATATTTGGGCACAGTAACTATTTAATTATTTGACTACGTAAACTTGAACTATTTTCTTTTATCTTCAATATCAATAACTTACTTGAGCCTTAGACGCTTAGTACTATTAATGTCTCTAACTTATGTCAATGGCCTCTCGCTCAAACCGCAAAGTGCCATTATAATTCCATTAAGACCGCAACATTTTGTCCTTGGGTAAGTGTTTAATTACAACTGTTCATTAGTCTGTATCAAAGCTTATCGTTTTGATCTTGTCATTATTCCTCTACTTTTACCTCGCAAATGTAATGCTAAGTATCTCATAATGTCAAATACTCAAATACACAAACGTTTTTACAGTTCCAGTCTAGGCCCAAAGTTGAGAGAGTCCCATCAAATGAAGGGAAACCCTCTGGCGTCAAACCCCAAAGTGCCATTATGATTCCACTATGACCGCAAAATGTCATTATATTCCCATAAAAACGCCGAGTCCTAGGCGAGAAAACCGATTAGCGAAGTAGGCTGACATACCATTCTTTTCTGATCTGAGGGTTTGGACCTAGAGTGTTTCAATCATAGCGAATCTTTGCCTCTTATTCTGTAACAGTACACAGTTTCTCCCTACGACCTATTTTCAATGTGATACATTGTAAAGAAGACTAAGGGTTTTTAGCCCATAGGTTCAGTAAGATGAAGAAGTGAGACAAGAAGTCCGAGGTTGTAGTTCGTCTGGATTCGGCCTAGGCGGTGGTGACTCAGCGAGTAACAGAGTGCCTAGGTCCGAATGGTCACTTTATTTTATACTCCACAATCATGAATTATTCATACAATCAAACCCAGGAAATATTCCACTAGCTCTTCCCCTTCCCTCTAATTGGTTGAGGGAGAGAGAATCTTCCTTGCCCACACGCCGACCTCTGCTCCCCAGGCAGAGACCATATATGGAATGCACGCAGGTCGGATCCCTCTCCTCAGCCTTCCCCCTCCCACCCCTTACTCATGGATCCCATGGCTCGTGCCAGCCCCCCCTCCCTCTTGGCCCTTCCCCCCTCTTGATACCCCAGAGCAGTGTATAAGTAATTAGGTCGGGCTGGGGGAGGTGGGGTGAGCCCTGAGTGGCTCATCCCCCCCTCCCTCCTGGCCAGGCCACGTGTGGCGTGCGTGCCCTGACCATGATCAGGGCTAAATAGGTCGGGTCTGGGATCCAAAGATGCCAATTCTTTACATTCGTCCCATATTTTATTTTTGTTGAAAGCTTTCTTTCGAACAAAATATTTAGCCACTGATCAACCCAGTCCAACCAGACAAGGGAAATAGAAATAAGGTTACATAATTTACACACACAAAATCATAGAAAAGGGTAAAGTAAAAGTATTATAAATTATTATATCTGTAGACCTAACGGGTCAAGATAGAAAGTTTCCAAAGGGAGTGGCTCTATTAAAAGGAGTGTTCATTTATATCAGAGGCCATCACCCTGCACTAAAAAGTCTTTTAGTCGAATATTATGTAAGAGAAGTCTCTGTGTTTTTAAGTGTGCTCCTGAACACTGTTAAATGTCTTCCTTTGTACTGAGCTAGTACTCACAAAAGTTCTCCAATACGGTCGTCACCGCCGTCTCCTCTGCCCGGCCGGTCAGCCGAGGCCCCCGCTGGACCTCGTCGCTGACCGACAGGACGCCCGTCTCTTTCTCTCTCCTCCTTTGGCCATGGAGAGTGAGAGCGGTTGGGTAGTCAACACTACAATATTTCCATTTTTAACCTCAAACGCTACAGAACACATGTCGACTTTACTGTAGCATCACGTATAAACTCTTATTATTTGGAAAAAATACCTCTTCAAAGCAGAATGGTCGGAGACAAGGTGAGGGCTTCGATTCCATGGTGCTTCCTCTCAGGCTCCTCTGTCTCGACCGATTCTGTTTGTGTAAAAACAACTTCTCACAATGAGAGTTGAAATAAAAATACCTATTTGGGCTGGATCCTTGTTCACGGATTCCACCATTTCCTCCCGAGAGAGAAAATGGATTTCACCCAGGTATACTACTCTGTGTTCTGTGATCTCCCTCGCACCCGAGAAGAGGACAGAACAAAAATTAATAGTAAATATTAAACAAGAGTAAGTTACAGACAAGTTCAAAAAGTGTTTGTTACCCCAGAGAAACCCAATAAACATTGGTAGACTAATTATTTCATCCTGGTCAGTCCGAAATTGGCAGCGTAATATGGTGAGGCGGGGGAGGGGGCAGGGATATGCTCGAGGGAACGAGAGCCAGTCCTAGCGCCTGGAGTGGCCTCTCCCTCCTCTCGATCTAGGTCTTGGAGGGCTAGGGCTACAGGGTGGTGGGTTGGGGGTCCTATTGGGATCTTCTCTCGGGGCTTAAGGTTTCTCAGACAACACAAAAGGTTGACTTTGCCTCTTGGGGCGAGCCCCTTTCGGCGGAGGTAGATTATTCCCAGGGTCATGACTCCTAGGAGAGTGGGGATGAGAGTGGCTATACCCCAGATAGAACTTTCGGACCAAGGGGTGGAGGAAATCAGGGGGGAAATGGGTTTAGGAAAATCTGTCAGGGCTAGTAAGGGTATTTCAGCTCTTGGCAGGAAAGTCAATTGCTGATCTAAATGGGGGTAAAGGGATAATTTGCCATAAGTCAGATTAAACCCGGGGAGGGGCATAATCTTGGGGATGGGGAGGGTTATATGGGACTCATGGCGTTGGATGCTACTCACACGCCAATCCTTTCCGACCAGGAGACAACCGCCTTCTAAAATCACCCTGGCATGCCGATGATACGTTTGTATCACTGGTTTTTGCCCAGGGCACCTCAAGATTGTTTCCAGAGGTTCATAAATAGCCAGAATTACAGAAGAAATGGACTCTCCCTCTCTAAACACTTGGTTTGTTAAGTTATTTCTTTTTACAATCTGCGCCTTACAAAGGTCTGGCTTTTTACCTAAAATAATATTTGTTTCGCAGGTCGGGGTTAGATGCTCTATTGCAGCTGAGCAAATCTGGGGTTCAAACCCGATACAATGCTGAGGAAGAAATGACGCGCTGGATATGCTATCTAGGGCCACCTCCTCTTCTCCTACCAACTTTCTCAGGTGGTCAGCACCATATGGGACCGGAAAATACTTTAATCTATAGTGTAAAAATTGAGTGCCTGAAACTGCCGGAATTACTGTCTGGTATATTAGCTCCTGTTCGCCGTCTAATAATAGTCGAACGTTCAGGTGTCTATAATACCAGCGGTTATCTTGTGGGGTGTAATGTTTCCCTTCTTGTAATTTAGACAATATTTCTGATAAGTAGGCCAGTGGTAAAATCTGGTCTGTTAAGAATCCCCTTTCCAGCTGAATGCGCTGGCGATAAAATAATTCGTTTTGACGGTGGTAATTTTCCACCGCCCTACTCACTCGCTGCAATAGAATATCCACTTCCCTTTTCATATGAATTCTATGAATATCTTTACTGAAACCATTTAACTGTGTTAGAATGTCTGTCACTTGGCGGGAGATGTTACTTGCTGCAGCTTGGAGCTGCGCGATGTCCAAGCGGTTCTCTGTCATGTAGAGCCTTGTCTGATTCAACACCGACACCATTTCTTCCTGACAATGGGCCAATGCGCTCTCGCTAGCCTGAGCTTCTTGTACTGCAGACCTTAATTCGTTCACCTGACCTACAGTAGCGGTGCCAAACAAGGCACGGCTTAGCGAGCCCACAAAATTGAATAGGCCTCTCTTCCTTCGGGTGTCTTGTTGGACTGGTGTTGGAATCTCTGCCTGGAGGAAACCCATGTGCTCCTCCCAGGCACTGACATCTCCGTCTCCCACAACCTCCGCCTGTCTGAGTTCTCCAATTCGCCTTCTTAGGACGGAGACCCAAGCACTGACAGGAGGGGGCGTGGGGGGGTGTAGAACGATCACTGTTGTCCAAGTCGCGGTCAGGGCTCTGACCTCCCCTTCCTCATACACCAACACCCCTTCCTCCTCAAACAAATCGCCATTAGCCATCATAGCCAGGGTGATTATGAGGAGGGACTGGAAGGTGTAGGTTGAGAGAAGTCCGTCACTGGTGGTGCCCCTGGGTCGAACTCCCATGGTTGGGGCTGTGGTGGGGGTGACGGTGGGGGTGGGGGTGTAGGTGGTGGTGATGGTGGTGGCGATGGTGGGGGTATACAGGGCAGCTTCCTCGGCCTCTGCACGGGTGAAGTGGGCGTGGCTGGGTTTGGTGAGGAGTCAGGCCTTTCCCTCTTAGTAGAGCCTAGAGGGTGGAACACTTTGATCCTCTTTTCAGTGCATTCAGAGGTGGTGGTCAAGGCCTTGGGTTTAGGGCACTTGGTTGGGGTCTCTATCCTCCCTCTTTTTGCCCTTGACCTTGTAACAGGACCTGGTGGTGGTGTGCGCGGGGGAGCAGTCTCCACAGCAACGGCTGGTGGCAGGGGTCGGCGCAATGTAACTGGCTTGGGTGAAGCTAGTACTAGCACCTTCTCCCTCGGCGGCCGCTGCTGGGGTGGGCGTGGCACTTGTTGTGGTTGAGGTGGGCGTGGCACTTGGTCCTCGTCCTCCACGTGCATGTGCTCGTCCTCTGGTTGCTCTGCTCTCGCTTGGTCTTCCTGTTCTATCTGAATTGGAGGAGGCATGTTTGGTATGGGTAAATAAACAGTGTCGGGCACTGCCCTAGGCTGGGGTGGGGGAGGTGGTGGAACATGAACTTGTTGAGCTTTTTGGGCTTGTCTCCGAGCCTTATTTCTCTTTCCTTGACCCGCCCTCGGTTGCCTAGTTCTCAGTATATCCCATTCTATTTCCCCAGATACCATTTTTACCCTATCCCTATTTATACGCCTGCGTTCACCCTGGGGTCCCCTCATAGTTAGGGTGGTACCCCTTATCCCCGTTATTACATAACCATGATCCCACTTGGGATCTAATGGAGCGCTGGTGCCTGATAGCACCACCACATGATCCCCTATTTTTAGATCCTTTGCATTTGCTCTGGCCCTTAATCTCTCATAATTAGCCACTCTACTGGCCTCAGTGCGCTCAGCAGCTTCTCTGAACGCATCTGTTAAGGCCTGTAGGCGCTCACTGAGTACGGCATCTTCTGTTCCCTCTGGAGTGGGGAATATTTTAGAAAAGGGATATCTTGGATTGGTGCCAAAAGTTAAAAAATATGGTGTAAAACCAGTTACACAAGAAGTGGAGACTCTATGTGCCCAGAGGGTTGGACCTAAATGGCTCTCCCACTCTGCTGGTCTTGCATTGATGAATTTTCTTAGTATATTTTTAAAAGTTTTGTTAAATCTTTCGATTTTACCGTTTGTCTGGGGGTGAAAAGCTGTAGAATGCCTTACTTCAGTGCCTATGGATTTAAGGTACCCTTCCACTTGCTGGTTCATAAATTCAAGTCCCCGGTCGGTGATGAGCACCTCTGGGGGGCCATACCTAGGGACATATTCATTAGCCAGATAATCAGCAATGTTTTTAGCTGCTTTGGAGGGTATGGGTTTGACTTCTACCCAGCCAGTTGCGTGATCTATTACAGTCAAGATGTATCTATTACCTTTATCAGAGACTGGGAAGGGACCACAGAGATCCATTCCCAGTATCTGACCAGGATATTTTGCTATTGGCATCGCAGTAGGAGGTACACGCGCCCTACCCACTCTGTTTACAGCACACCTAGCGCATCGGATTAAGACATTATAGGTATCTCTTCTCATGGTGGGCCATTTATAAGCCTCTTGGATCCTATCTAGGGTCTTCCTCATGCCCTGGTGGCCTACTTCAGTGTGGGCGCGCCTCACTACTCTATGCCTAGCTGAGGGTGGCAGGACCAGGCGGGGGTAGGCTGGCTTGCCTGGGGGAGGGGTGAGAGTAAACAGCATGCCATCAATTATGGTGTAATCCCCCTCATCCTCCATCCCCTGTTGAAATTGTTCCAACTCCCTCTGTTCTAAACGTATTTTGTCTTTCTCGAGTTTATCAAATTCCCAAGGAATCTCATCTATCTCCTCCAAGGCACAGACTTCAAGAGAACTGAGAGTCGGCCCTTCCTTCTTGGGGTTTGTTTTTATTCGAGAAAGCATGTCTGCCCGGATATTGTTTGCCCCTTTTCTATATTCAATGGGAGCCCCAAACTCTGCTATTAATACCGCCCATCTTTGAATTTTGGTGTTTTTAACTTCTCCCACAAACAGAGACTTTAAAGGCTTGTGGTCAGTGTAAATTTTGAATTCGCTACCCTGTAGATAAGGTCTGAGCTTGTTTAAGGCATACACGATTGCATAAGCTTCCTTTTCAATCGTAGCCCAATTGAGTTGTGGCCCAGAGAGTTGTTTAGAGATATACTGAACTGGCCTCTCTATGCCTTCACTATCAGACTGGACCAATATGGCCCCTATTGCGTAATCACACGCGTCGCTATAGAGACGATAAGGCTTATCCAACTGGGGGTGCGCCATTACTCTATCTGAAGTTAGTAATTCCTTCAGAGTTTCAAATGAGCTTTGCTGCTCTTCCAACCATTCGAACCTGGCATACTTTTTGGTAAGTTTGACCAAGGGATGAGCTACCTTAGCATAATCTGGGATACATTGACGGTAATACCCAGTCATTCCTAGGAAGGAGCGAATTCCGCTCACATCCTCTGGAGGCAGCATATCCCTGATAGCGCTACATTTATCTGGGTGGGAATTAATTCCATCTTTTGAAACTTGGTAGCCGAGGAGATCTACCTTTTCTTGTTTGAAAATACATTTACTCTTTTTGACTGTAATTCCGTATTCTTCTAATTTATCAAACACCAGAGCCAAATGGTGATCATGCTCCTCTTCAGATTTGGAATAGATTACAATATCATCTATGAAAGTCATGCAAAATTTGCCAATAAATTCCGAAAACATTTTGTTCATGGCCCGTTGAAAGACGGCTGGTGCGTTAGTGAGTCCAAAAGGCATCCTACGGAATTGAAATAGGCCCCTATGACACACAAACGCTGTCTTTTCCATGCTATCCGGGTCCATCTCTACTTGCCAGTAGCCGCTTTTTAGGTCGATGGTGGAAAAGACAGTTGATCCTGCTAAACTGTCAAAAATATCTTGAATATTTGGAAGTGGATGAGCATCTTTTTTGCTTACAGAGTTTAGTTTTCTGAAATCGACACAAGGTCTATTGCTCCCATCTTTCTTTGGGACCAACAATATCGGGCTTCCCCATGCTGAGCTGCTGGGTTCTATTACTCCCAGCTCCAGCATTTCATCTAATTCTTTATCTACAAGTTTTCTCTTGGCCAGGGGCAAACGATAGGGGCGTTGATTAATTGGGCGTGCATTTCCAGTATCTATGTGCATTTTCACATCTTTAAAGGTACCTAATTTTCCCTGCTTTCCTATGCCAAAAACAGCGGGGTATTTTTCTTCCCATGCTTCTGCCTCTGTGTGGATAGAGGCGAATTCTTGATCTGCACTACCCACTTGTTGCCTTCTGTAACTTTTTCCTTCCAAAATTACCTTTCTTTTTCTGAAGCTAATTTGGGCATCTAATATAAATAAGGCATCATCCCCCAGAAGCAGTTCATGGTGAAGTTTTCTTACAATATAAACTGGAAATGAGCTACCCCCCAAGTTAACTATCGCCTGCCCTTCAGTTTTAAGATCATGACCAGAGAGTGATTTAAGAGATTCCCCCTTTGTCAATACGAGAGGCCGATGATGGGTTTTGCAAAAGGCTCTCCATACATCCTCCCGCATTAGACTCCTTGATGCGCCGGTATCAATGAGGGCACGCATCTCCATCCCCGCCACTGAGATGGAGAGGCAGAACCTCTCATCCGGCGTTTCTATTCCCCCTGGTTAACATATTTGGCTGGCTTGTGAGTGGTAGAGGCCATCTGCATGGCCGCCACCACTGCAGCCTGTACATGTGCATAGCGGTGGGAACATTCTCTTGCGAAGTGTCCCTCCTCCCCACACTCATAACAGACATTTTTACCCCTAAACCTCTTCCCTCCTCCCTGCTTATTTTTTTCCGGTCCTGGATTATCATTTCCCTTCCCCTTCCCTTTCCCTGGGTGATTTACTACCTGAGAACTGGCGATCGGGGGTGGGGGATAGGACGTGTTGAAATATGGGGGATACATAGGCAACATGGGTGTCTGAAAGGGGTACTGGGGTGCTGCACCTGATTGGGGAACGATCACTGTGGGGTTGGATGGTTTCCCCGTCTCCATCCTCTCTACTAATTTCGTAAGGTAATTCACCTTAGACTCCAAATCAGCTATCAGCTTCCAATCTGAGGCATCTTCTGGATTTGGCCCAGAGGGGGCCATTTTCTTAGGGAGGATAGCCCCAATTTCCATTGGTTCATCCTTCCTATCCCCTCTGGTAGGTTGTCCCGCCAGAGCGAATGTGTGAGCCGCAGCTGAGGCTTGTCTTATTGCCTCAGCCAGGGTATCAGGGCGAGCAGCAAATACGTCATGACGTATTTGCTCATCCCTGAGTCCCAACACAAAATTCCTGACCAACGTCTCTTGGACTATCTCGTGGTCCAGGTTATCCACGCTGTAAGCCCTCTGAGACGCTAGTTGGAACTTGCGTCCGTATTGTTTTGCATCCTCATATGGGAGCTGATAGAGATCGGTGAGCCTTGCTCGCAGCTGCTGTTCCTCCTCTTCATTCATGAAGAGGCGGAAAATCTCAGCCCTCGCCAGATCCCATGTCCTATTGGCCGGTACCTGTAGGAATCCTGCCACGCACCTCGCTAGAGGCCCGCTGGCAAGAGTTCCCAAAAGCTCTAGAGTGAGCGTATCATTCGCTACACAGTAGGCTTTTGCCCTGCTTATTCCATCTAGCCACTCTCTCAAAGTGTCCTTATTGGACCCATCATTTACTCCTAGCATGGCGCCATGGCGTTCCATGCGCCTTCTGACCTCCTTAATAGCTGCAAACCTGGCCCTCCTTTGACCCTCGTCAAGCATGGCCAAGTCCGCGGCATTGAGATCCCAATTGATGTCCGCCATGTTTTACACTTTGTTGAGAGAGTGAGAGTAAAGAAAAAAAAAGAAAACTAGATGGCACAAGGTACAGAGTTATAACCAACAGAACCCAGAACCTAGCAAAGTTTTTGCCCCGAACATTGCTCACCCACTCTCCTTGTATTATGAGTGTTTGAGTGTGATCATTCTCCCAACCCTATACAGTGGCCCAGATCCACCCTCCATACATCCCATAAATACAATTTATAAGCTCAATCAGAGTTTTTAGAGTTCCACTCACCTACTCTTCCAGCTCATCCTGCCTCTCCTAGGCTATGTCTCACTTCCAGTCAGAAGATTGGGTTGTTGCTCAACTTAGCAACAAGTCCCAGAAGTGGTTCGCCAGTGTAAAGAAGACTAAGGGTTTTTAGCCCATAGGTTCAGTAAGATGAAGAAGTGAGACAAGAAGTCCGAGGTTGTAGTTCGTCTGGATTCGGCCTAGGCGGTGGTGACTCAGCGAGTAACAGAGTGCCTAGGTCCGAATGGTCACTTTATTTTATACTCCACAATCATGAATTATTCATACAATCAAACCCAGGAAATATTCCACTAGCTCTTCCCCTTCCCTCTAATTGGTTGAGGGAGAGAGAATCTTCCTTGCCCACACGCCGACCTCTGCTCCCCAGGCAGAGACCATATATGGAATGCACGCAGGTCGGATCCCTCTCCTCAGCCTTCCCCCTCCCACCCCTTACTCATGGATCCCATGGCTCGTGCCAGCCCCCCCTCCCTCTTGGCCCTTCCCCCCTCTTGATACCCCAGAGCAGTGTATAAGTAATTAGGTCGGGCTGGGGGAGGTGGGGTGAGCCCTGAGTGGCTCATCCCCCCCTCCCTCCTGGCCAGGCCACGTGTGGCGTGCGTGCCCTGACCATGATCAGGGCTAAATAGGTCGGGTCTGGGATCCAAAGATGCCAATTCTTTACAGTATATGAAGGGGATATAGCAAAGTACATAGATTACATTAAAGCAGGCCCGAGTCTAAATTTTGTATATCTATTTGTTCATCACATCATTTTCTTAAACAAGTTAATTAAAAGAAAGATATCTTTATTTTTCATGGGGGAAAATACAAACATGCCTTGGACTCTTATTTTCAATAAAAAATTCTCTTCTCCTTCATTATCCATTTTACCTACTCCTGCGAGAAATGAAAATATACATATTGTAGACTTCGTATTGTCAATGCATCTGTCGACAAAGCCTCTCAGATCAGATAAGAATAAATGTCAGTGATTGGACGCCTACTGCGCTAATGGCTTCCAATAGCATTGTGCAGTTAGGATCGAGCTAGAGGTCAAACTAGAGGTCAAACGTCAATTATATCTCTTTGTATTTGGTAATCAAGGTTTTTGACTTCTAGGTAAAGGCAGCACATGAAAATGGTTATCATTGTTTAAAGTATAAAATAATTTGCTTTTTACTGATATTTCTGTAGCTAAACCCATTAATGTTAACTTTTCTGTACCGGGCCTAAATAGGCCACATACAAAAAATCTTGAACTATGAAACCAGGAAGAAGGGATCGGGAATACATCCTTATCTCATGGCCCTTTTCCTCCTCCTCCTTCCCCCAACCCCCCACCCCCTCCTCCTCCTTCCCCCACCCCCATCACCACCTCCTGCTCCTGCTCCTCCCTCTTCCCCTCTATCATATGAAACCAGGAAGAAAAGATCGGGAAAATATCTTTATCTCATTGCCCTTTTCTCCCCCGCCCCCCCCCCCGCTCCCCCTCCTCCCCCTCCTCCCCCTCCTCCCTCTCCTCCCCGCACCCCTTCCCCCCCGCCTCCCCCACCCTCCTCTTCCCCACTAAGATCCGCTGACAATGCCATAATTCCCACATTTAATCTCTTCCCCAACAGGACTTTCTCCTCATAACGACCTCCACCATTCCATGACAGGTCAACCCCAGGGAAAGTAACAAAAACAACTAATATCTGCCCTTCCCTACACATGTCACTTCTCCCTATTATGACAACCAACAACAACCGTGACGTCACCACACACGTGTTCCCCATTATGACGTCATGTGACGTCACAGCGCGATGGATCATTTTCGAGACGCGCGTCTCCAGGCAACGGAACGTCACGTAGCTCCGCCCCCTGACACGCACTCCCCTTTGTGGGTCAGATTTTCAGAAAATGTACAATTGGCAGAACTACACATTTAGTAAATTCTGCTAAATTAGGCTGCAATTTGGTCAATACTAGGTACATTCGAGTATATTCGGCATTGCATTGAATCTAGCAATCTGTTTGGTTAGGTTGAACTGTATTTTGAACTTTATTTTTGTCTGAAATTGGGGTCATTAGAGAGGATTGGTGAAGGTGAATTGTACATTTTCTGGCGACTTCACCCATATGATGTTACGCAACGCACTAAACACAGCGCAACAGAGGCAGAATTGTCCTACAATGGAATAGATTCAAATGTTTATCTTAGATTGTTATTTTTCTGTCAAATCTCACGTCTCCAGGGTGAGTTTAAGCGCCACGCCGCGGCCACACCCGGAGTTGATCGATGAGGGGCGTGTATATTACTGAGCTAAACCTCCTCCCATGCACTGATGTTACTCAACCATCATCAACCATGGGTCATCTCACCTAGAAATGGACAAGAGGGTCAGATTTTCAGAAAATGTACAATTCATCTTCGCCAATCTTCTCAAATAACCCAAATTTCAGACGAAAATAAGGTTCAAAATACAGTTCAACCTAACCAAACAGTTTGCTAAAATCAATGCAATGGTGAATACTCGAATTTACCTAGTACTGGCCAAATTCCAGCTTAATTTAGCAGAATTTACTAAATGCGTAGAGCTGCTAATTGTACATTTTCTGAAAATCTGACCCAAGTGCGATGCGTTACAGACAAATTAACCTTATTGTAATATCTTCGTATTGTCTGATGATTGCTGTATAAACATACCGAATATTTGTTTAAAAAATGATATTTTTCAAAGTGTTTTATTAACAAGACCTCTTTGAATCCTTTAATTTTCTCATTTCTGGGGTGTCCAGTGCTTTTCAAAGTCGTATGAATGAATACATGTACACTCTAGGTCCAAACCAATCGGTTTCCTCACCTAGGACTCGGCGTTTTAATGCAAATATAATGACATTTTGCGGTATTATTAATGGAATTATAATGGCAAGATGCTTTCCCTTCGTTTGAAGGGACCCTCTCATCTTTGGGCCTAGGCTGTGTACCACATTTGAAGACAGCGTAATTATATCCATGCGTTTCTAAGGTCATCCTGGGGAGAATATTTAGTTACTTTACTAGTAATTGTCCACCCAGAAATATTACAAACTTTTGCTTTAAAAAAGAAAGTCAAATATAAAATATAGAAATGCATTTTAGGTTCCCTTAATGTGAAAATTGTTGGAATCCCCTTAATCTCGAATTTTCAAATATAATCTTATCTCAAAACCCATTGTTATTTTGCGACTTGTGACTTTTATTTTCCTAAAGCACATCACATTTGGGTCAATTGTACATTTTCTGGCGACCTCCCCCATGTCTCTCTCGTCTATATGGGGCAGTGGACAGTGAGCGTCAACACGACCATGAATTCAAGTTTCCCTGGCAACAAAAAGACGACAAACAAAGATTGCCTTCATGCTTGCAGCAAACTGAATTAGCAATAATGAAAGAAAGGAAAGTAAACTAAATGAAAATAACCCATATATGGGTCAGATTTTCAGAAAATGTACAATTCACCTTCACCAATCCTCGCACATAACACAAATTTCAGACGAAAATAAAGTTCAAAATACAGTTCAACCTAACCAAACGGATTGCTAGAATCAATGCAATGCCGAATATACTCAACTTTACCTGGTATTGACCAAATTGCAGCCTAATTTAGCAGAATTTACTAAATGTGTAGAGCTACTAATTGTACATTTTCTGAAAATCTGACCCATATAAGGGCTTAGGCGATAGTATATGTGAGTATAGCTATGACAAGGGAGAAGAAGTATGTGAGTAGAGTATAGAAAGAGTCAAAGAGAGTTCAGATTTTTGTAAAGATATAATTATAAATATCAGCAGGCACGGCGAGCGTACACTGACCGAAACCACATGATGACTTCAATGTTATGATACAAAACAGTGATGTGGTGGGGGTGGGGGCACGGGGGGGCACGGGGGGGGCACGGGGGGGGCACGGGGGGGGGCACGGGGGGCACGGGGGGGGCACGGGGGGGGCACGGGGGGGGCACGGGGGGGGGGGCACGGGGGGGGGCACGGGGGGGGGGGCACGGGGGGGGGGCTCTTTTTCCTTTCCCTTCTTTCTCTTTTCTCTTTTAAATTCATTTTTATGAAACTATAAAATTGGCGAAATGTTACACTTACATTAGAGGCAAAAGTGTGCAGGCATCATATAAAATATATTTTGGTCAGATCGTCAGAAAATTTCAGACAAAAATCTAACCTAAATTTCAGACAAAAAAAATCAGGTTCAAAATACAGTTCAACATAACCAGACATATTTACTGAATCAATACAATACAGAACATACTGAGTATTTATCATTTTCACTCTAATTTGGTAGAATTTGAGAGATGTGTAGAACTTTAGATTGTACATTTTCTGAAAATCTGACCATATATAAGAAGGAAAAGATTGTAACATGTGTGATCTAATAAGTACACCAATAAAACGCCTGCACTCATTATAATCCTTATAATATAATAATGCACCCTTCACCTGATACAGGAAGGGTGCATTAGGTGGAAGTAGAGCAGGGCCTGCTTCCTTATTCCATGGTTTTCCCCACTATAGCAATGTCTGGGATGGGCCTCCATGTCACTGGGATGGGCTGCAGAGACTTGCTCAGTACTGGGACAGTGCCAATCTCACAGTTTATGGACATCAACCTAAGAACACATATATGGCGAAAGTCAAACGTCAGAATGATTATTAAAAAATATGGTTCACAATGATATATATTTCATTGAACATACTGCCATATGATATACATATATAGAGAAAGGAACGACGGAATGCTAGTAATTGAATAATTATTGAACGAGATTGCACTGCATATCTAACTTCCTTTGTATGTAAACTGGTTTCCATGAGATTATCATTGTAAAATGAAACTCAATAAAATTTGTCTAAAAAATAACTGCCCTTCATATAGAGGAATATTGAAATATGAACCTTTGTTTCGGGTTCTAAATCAACCAATCTAAAAGCTAAACGAAAAAAACAATTTGCTGATATTTGAGATCTCTTACCTAGCTTTACCTCCCCCCCCCCCCCACACACACACACTCTCTGTCTCTGTCTCTGTCTCTGTCTCTGTCTCTGTCTCTTTCTCTCTCGTTAATAGAAGCATCACCAGTCTAGGCTCAGAGCCTATCAGATAAGAATGGTATGTCAGTGATGATTGGACGCCTACTGCACTATGGCTTTCCTGGCCCTGGAGTAGGCGGCCAAGTTAGAACGTATTGTCTACATATTAGGCAAAAAAAAATAGGTGTGTTTCCGGTTTATCTGGCTGAAAACTAGGTAGGGGGGGTGTGGTAATTTTTTTTTTTGTTATTTTTTTTTGTTTGGAAACCACCTCCCAGGAACTGAAAAAAAATGTCTTTTTCATAACAATAGTTGTTTTGAACATGGGAGATGTGCTTTTTGACAGTTTTGGGTTAGGAAAACCCGTTTTCCTGCTTTTATAAGTTTTTTTTGTCAAAAAATCCCAAAAAAGTAAGATATGAAGGGGGAAAAATCAGGTATGGTAAATTTTTTTTTAGGTAGGGTAAGGTTTTTCTAGGTAGGGGGGGGGGGGGGGCGGGTAAATCGGAAACACACCTATTTTTTTTTGGCCTTAGAGCAACTTAGTGTTACTCATAGTCATAATGCAAGGTTAGCAATAATGGGTTCAGCAATTAGTTTCGTAAATTGTTCATCTATTTTTATCTTATTTTAACATTATAATCTCCAGAGCAACAACAACAATCAAAGTGTAACAATACGATTTAATTTTTTTTTTAAATAATATTAAATCCTGGCACAATGTTAAGTCAAGTGGTACGTCTAGTGGTTGTCCTACTGGCACCAGGCTCGCCCTGTGTACATCCACGGGTCAGAAACGGGTCAGGGACTGGGACACTTCACTCTCTTGTTTGATCTTCACATTACTTTTATAATATATTCAGGGCATCTGCGCTTGCAATATGGACTCTATGTGGATCAAGTCGTGTGAAAATGTACAATTATCCCTCACCAATTCTCTCAAATATCCCGGATTTTAGTCAGAAATAATTAAGGTTCAAAATGCAGATTAACATAAACAAAACAGATATTTTAAATCGGGTTAATGAACCTAACCTAACAGGTTATTATTTATTATTCGTTTATATATTTATTTTCAATCCCTTCTCCTGGTTCATCTTCACATTACTCTATAATATATTCAGGGGAACGGCCAATGTTTCACTTGGGTGGTGTTATTCCTTTTTGTTCATTAGCCAGTCATTTAAAGTTTAAACTGACGAAAATGTGGATAATATCCATGTCAAATAAAGTAATAATTTAATAATTTAAAATGTTTATGAATAGTTAATGCTAACAGTTAATAGTTAACAGCTTATTGCTCCTCCTTTAGGCCCCTCCCCCACCCGGCATACCTTGCACCCCCCACCCCCGCCCCCAGGATTATGCATATATATATATATGGACGTATAATACACAAGGGATGGTTCCCCACCTGTCCTTCCCTGTCCTACCCTGTCCGCTAGTTGACAGAACTTTCACTTTAAAACTCAAGTATTTGCTGAATTGCTCAACTGTAGAGTCTTGAGACTTGTTTCGAGGACACTAAGGTCATGTGGCAACTGATGCCGATGTTGCTTTACAATACAAACTTTTTAAAATATTTATACTGGGTTAAAACGTATAATCGGCAGCTCTACACATTTTGTAAATTCTGATAAATTAGACTGGAAAATGATCGATGAATACTAGGTACATCTGAGTATATTTGACATTGCATTGATTCAAGGAATCTGTTTGGTTATGTTGAACTGTTTTTTTTATTTTTTTGTGTATTAAATTAGGATTATTTGAGAGGATTGGTGAAGGTGAATTGTACATTTTCTGATGACTTCATATATAGCACTCTTTATTTTCACATCACAAGTGTTTACCTTAGTTCTTCAGACAGGTGGCGAGAAGAACATTTAACAATGCAATGATACATGTACACTGCCTTATAAAGAAATTAAAAAAAGAAAGAAGAGAAATGAGTGTTATTACAATTATTATTACAGTTATTACAGTAATGATTTAGATTTTAGATTTAAAAATATTTTATTCAGGAACTTCGACATTTTCATACAAGAAGCACAAATATTCTCAGGGGAGCCTGAATTATTAGAAAATTTTTACATAATACAGCAAACTGAGAGTTAAGTTACAGATATTCTGGATAGTAATATAATAACTTTGTGACTCTATCGAACATAGAAAGATGGGTAAATTAAGCTTGTTTTTTAGACATATATATATACATAAATCAATAAATCAAAAATAAGAACAGTGTCCATACTCCTGTTACATAAGGTGATGCAAAGTTGTAGGATGATTAAAATACATGTAATACAATGTGTCGACGCCGCGCTCTTTCATATTAACCATTAATAATCATATAAATTTCAAATAGTTGTACATTTCTTCAAAGAAGTGATCAACTGTATCAATGAGTGTTGAAATCATATTGTAAGAGCCAATTAATTGACTGTCTTAAATCTTGAATCTTAATTATAGGGACCAACACAGCATATCACGGACAGTGTGTATATTTCCTGAAATAAGTATAATAGAATATTACTCTTTTATTACGTAATTATATTGAAATCTGACCAATGCTAATATGTTTATGGGTGAAATCGCCTTCACCATTCTTCTTATATAAACCCAATCTAAAGATAGTTTGTATCAAATTGATTGTTAAACATTTTGTGGTCATGTTTTGGTCATGTTCAATTATTCTTGTAAAATGTCATTTTAAAAGCCTGAATACAAACTTTATTATTTTTTTATTCTATTTTTGCAAAACGATTTTATTACCAAACTAGGACATAATTCTAACCAGGATACATCGAGCTGACTGAATACATCAATAATTGAATGATAGGACAAACATTAGTAATGTCTCCTTTTCTTCTTTTTTCCCATGGTAAAAACTTTAGACGAAATAACAAATTTATGTGATCAGTTTCAGGAAAATGTCATAAGTGTATATATCACCATATTTGAAAAGAGGAGATCAAGCTGATTCCAATGATAGTAAACAGTAGGACACCTAATATGTATTTCTATTTTTTACGTTTGATATTTTAATCTTTTTTTAAGTACGAAAGCCTTCAAAACGCAAGGATATATTTAATACAATGTCCTGAAATTTGATACATGGATTTATGTGACTATAAGTGATAAACCCTCCAAACATCAGTGTAACCAATATGACTCTGCTGCAGGGGTCGACCACCTCCCAAAGGTGAATGTCCCCAGATAGATTAGTCTCGCCACGTTTGGGACTTTTTTGGTGCAACTTCATTATTTACCTACAAATTACATGTTGAGAAAAAGGCTCAGATCTCAATAAAATGTACAATCTTCTGCTCTACACATTTAGTAAAGTCTGCAAAATTAGACTGAAATTTGACCAATGCTAATATGTATTTCTAAAAATATCCAATTGATTTTCAAAAGATCTGTTTGGTCATGTTCAACTTTTAAAGCCTCAATTTTGTTTTAAATCAAAATTATTTTAGAGCATTGGTGAAGGCGAATTGTACATTTTCTGGCGATTTCACCAAAAAGGTAGACTAGTTTCTGGCTGGCGGCCAGGTGTTCCTGTTCTTGCCCTGTACCGTTAATTGGACAAATGAGCTCAACTAAATAATAAACTAATAGACTTAATATGATTTTTTTTTGTTACAGTATTTATTATTCATTTATCCAATAAGCAGTTACACTCTCACTTTACAAAAGTGTTTTTTCGTTGTATTGTGTTGCATATATATGGGTGAAGTCGCCAGAAAATGTACAATTCGTCTTCACCAATCCTCTCAAATAACCTAATTTTCAGACGAAAATAAAGTTTAAAATACAGTTCAACCTAACCAAACAGATTGCTTGAATCAATACAATGTTCAATACACTCCAATTTACCTACTATTAACCAAATTGCAGCCTGATTAAGCAGAATTTACTAAACATGTAGAGCTGCCGATAGTACATTTTCTGAAAATCTTACCCATATATTAAATTTGTATATGGGTCAGATTTTTAGAAAATGTACAATTCGCAGCTGTACACATTTAGTAAATTCTGCTACATTAGGCTGCAATTTGGTAAATACTAGGTAAATTCGAGTATATTTGGTATTACTTTCATTCAAGCAATCATTTTGGTTAGGTTGAAGTGTATTTTGAACTTTATTTTCGTCTGAAATTTGGGTTATTTGAGAGGATTGACAAAGAAAAATTGTACATTTTCTTACGGTCTCAGATTAATCCTTATTTACTTTATTGTGACGCGATCAAGGATATGATCTAACGTTGGTGCCAAGGTGGAGGGAGATACTGCAAGTCATTCTACACGGCATTAAGTGATATTTTATAATATTCAACACATCACCCGCAGTGACTCAGGTGCTACTGCAAGTGACTCCATGCATGGGGTGAAATCGTCAGAAAATGTACAATTCACCTTCACCACTCCTCTCAAATAACCCACAATTAAGACAGAAATGTAGTTCAAACTTCAGTTTAACATAACAGAACAGATCGTCTGAATCAATGCAATGCTGAATGTAGTCAGATACACCTATTATTGAAACGTTTTTCGGTCTAATTTAGCAGAATTTAGAAAATGTTTAGAGCTGCCAATTGTACATTTTCTGAAAATCTGACCCATCATGGACCATACACAAGACAAGGTGTGTTCTTCCCGGTGCACGAGGACTGATGAACTAGGTAAGGAGGCCACGGGGGGGGGGGGGGCAGGGGGAGGGGGGCAGGGGGGCAGGGGGTAGGGGTAAAGGGGGCAGGGGGCAGGGGGGGTAGGGGGCAGGGGGGGATGGGGGCCGTAATGATTTTTTCATTAAAATGAAACCACAATTCAGGAACTGAAATACAGTTATTTTGAAACAAAAAGATTAATTATATAGCTCTCTTGAAACTAAGGATTATAATGTAATTGTTGAGACCTCTTGTAGTTTAACATTTTATGGCAATAATTTATGTTCTTTTAGTTCTTTTTTAGTTTAGCCTTTATATTTTTCATGATCAAATAGTAATTGGCAATGTTTAAACAGTGATTCATTAGTCATTTAGACGTCAGATGACGTGTGATGTTTAATAATTTTGAAACTGGATTCCGTAATTGTTTGGAAAAGTCCCTCTGGCCGTCGTGTGATTTTTCTTTGATTATGTTTATTTGTATTCCAATATGGCGGACTCTAAGAGCTGGGGAGGGGGGTCGCAAGTGGGGGGCAGGGGAGGTGAGAGTACATATCATATCAGTTAGAGGTATTATAAGAAGAAGAATCTTTTTAATTTTCATTTGATTTGAAAACGTTTCATTATTCAGGTACATGTTCGGCAATAACCCGAATTATTTACCTTCTGTTCAAATTTTATTTGATTTGAGCTTGTGAGATTTGTTTTGAATATAGAAGTAGACATTCATAAGGTATATATATGGGTCAGATTTACAGAAAATGTACAATTGGCAGCTGTACACATTTAGTAAATTTTGCTAAATTAGGCTGCAATTTGGTCAATACTAGGTAAATTCGAGTATATCTGGCATTGTATTGATTCTAGCAATCTATTTGGTTAGGTTGAACTGTATTTTGAACTTTTCATCATTTTCATATGAAATTTGGGTTATTTGAGAAAATTGGCGAAGTTGAATTATACATTTTCTGAAAATCTGACCCATATATAGATACATATCTATAATATTTAGTCTGCAGATTTAGTCTGATTTAGATTTATTTATCGAGCTCCAAGTAGACTTCTCTCTTCGGGTATTTCCCTGTTTTCCTGGTATTACAATAAAAGTTAATAAAATAAATAAAAAGACAAGATCTGGGATGAATTATCAGGTGAGGTCACGAGGGTAATTGATGAGTTCCGTCATAATAAAGAGAAATGTTTGACATTTCCATCAACAATTGCTGCTCCTCCATTTGGCTAAAAACTCTCTCATGGGTTTGATTTTCAGAAATAATGTACAATTGGTAGCTCTACACATTTAATTAATTCTACTCTTCAAAATTAGGCTGCAATTTGATCAATACTAGGTAAATTCGAGTATATTCGGCATTGCATTGATTCTAGCAATCTGTTTGGTTAGGTTGAACTGTATTTTGAGAGTGATTTTTGTCTTAAATATGGGTTATTTGATAGGATTGGTGAAGGCGAATTGTACATTTGCTGAGAATCTGACCCTTATGATGAATCTTTCCTTCTATGGACGGACGGAGGCGGAGGAGGCTGTCTGTTGTCAAGGAAGTGGGTTCCAGGCAGTTTTCGACTTCAAAAACATTAATATTTATTTTACATGTTAAATCATGTTTCCCATAGATTTTGTCTAATACCCGGAAGAGCAAAAGAGGTTGAACTGAAGAAATCTTGGGATCATTTCCATGATCTAAACTAAACCATCTGCGAACATATATGTGATGTGTTTCAGGAAAATGAGTCATAAGTCGCAAAAAATAAATTTTGAGATTCTATTATATTTGAAAAGATGAGATCAAGCCGATTCCAATGATAGTAAACAGTCTAATGAAATAATAAGTATTTCTATATTTTAAGTTTGATATTTTCTTTTTTGAAAAAAAAAGTTTCCAATATTTCTGGGGGTCAATATACAGTAAAGTAACTAAATGTAGTCCATATGAGGACCTTTAAAATGAAAGGATATATTACATAGATTGTCCTGAAATTTGATACATTGATTAACACAACTATAAGGGACAAACTCTCCAAAAATCAGAACATTCCAACAATGTGATCTTGTGAAAAAAGACCTTGAAAAATATCAATTTTGTGACTTATGACTCATTTTTCTGAAACACATCACATATTGTATAATATTAAACGAAATATTAAACCATCTACTTTTTTTTTTGGAACGTTTTTATTCAGTGGTGCCCGGCCTTCTCACTCCGAAGGTGATTTTCGTAGCAGGCCAGGCATTGCTACTTACAATTTTTGTACATCGGTGCAACATTTAACTATATTTTACTTATTAACTTTTATAAAACATAAGTTTCCTAAGTAGTATTCTATCCATCCATTAACAATCAATGACTATACATTCATGTACATACAAGGGATGATAACACATTAGAATAATGAGATGAGATGAGATGAAGGGTGATTAAGTACAGTCTAGTGAAAGTAGTAAACATTTGTGCAGTCGTGATGAGGATTCGACTCTGAACAAGCATGTCATCGTGGGTTGATAATTATATAATAATTAATGATTCTGGCGAGGTATTTATTACCTGTGTGTGAGATACTCAAAGGTATCGTTTTGCGAAAATACAAGTATATACAAGGTGGGGTGGATACTGTAGCTACCATATATGTACAAAATATGAGAACCAGGGGGTACTCTATGGGTTATCCATTCCATTCTGTCTTCCTAATAAATAATATTTCAGACGTGTTTTAAAACATTGGGGGTCGACAATTGTACGAAGATTCTGTGGTAGATCGTTCCACATCTTTGCCTTACGTTCAGTTAAGCAATTTTGATTTCGTGTTGTGTTACAGAGTGCTAATGGTAGAGTGGGGGCATTAGCTTGTCTTGTTGCCCTTGCAGGTAATACTCCTTTATTCTTAACATAGATATCTTCATGTGCAATCTTACAAACATTAAAGTATAATCTAGCCTCTATACCCATAACCTTGGATTGGATCAATAAGTCTTTATTGCTAATGCGGTGATGCCTATCTAGGGATATTCTAATAATCTTATTCTGGATTTTTTGTAACTTAGACATCTGTGTATTATTCAGGGGAGTCAGGGAGAATAAACTATAGTCGAATATTGACAGGAGTTTTGACTTGGCAATTATCAGAGCTGCATCTGTAGTGAGATTAGGCCTTATCTTCCTGAATACAAAAATTTTGGAATGTAGCTGACTTATTAAACTATTAAGTTGTGGTACCATGGATAAATTTTGATCAATGGTTAGGCCTAGATAGACATATTTTCCTACTTGGTCAATCTTCTCCCCACCCATATTGATGTTTAATACACATTGAGAGATTTTCTTTTTCGGTCCAAATACCATACACTTCGTTTTCTTTGTGTTTACCAATAATTTGTTACTTTTACTCCAGCTAAAGAATTTACTTAGATTACTATTCATTATGCGGGTACAATCAGCAATATTGTCAATACTAAAATAGAACACCGTGTCATCTGCATATTGCAAGAATTTAACATTTAAATCAAGATGCTTAAGATCATTAACATATAATAGATACAATATCGGTCCTAGTACGGATCCCTGTGGTACTCCATATTCAATATCCAATAGAGATGAGGTAAACTCCCCATTCTTTACAGTTTGCTTGCGGTTGTCAAGATAAGAGTTGAACCATTTACAAGATAATTCGGAGATTCCACACTCTTTTAGTTTATCTATTAAGATACTAGGCACAACAGAATTAAACGCTTTAGAAAAGTCTATAAAGCAGGCGATTGTAACATGATTCATATAATTGGCACGGTTAATATCACATAAAAATTCAGATAACGCTTCCGTGGTCGAGTGACCTGATTGAAAACCAAATTGTTTAGGACACAAGATATTGTTTCTGGATAGATATAGCATCAATTGATTAACAACCATTCTCTCTGTTATCTTTCCCGCTATGTGGCATAAAGAAATCGGACGAGTGTCTGAGGGTGTGAGGGGATTCTTGATTTTCGGAATTAGTTTCACAATTGTAGATTTCCAAGAGTCAGGGAAAATACCAAGCGAGAATGACTTATTCAATAGGTAGATCATTTGATCAATTAATAGAGTGAAAGCATCCTTATAAATCCTAGAGTTGAGCTCATTACAACCAGAATTCTTGTTAATATTAATATTAGCTATTTCTTCTATGAATGAGATTCTGTCTAAGTGTAGATCTTCCCAATTTATAGTTATTTGTTCAAAAGTTCTTGTGCGAGGTAAATCCAAAATAGTATCATTAATTTTTTTGCCAACCTCACAGTAAAATTTGTTAACACCATTTACCATATCCAGTCCTTCAGTTTCAGAGCCATCGATCAGTAGACTGTTTATACATTGTGCATTATTATTTTCAATATCTCCAACCACTCTCCAAAACTTTTTTTGATCTCTCCTGTGAGTGTACAATAAACCTCTAAAATACTCCGCCTTAGCACGACGTATATGCCGATTACAATTGTCCCGTGCGGTTCTTGCCTTCCTAATATCAGTCATATTTCTAGTTTTGTTTGCTTTTTTATACAATGATTCACGCTCTTTATGCAATTCGGTCAGCTCCCTGGTGTACCAGGCCGGCTTTACCAGTCTATTCTTAAATACCTTCTTAGGCGCAATATTATCCGCCGCGTCCAAAATTTCCTTGTAAAGAATGTCCCAACATATATTGGGGTCATCCTCACTATAAAATCTATCCCAGTCTGAGTTAGCTAACTTATCCTGAAGACGTTCCGAAGAGTAGTTTCTTAAGTCCCTACCAATAATATCAACCCTTACTTTACAAATATATTCTTTCTTAAAAACTGTATAAGTGGGATTATGGTCTGAGAGCGAGTAATCAAGGGTTCCTGATTTATAATCGGTTTTGCCTCCTATAATAAAGAGGTCTAAGATTGAATTTTTAGTTAGACCAAATCTTGTGGTTTCTTTTGCAGCTATAGTCAGATTTTTGGAAGTAATGTAGTTTGTAAGGGCCTTAGTTTTATTGTCGTTAATATTAATGTCAATATTTAGGTCACCACAAATCACTAGGTTACCAACTAAGTCCTTCCCATTGTTAATTAATTTTCTGGCACTTTCTAAGTCAGCTAGATAATTAGATACGTTGCCCGACGGCGGCCTATAAGTCAGAATTACATTGTATATCGGTACTTTATCTCTTTTAATACTAAGTGAAAGTATCTCACTATGGGAATTGGATATTTGGTTATCCTTCATAAAATTGAAACTATAATCATCTCTAACAAAACAGCATAACCCGCCCCCTCTACAACCAGTAGTTCTATCCAACCTGATTAACTTATATCCCTTGCAGTTCAACAAATTATCAGGAATATCCTCTTTCAGCCAAGTCTCAGAGAAACAGACTATATCATATTTCTTATTCATGATTTCATTTCTAACAGTATCTATTTTTGGTAAAAGCGATCTAATGTTATATTGTATAATCTTTACTCCTTTGACAGACATCAAGTCATTCCAGTTTCTGGGTTGGCATTTATACATCAATATAATAGTTTGCCTTAACACGATCTAATTCCATAATACTTGGGGCTCTTTTTAATTGGGACACATAACATAAGATCCCAGTATGGATGTCGGGCCTGTATTTACCCCAAAAGTACATGAAGCTATGAGGTCTTTGAGGATCAGGTCCCCCAATTTTCCCACAACAGTTTGAAGATTTGCTTGTGTGAATTCCAGGGATCTCCTGAGATCCTGGACGTTACAATCCTCATTTTTTATTCCATAAGTTTCTTTAGTCGTAAGATCATTGTAACCAAATGGGGCAATAGCGTTGAACACACGGGGATTCCTTGTTTCCAGTAAACTCTCACAGGGATGTTTATATAGCTCTTGCGCTCTCTCTTCAGAGACAGTTTGTTCGTCCCCAAAACGCATGGTTGCAGCGTAATGGGTAATTTAGAATAAATGCCAGATATACACACAATATGACGAATGTTCAGAGTCAAATCTACTCACACGAATTGTAAATCAAATAAGTCCAAAATGATCGTATGAATGGTAATGCGTAGTATGAGTGTGGGCGATAATCCTATGTTTCAACAGAGCGCTAATCCTATACGTCTGCACTCGACGGCGGACGGACTACTACTTGTATATGATATGTGTTACAGGGGAATGAGTCACAAGTCATTTGTTCTCAATAACTCTTTGTTGGAATGTTTTCATCTTTGAGATGTCTAGTCCTTGAGGTCGCATTCATGAATACAGGTTTCAAATGTCATGTTTTTGGCCTAGCGCCTCTCAAGATATCACAACAGCGGTAATAATGTACAAATAGTTAGTGGATGCGTTAATGTTGCGTAGGTGCATTATGGTTGCTAAATCTCCCTATTATTAATTTTTGACCAACGTTAACTGACAGTGCAGCATTAAATGTGCAACACCACAATATGCTAAATATGTAAACTCATTAAAAACAATGTAAGAAGTATTATGGTGCACCTATTAAAGCAAAACAACGCCACCATAAACTTTTGTATTTGCTGTTAGGCCAAAAAAAAATAGGTGTGTTTCCGATTTACCACCCTACCTAGAAACACCTTACCCTACATAAAAAAATTTTTACCATACCTGATTTTTTCCCCATCATATCTTACTTTTTTCGCATTTTTTGACAAAAAAAGCTTATAAAAGCAGGAAAACGTATTTTCCTAACGCGAAACTGTCAAAAAGCACATTTCCCATGTTCAAAACAACTATTGTGATGAAAAAGACATTTTTTTCAGTTCCTGGGAGGTGGTTTCCAAACAAAAAAAAATTAACAAAAAAAAAGTTACCACCCCCTACCTAGTTTTCAGCCAGATAAATCGGAAACACACCTATTTTATTTTTGGCCTTAGATATATTTACTCAACATTTATACACATTTATCATTTACCCGACATGTCACAGTCAAGAATTATCAGATGCTACTTTTGATAAATAAAAATATAAAAAGTAGTTTAAACGAAATTAGAGTTAATAATATTATATTCCTCTTTCCTACGTCCAACGATTACATCAACCAGTCTCGAGTACAACTTCCTAGAATCGTGAGTACAAACAAAATATTTTTAGATCATGAATAAAATCAAATTTAATGCTGACTGCAGTGGATCGGACCTGGAGGCTATAAATAGACACAGGTAGCGGGAACTGGGTCAGAAATGTACACATGGCAGCTCTATACTTTTGGTGAATTCTGCTAAATTAGCCTGAAAAATGATGAATACTAGATATATCTGAGTGTATTTAGTATTGCCTTGATTAAACGAATCTGCGTGACTAATTTGGGTTTATTTTGAAACTAATTTTTGTTTTAGATTTGGATTATCTGGGAGAATTGAAGAAACTAATTGTCCATTTTCTGAGGACGGGACCGTTATGTGTGATATAATGCTATATGGGAGTGGGATGAACTCATACCATTGCATGGGAAGGTCCTAAAGAGATCTACATTGAGCTTTTGTGGATATTTCATAATAATTTAGATTTTTTTAAATAAAAAAAGATATTCAAAAGGCAATCCGACCATTCACTAAAGATCATCAGAATCCTCAGTTTCGTGCAATGGCCAATTTCCCAAGATATAATTATAATTTGTGTGAATATTTTGGTGAAATGTAATTAATATGTACGTTGGCTGAATGTACCTGTAATAGCGGGTGGGCCCAGGTGTCAACATCTGTACCAGACTTGACCATCGACTGACCACAGGTAAATAAGGTGGACTGGTCATCCAGGAAAAGTCCCGGCCTGGTATAGGAGTGGCCAATGGTGGTGGACAAAGTGTTGAATAGTTTTCTCTTCTAAAAGAAATATATTTTATTAACACTAAATACTCAGGTCCCCTTTTCGGGTGTTTTCAAAGGCATATGATGAAAGCAAGTCACTCCAGGTCCAAACCCTCAGATGTCAGCCTACTTCACTAATTGGTTTCCTGGCCCAAAACTCGGCGTTTTAATGGGAATATAATGACATTTTTCGGTCTTAATGGAATTATAATGGCACTTTGCGGTTTGAGGCGAGAGGCTTTCCCTCCGTTTGAAGGGACTCTCTCAACTTTGGGCCTAGACTGGCGTTATATCTTGTGATGCCAATGTATATCAAATTGTTAGGCTCAGAGTTGACAGAGTTTTTAATTCCAAGCCTCCCATCCCAAACCACAAACTCTGCTATTAGAACCCATTAGGTCGACTACTCCAAGGTAGGAAAAGTCATTAGCGCAGTAGGCGTCCAATCACTGATATACTTATCTGATCCGAGAGTCTGTGAGGCTAAATTTGCTTGGTGACTTGGTGTCGAACTGCCCATGCCCCCTCCCCCCACCCCGATGTGCGAACTGCCCCTTCACCCCCATCCTATTAGGACGCCTAGTCAGGAAACTAATTAATTAGCGCAGTAGGCGTCCAATCACTGACACACATATCTGACCTGTGAGGCTAAATTTGCTTGGTGACTTGGTGTTAAATTGCTCCCACTCCCTGCCGCTTATGGGTCAGATTTTCAGAAAATGTACAATTCACCTTCACCAATTATCTTAAATAACCCAAATTTCAGACGAAAATAAAGTTCAACTTGATATTCTAGTTTTTGAAAAAAAAGGTTTCAATATTTATTGGAGTGAATAAACAGTAAAGTAACTAAATGTAGTCAATATGAAGACCTTTAAAACGAAGGGATATATTATATGGATTGTCTTGAGACTTGATACATAGGTTGATATAACTATGAGTAATAAACCCTCCAAGAATTAGAACATTCCAATAATGTGATCTTGTAAAAAAAACATTTTGAAAAATATCAATTTTGCGACTTATGACTCATTTTCCTGAAACACATCACATTTGATGCCACAGTGAATGGCAGGGACGATTGAAGTGGATCTGTTTTGGCAGGGATAAGTCTCAGTGGGCGATAATATGGGACATCCCCCACCTAATTCCTGAGCAATTACCATTTTTGATGTGTTCAAGGGAAATGAGTCACAAGTCGCAAAATTGATATTTTTCAACGTGTTTTATTCACAAGATGTATTTGTTGGAATGATTGCATGTTTGAGGAGTCTATAGTCCTTAGTATATGGGTCATGTCGCCTGAAAATGTATAATTGGCAGCTCTACACATTGAGTAAATTCTGCTAGATTAGGCTGAAATCCGGTCAATACTAGGTAAATTTGAGTATATTCAGCATTGCATTGATTCTAGCAATCTGTTTGGTTAGGTTGAACTGTATTTTGTACTTTATTTTCGTCTGAAATTGGGCTATTTTAGAGGATTGGTGAAGTTGAATTGTACATTTTCTGGCGACTTCACCCATTAATTGTCGTGACAGGTTGTTCTCACGGAAGATTAATAATAGGGCCACAATAATAAATCGGTCAGATTTTCAGAAAATGTACAATTGGTAGCTCTACACATTTAGTAAATTCTGCTAAAATAGGCTGAAGAATTATGAATACCGGGTATACCTGAGTATATTTTGTATTGAGTTGTTTTAAAGTATCAGTTATGTTATGTTAAACTTCATTTTCAAGCTCATTTTTGTCCTAAATGTGGGTTATTTGAGAGGATTGGTGAAGGCGAATTGTATATTTTCTGAAAATCTGACCCAAGTGTGTTACCCATTCACTGCCCACCACCCCTACCTAGAAAAACCTCACCTCACCTACAATAATGACCTTGGATAAAATGTGATGTGTTTCAGGAAAATGAGTCATGAGTCGCAAAAAATAGATTTTGAGATATTATTATATTTGAAAAGATGAGATCAAGCCGATTCCAATGATAGTAAACAGTCTAATAATCTAATAAGAATTTCTAGATTTTAAGTTTGATATTTTCGTTTTTGAAAAAAAAAGTTTCCAATACTTTTAGGGGTCACTAAACAGTAAAGTAACTAAATGTACTCCATATAAGGACCTTTAAAACGAAAGGATATATTAAATAGATTGTCCTGATATTTGATACCTCAATTGATATATCTATGAGGAATAAACTCCCTAAAAGTTACAACATTGCAATAATGTGATCTTGTGAAAAAACACTTTGAAAAATATTAAATTTGTGAATTATGACTCATTTTCCTGAAACACATCACAAATGTGTACTCAAAGAAATGACAAGAAAGCTAATTATAAATCAGGAAGACAACCATTTCGCACTGGATAACCCTTAACAAGTACATTTTTTCTCTTTTGAAACAACTTGTCTTATGAAATGTTACAAAATTTATATTATTTTCAGTTTTCTGAAGGATAGTTTCCTAGAAAAAAAGGTGAAAGTTCTAATGAACCGGAAGAACATATTTTCTTTGCCTTGATCATCAGCTGTCATGCATCTAGTTTTTGCTAATTCTTAATTTTTATTTATTTATTCATTTATTTATTTATTTATTCATTCATTCATTCATGTATTCATTCATTCATTCATTCATTCATTCATGTATTTATTTATTTATTTATTCATTCATTCATTCATTTATTTATTTATTTATTTATTTATTCATTTATTTATTTATTTATTTATTCATTCATTCATTCATTCATTTATTTATTTATTTATTTATTCATTTATTTATTTATTTATTTAGTTGTAAGGAAATTTGTCAGATTCAGGCACTGGCCTCAATTTATTTAATAGATATAAAATAACTGAGTTTTTAGTAATATTTTGCTTTTGTATTCATTCATCAACGTGTAAACGGCTGTTCCTTAAATTCTACAACCTATTAAGTGGTGCAATAATGACATAATGTTGAACTGTTATTTGTGATGTGTTTTAGGAAAATGAGTCATAAGTCGCAAAATTGATATTTTTCAAAGCGTTTTTTTCTCAGGATCCCATTATTGGAATGTTCTAATCTTTGGAGAATGTGTCACGTATAGTTATGTTAATCTATATATTAAATTTCAGCAAAATCTATGTAATATATCCTTTGTTTTAAAGGTCCTCATATGGACTACATTTAGCTACTTTACTGTTTAGTGACCCCCAGAAATATTGGAAACTTTTTTTTTCAAAAACGATAATTTCAAAGTTAAAATCTAGAAATACTTATTAGATTATTAGACTGTTTACTATCATTGGAATCGGCTTGATCTCATCTTTTCAAATATAATAGAATCTCCAAATCTATTTTTGTCGACTTATGACTTATTTTCCTGAAACACATCACATTTTTAATTCCCTTCCTTCTCTGTGGCATAAAGGTGAAGAGAAGTTAATCCCTTTTTTCCATGGCACAGTATAGGAAAATCTTTTTTTTTTGTTTTTTTACAGAACAATGCTCCGTAAACCTATTATAATGTTGAACTGTATGTTGAGCCTCAATTTTGTCTTAAATTTTCGTTATTTTGTGAAGATTTCTGAATTGTACATTATCTGGCGACGTCACTCATTCATCCATTTATCAATCATGTTTAATGTATTTATGAACGCATAACTTAATTCTGAATAACAGAACAGAACGGCCGACAGTACCTTTATCCTAAATACAATTACGCTGATATACATGAGATATCAAAGGGTGGACAGGGATGATTCTAATTGGTGCTGATACCCATCCCCCATGGACACTCCATTATTCCTTCCTGGGTGCCTTGTGTCAGATTTCCAGAAAATGTACAATTGGCAGCACTATTCATTAAGGAAATTCTGTTAAATTAGGCTGAAAAATGGTGAATACTGGATATATCTGAGTATATTTGGTATCACATTGATTTAAAGTGTCACTTCTGTTATGTTAAACTGCATTTTAAAGCTCATTTTTGTCTTAAATGTGGGTTATTTGAGAGGATTGGTGAAGGCGAATTGTACATTTTCTGAAGATCTAACCATTTTGCTTCAGGATTCTAGGAATTCTGGTTTCCATGGCAAATAACAAGGGCAATGTAGGAGAGCACTGAAGCACTGAGAGGACAAGAAAAAGATTTTTGTTGACGACATCAATTATTCAAAAAGCTTATGATGATCCGCCCTGCCGGGGAGTGACTTGTAGGGAGTGGATGATTGGGCTGTCAGGGGAGCGAGGTGGATCTTTAGAAATATAATAAAAACATGTTTGAGCAACAGTTTACTTACATTGTGAGAGAAACTAGAGGGGAGAGGGGGACAGGTGTCAGAGATTACCCTTAGATTTGTTATCGGATATTGTATCAGGGTCGGATTTTCAGAAAATGTACAATTGGCAGCTGTACACATTGAGTAAATTCTGCTAGATTAGGCTGAAATCCGGTCAATACTAGGTAAATTTGAGTATATTCAGCATTGCATTGATTCTAGCAATCTGTTTGGTTAGGTTGAACTGTATTTTGTACTTTATTTTCGTCTGAAATTGGGCTATTTTAGAGGATTGGTGAAGTTGAATTGTACATTTTCTGGCGACTTCACCCATTAATTGTCGTGACAGGTTGTTCTCACGGAAGATTAATAATAGGGCCACAATAATAAATCGGTCAGATTTTCAGAAAATGTACAATTGGTAGCTCTACACATTTAGTAAATTCTGCTAAAATAGGCTGAAGAATTATGAATACCGGGTATACCTGAGTATATTTTGTATTGAGTTGTTTTAAAGTATCAGTTATGTTATGTTAAACTTCATTTTCAAGCTCATTTTTGTCCTAAATGTGGGTTATTTGAGAGGATTGGTGAAGGCGAATTGTATATTTTCTGAAAATCTGACCCAAGTGTGTTACCCATTCACTGCCCACCACCCCTACCTAGAAAAACCTCACCTCACCTACAATAATGACCTTGGATAAAATGTGATGTGTTTCAGGAAAATGAGTCATGAGTCGCAAAAAATAGATTTTGAGATATTATTATATTTGAAAAGATGAGATCAAGCCGATTCCAATGATAGTAAACAGTCTAATAATCTAATAAGAATTTCTAGATTTTAAGTTTGATATTTTCGTTTTTGAAAAAAAAAGTTTCCAATACTTTTAGGGGTCACTAAACAGTAAAGTAACTAAATGTACTCCATATAAGGACCTTTAAAACGAAAGGATATATTAAATAGATTGTCCTGATATTTGATACCTCAATTGATATATCTATGAGGAATAAACTCCCTAAAAGTTACAACATTGCAATAATGTGATCTTGTGAAAAAACACTTTGAAAAATATTAAATTTGTGAATTATGACTCATTTTCCTGAAACACATCACAAATGTGTACTCAAAGAAATGACAAGAAAGCTAATTATAAATCAGGAAGACAACCATTTCGCACTGGATAACCCTTAACAAGTACATTTTTTCTCTTTTGAAACAACTTGTCTTATGAAATGTTACAAAATTTATATTATTTTCAGTTTTCTGAAGGATAGTTTCCTAGAAAAAAAGGTGAAAGTTCTAATGAACCGGAAGAACATATTTTCTTTGCCTTGATCATCAGCTGTCATGCATCTAGTTTTTGCTAATTCTTAATTTTTATTTATTTATTCATTTATTTATTTATTTATTCATTCATTCATTCATGTATTCATTCATTCATTCATTCATTCATTCATGTATTTATTTATTTATTTATTCATTCATTCATTCATTTATTTATTTATTTATTTATTTATTCATTTATTTATTTATTTATTTATTCATTCATTCATTCATTCATTTATTTATTTATTTATTTATTCATTTATTTATTTATTTATTTAGTTGTAAGGAAATTTGTCAGATTCAGGCACTGGCCTCAATTTATTTAATAGATATAAAATAACTGAGTTTTTGGTAATTTTGCTTTTGAATTCATTCATCAACGTTTTAACGGCTGTTCCTTAAATTCTACAACCTGTTAAGTGGTGCAATAATGATATAATGTTGAACTGTTATTTGTGATGTGTTTTAGGAAAATGAGTCATAAGTCGCAAAATTGATATTTTTCAAAGCGTTTTTTTCTCAAGATCCCATTATTGGAATGTTCTGATCTTTGGAGAATGTGTCACTTATAGTTATGTTAATCTATGTATAAAATTTCAGCACAATCTATGTAATATATCCTTTGTTTTAAAGGTCCTCATATGGACTACATTTAGTTATTTCACTGTTTAGTGACCCCCAGAAATATTGGAAACTTTTTTTTTCAAAAACGATAATTTCAAAGTTAAAATCTAGAAATAGTTATTATTTTATTAGACTGTTTACTATCATTGGAATCGGCTTGATCTCATCTTTTCAAATATAATAGTATCTCAAAATCTATTTTTGGCGACTTATGACTTATTTTCCTGAAACACTTCACATTTTTAATTCCCTTCCTTCTCTGTGGCATAAAGGTGAAGAGAATGTTAATCCCTTTTTCCATGGCACAGTATAGGAAAATCTTTTTTTTTTTTTTTTACAGAACAATGCTCCGTAAACCTATTATAATGTTGAACTGTATGTTGAGCCTCAATTTTGTCTTAAATTTTCGTTATTTTGTGAAGATTTGTGAATTGTACATTTTCTGGTGACTTCACTCATTCATCCATGTATCAATCATGTTTTAATGTATTTATGAACCCATAACTTAATTCTAAATGACAGAACAGAACAGCCGACAGTACCTTTATCCTAAATACAATTACGCTGATATACATGAGATATCAAAGGGTGGACGGGGATGATTCTAATTGGTGCGGATACCTATCCCCCATGGACACTCCATTATTCCTTCCTGGGCGCCTTGGGTCAGATTTCCAGAAAATGTACAATTGGCAGCTCTACACATTTAGGAAATTCTGTTAAATTAGACTGAAAAATGGTGAATACTGGATATATCTGAGTATATTTGGGATCACATTGATTTAAAGTATCAGTTCTGTTATGTTAAACTATTTTGAAGCTAATTTTTGTCTTAAATGTGGGTTATTTGAGAGGATTGGTGAAGGCGAATTGTACATTTTCTGAAAATCTGCCCATTGTGCTTCAGGATTCTAGGAATTCTGGTTTCCATGGCAAATAATGAGGGCAATGTAGGAGAGCACTGAAGCACTGAAAGGACAAGAAAAAGATTTTTGTTGACGACATCAATTATTCAAAAAGCTTATGATGGTTCGCCCTGCCGGGGAGTGACTTTAAGGGAGTGGATGATTGGGCTGTCAGGGGAGCGAGGTGGATCTTTAGAAATATAATAAAAACATGTTTGAGCAACAGTTTACGTACATTGTGAGAGAGACTAGAGGGGAGAGGGTGACAGGTGTCAGAGATTACCCTTAGATTTGTTATTGGATATTGTATCAGGGTCGGATTGTCAGAAAATGTACAATTGGCAGCTGTACATATTTAGTAAATTCTGCTAAATTAGGCTGCAATTTGGTCAATACTAGGTAAATTCGAGTATATTCAGCATTGCATTGATTCTAGGAATCTGTCTGGTTAGGTTGAACTGTATTTTGAACTTTATTAATGTCTTAAATTTGGGTTATTTGAGAGGATTGGCGAAGATGAATTGTACATTTTCTGGTAACTTCACCCATCAACTTCCGTGTAAATTAATAATAATAAGAGGATATTTATATTTGTTTGTTTTAAGATTTTTATTGAGCAAGACATTATGTTTTATCTACATAGTTCTAAGTACTGGCTGATTATCGATATGTTTGATAAAAAAGAATCCAATAAAGCAAGATATATAGTCTCCTGGTACTACTTTTGTGTACGTTACCAGTTAAAGCATTAACAAATAAAAGGAAGAAAGGTGTTGTAATAGCAATCCCGAAAGTGAAGGGTCAAATGTAATGATGAACTACACCCCTTGTGCCCCCTGTACCCCCTCCCTCCCTGTACCCCCACCCCTGTACCCCCCCCCCCCACCCCTGTACCTCCTGTATCCCCCTGTACCCCCTGTGCCCCCTGTACCCGCCTGTACCCCCTGTACCCCCCTGTACCTCCTGTATCCCCCTGTACCCCCCTGTACCCCCCTGTACCCCCCTGTACCCCCTGTACCCCCCACTGTACCTCCTGTATACCCCCGTACCCCATGTAGCCCCTGTAGCCCCCCGTGCCCCCTGTACCCCTCCTGTAGCCCCCCCCGTGCCCCCTGTACCCCCCTGTACCTCCTGTATCCCCCCCCATACCCCATGTACAGTAGTGGCCCGTTCATAAGCCCGGGCTTGTATTTGTTTAGACCACCCTCTTGCCCCGGCTTGCAATTGAGATAGGCTTTTAATCGATAATTAAATTTAGCGGATTTTATTTTTTCATGACCCCTACACCCCCGGTCTGTATTCGAGATAGGCTTATAAACAGGTCCCAGCTTATAAACGGGCCACTACGGTATCCCCTGTAGCCCCCCGTTCCCCCTGTACCCCTCTTGTACCCCTGTGCCCCCTGTACCCCCTTGTACTGGTCCTTGGTAAGACCAACGTGTTAATATAATCTCGTTGGTAAGACCATAAAGTGCCTTTCTGTCTCTTTTTCTCTGTCTCTCTCTCCCTTCTTCTCTATCTCTATTTCCTGGGTATGACCATAAACTGCCTCCCTCTCAGCCCCCCCCCCCCCGCCGCCCTTGATATAACCTTCAATGTGTTGATAAGGGCGTAAAGCAACCAATCTCACTCACTCCCTCACTTACCCACACCCCCTGTACCCCTGTGTTTTTAGCGGAGGTAAAAAGTCAGACTTTGTTGTGCTTTGATCCTGGAGCAGATAATTGGTGGCGGGAGGAGCCTGGGACACCGGCTCTTACACTCAGCCCCCCCCCCCCCCGCCTCCTGCCTGGACACCAACCCAGCTGGCACACACATCCCCCCCCTACCACCCCCCCGCCGGCCTGCGGATAACAAGTGGCTCTTGTATAAGGGTCAGTTTTCAAAAAATGTACAATTGGCAGCTGTACACATTTAGTAAATTCTGCTAAATTAGGCTGCAATTTGGTCAATACTAGGTAAATTCGAGTATATTCGGCATTGCATTGATTCTAGCAATCTGTTTGGTTAGGTTGAACTGTATTTTGAGAATAACTTTTCTCTTAAATCTGCGTTATTTGATACTATTGGTGAAGGTGAATTGTGCATTTTCTGTAAATCTGACCCATTAGACAAGGAAAAGATTCTTTTGTGGGAATGCCTTTCCCTGTTGGGAGGGAAAACTTCATGTATTATATATTTTAGTTCCATAACATTACATTATAATATTATAAAAAGGAGAGATGTGATCAACAGTATACTGCTATTGTTCTTATTTTATCATTTTTAGTAAGTAGCTTATGCGTATTTTTTAATGTTGTAAAAACATCACTATAATCATTTAGATGAGTAAGTCGTGTAATATAAATAAAGTAATACAAAATATTTTTGTGATGTATTCTACACAATTTATACAACATACCATATCATTTTGAGCAGTCTCAAATAAAAATTCATTCATGACCTTTAGGTACATCTCTAATTATTTGCTCACCATTGTGTGTACTCCCCCCCCCCTCTCGCCCCCCCCGCCCCTCCTCCCCGCTTCCCCCTTGCCCCCCCCCCAGGAAGAAGGGATAGGGGACAGAGGGTGTTTTTCCTCAGTTGGTAGTGACAGCTTTCCATTTGCTCTCTTGTGGTTTTTTGTAATGTTTTCTTGTGTGCAATTGGAGAAAGAGAAAAAAAATGTGGAACGCAGCAAAGAGAGATTAAGGAGTGATAAAAGAGAAAACACTTTTTTGTGGTTAATTCAAAATTGTTGTGATGGAGCTTTTACAACCAATGCCAACCAGAGACGGGACACGTGTGCAGAGGGTTAAGGTGTCAGAAAATGTACAATTGTGATGTGTTACAGGAAAATGAGTCACAAGTAGCAAGTGTTTTTTTCACAATTTGATTTAGAAAATATTTTATTCAGGTCTACAACATTTCCACACATACAAGTATGAATATTTCCAGGACAGCCTGATTTAAAAAATTAAGGAAAAAAGTTAGATCTTATACATTAACTCTGTTTAGGACAGTTCGAATTATGATTACAATCTCATATTAACATAATCTTATGTGATATCAGAAAAAATTACATAATGACAATAAATATCCCTTTATTGAAATGTTCTGATATTTAGAGGGTTTAGCACTTATAGTGATATGAGCCCATGTAAACAATATCGGGACATTGAAAGAAAGTGTACAGTTCACTTTCACCAATCCTCTCAATAGGGGGCTTGCATAGCCGCCATTTTGAACCTTGATTTGCATGGAATTATGGGAGTAATGGTGCAGTCTAAAATCTATTGCAAGTACATGCCATGTTCAGCATAGAATACTTATCAAGGCTCCCTTAATCATGTTTGAATAGGCAGAAAAGTAATAGGGGAGTTGCATAGCCGCCATTCTTATCAAGGCTTTAATGTCAATATCCATGTGTTATGCATGTTTCCATTACACACGTCCACCATCTTTCCCATCATGCATTTGGTTTTTCATAGATCATTTATAAAAACAATGATATTGGTGAAAACATTCTTGCAATTTCGAGAAAAATGTCGCCAAATATTGGCATGTCAGATTTCATCAGAATCCATCCCAGAAAGCATTGTAACAGACATGCGCAGTGGTACATGCAAATCCCCTGTTGATATAAGTCTATTCTCTGTTGCAAAATGTCCAAATGTTGTCCATTGAATATGCTTGTGCTTATAAGTTGTCAAAAAGAAAAGAAAAGAATAATTGGGGTAGAATGAATTATTTTAAACTGAGAGCAGAACTAGAAATTTATAGTTTGTCGACCTTTTTATCACATTTTTCCTTCCGTAATTACGTATCTTTAGTGATGAATAAACAGTTTTCAAATCAAATCCCCCCTGTACCCCCCGTCGTAATTGTTATATTTAATTTAAGAAGGGCCCCCATGAAGGTCACCGATGGTGAGGTTAGCGTCCTTCTTAATTCCTATTGTACCTATGGCTATGTACGTATAATTGTAAATAAAAGTTTCAAAATATTAATAAATCGAATCAAATAAATAACCCAAGAGCAGGTGGGAAATGGTTGGCGACTATTAAAAAAACGGCTGAAGCATTCCAACCTCAACCCCGTACCCGTCCACCCTCACCCTGTACCTAGGCCAAAACAAAATAGGTGTGTTTCCGATTTACCCTCCCCCCCCCCTACCTAGAAACACCTTACCCTACCTAAAAGTATTTTTACCATACCTTATTTTTCCCCCATTATATCTTACTTTTTTTGGATTTGTTGACAAAAAAAGCTTATAAAAGCAGGAAAACGGGTTTTCCTAACCCAAAACTGCCAAAAAGCACATTTCCCATGTTCAAAACAACTATTGTTATGAAAAAGACATTTTTTTCAGTTCCTCGGAGCTGGTTTCCAAACAAAAAAAAAATAACAAAAAAAAGTTACCACCCCCCCCCCCAACCTAGTTTTCAGCCAGATAAATCGGAAACACACCTATTTTTTTCTTGGCCCGTACTATAATCTTTGCCTCTACCCATTAATACACCAAGGCAGACTGGGGTCTTTACCACAGACACTTCTTAGTGACAGCTACTCCATAAAGGTGTGACCATGGTTACCTGTGTGTGACCATGGTTACCTGTGTGTGACCATGGTTACCTGTGTGTGACCATGGTTACCTGTGTGTGACCATGGTCACAGGTGGCCATCTGATGTATTGGTGGTCCCCCACGCATCATTACAAGTAATCCATACCGGTATGTATGGATCTGATCGTCAGGGAGTGTACAATAGGGGAGTTGCATGTGCCACTGCGCATGTCTGTTACAGTGCATCATGGGATAGATTCTTTTGAAATCTGATATAGAAATATTTGGCAATTGTTTTTCGAAAATTGCAAGAATGTTTTCACCAATATCATAGCTTTATAAATGATCTATGTTAACCAAATGCATGATGGGAAAGATGGAGACATGTGTTATGGTAACATGTATAACACATGGACATTAGAGCATTGATAAATAGTCCATGCTGAACATGACAAGTTTTCTATACATTTTACACTGTACCATTAGCCCCATAATTCCATGCGAACCAATATTCAAAATGGCGGCTATGCAAATCTTCTATTGCCCCCCAACACATTTAGTAAATTCTGATAAATTAGGCTGGAAAATAATGTATTTTGCGACGACTTCACCCGTCCCTGTATAACGTGCACGGGGTCAGGAAAGATCAAAGGGAAGTCAATCCAATGTTGTTATGCGAGGTCTGCACGGCACGAACCGGAAGTCAAAACACACGAGTCATAATTACTAAACAAATCTCATCATGAAAGTAATAATAATAAAAATAAAACTCTTTTATTTCATGACTATACATGTACTTTTAATTTGATCTAAAATCAGATCTAATTTCTATTTTATAAATCGTGGTATATTTGATATGAACTGATGTGTATTGTGAATAGACAATCAGGAGGCAAAAACACAAACAAATATTGTGTTTTTTAAATAAATTTTATTGCGAAAACATTTTCAGGCAAGCCTGATAATCTCATGTTACACAAGTTCAAAAGGGTTTTATTCTTAGACTTATACATTGTCAGTTATTTAGCATTTAATTCTTTTAATTTTACTTAGAAACAAATGAGACCGCTCTTAGATTTTGAGCCTGGTAATAGGCAGGAGCAATTCGACATCATACATATATAAGGACAATATCGAGTCAATATTAATGTACCAATATTTGTGGGTTTTTTATTTCATTTCGAATATGGGTCAGATTTTCAGAAAATGTACAATTGGCAGCTGTACACAGTTAGTAAATTCTGCAAAATTTGGCGGCAATTTGGTCAATACAAGGTAAATTCGAGTATATTCGGCATTACATTGATTCTAGCAATCTGTTTGGTTAGGTTGAACTGTATTTTAAACTTGATTTCCATCTGAAATTTGGGTTATTTGAGAAGATTAGTGAAATTGAATTGTACATTTTTTGGAAATCTGACCCATGTACAGGTTTGTGATAAAAGTACACATCAACATTAAAAACAAACAGGTTTACAAAGTATGTTTTTGACTCAGTGGTTGAGACATTTCCCTGCAGTACAGGTGGTTACACTTGTTAGAAGTAATCACACACAACTGTGTTATAACCAAAGAATAAAACAAAATGTTAGAATTTTAACATAGAGTCCAGGCTCAGAGTTGAGAGTGTCCCTTCAAACTGAGGAAAAGCCTCTCGCTGGAAGCCGCAAAATACCATTAGAATCCCATTAGGGCGCCTACACCTGGGTTCGAAAATTCATAGGCGCAGTAGGCGTCCAATCACTAAATTCTTATCTGATCTCAGAGGCTCTAGTCTGTGTATAGAAACTTTTCAATCTGAGCTTCATAAGAACAACGAGATTTTTTTTTTTTTTTTTTTTTTTTTTTTTTAAGATTTTAATTATACTGGGTACCCGAGTCCCAACATCATGGTTTTTCACCCGCCCCAGATATGTAATGATGAGAATATCAATGCATTAAAATTGAAATCAAATCAAATTTATTTTAAAACATCTATGGCACATTTAAAGTGATGTAATGATAAATGACATTGGTACATTTTCCCTGAAACCAGAACTATATATAGATATACCACTTGTTGGTGCAGTGCGGGCCTGGTAGACGCCCGGCAGACGCCTGGTAGAGACGCTTGTCTACCACTGACCGCATTGTTGCACATAAAACATGCTGACCACAGGAACGCAGCCTGCGTCTCATTCATAGGCAACGGTTGCCCCCTTCTCCCCCCCCCCCCCCTCCCGCTCCACATAGACTCGTCCTTTATGTTCATTTCACTTCAGTTGTATACATGGAACTACCCCCAGCACCCCATCCCCTTACACACACACGCACACACACACACACACAACCCCACCCCACAACGTTTTAAAAATAAAAATATGTTGGTTTTATAATAATGATGTTGTAGATTGTAATTCAATTCAATGAATTGTTTAGTCGAGAGTCCAGTCAAAATGTTTTTGAAAAACATCCGTACGCAACTTGGACATGCTTGGAGAAACTTCAAAGACTCCCAGAGTTGGAGTAAGTAACAAGTTTATAGCTCGTCCGCACAACAGCCAATTCATTGTAACAATCCTTGGTACAGGCATTATTGTGTGCTTATACATTACGGGGCTGATCATGAATGATCTCTTTAAATAAAGCACTGAGCCCTTGAACTGCACTGTATGTTACCCAGTTAACCGCAGCCCCCCCCCCCGCACACTTACCTAAGCCCCCTCCCACCTCCCCCCCCCTCCTCCTCAATCATGTCACACACTTCTTCTTGGCGGTTTTTCTCAGAAATATTTTGATCACAAATGCACTGTGTAACCTGCCCCGGCACCGACCCCCAGCCCACCTCTTTATACCTAGCCACGTACTCTAGCCCAAACCTCAACCCCCCTCCCCTCCCCCTCCTCCCCCTCCTCCCCCTCCCCCCCATGTCACCCCCCCCCCAACTAATACACACACTTGCACAATCACAAAACAACGGACAATCTTCCAAACATTCGTCCCGCCTTTAGTTTGAAATAAATATAATCAACACTGTTGATCCTTGTTCTTCCTTCAGAGAACAACTGGTCTCAGATGTGGAGAATAAGGTGGGGGTGGGGGTTTGGGTGGGGGTGGGGGATTATGGGGTGATGTAATGATACGTGGATACGAACTTCAACTTTAACTTCAACTTTATAAAATAGGTTTAGAATAGTGTAAAAAGAAAAAAAAAGTTGTTAAATAAGATGAGAATATGATAAGGCAGAGCATACTTTCGACCGAATACTGTAAAATATATCTAGTGCTTTTTTTAAAATGGAGTTTCGATTTATATCAGGTTTTTATTACCATTCTTGAATGTTTTGATTTCTGGGATTAAAACAAATAATTCCTCAGCGTCTATGCCAATGGGTCTATATCTAGACTCACTAACTTTAGGCAATAATTGTTTTGTTAACTTGTTGCTACAACCAGCGCACCTCCCAGGTAACAATTGTTGTTACCTGGGTGAGAACTGATTGGGATGGAAGCCAATCGTGACGTCACAGTAGGCGTGATGCCACTCGCATGGTAGCTTTAGAGCTGACAGCAGGTCTTTCGCACTGAAATATATTTAGGCAATAATTGTGTTTCTTCCGACATATATATAATTATATCGATATCGACACCATGGATCTTGGTTCTATAGCTTATATAAATACTAACGCACTTGTCTGACTGTACGAACCACTTGTTAGAGTCCCCCCCCCCCGCACCCCCCCCAAATCAGCATGCCCCCCCCCCCCTCGCACCCCTCGTTATATCCAGGCGCCCATACAACACCTGGGACCACAGGCCCCCATATAAATACCAGGGTAATGTTCATTCCACAGGTGTATCTAACACCACACAAACAACACCCCTCCACCCCCATCATCAACACCCCCCCCCCCTACAACAGCCACCACCCCACCACCACCATTCTCACCCCACCGCATACCAACATCATCACCCAAAACCACCAACACTTGACAAAAATGATCCTGAAAAAATAACACAATATTAAATGATATCCCACACCCTCAAATAGACTAGCGCCAAGTGCCTCGCCATTAGCCTTCATCTCCATCGACACGTCAGGTTGGGGCCTGTTGGGGCTCCTTGATTTTAATATTTTTTCATATTTTTTTTATTCATTTCAGGTCAAGACATTTAAAGAATACTATCGTCAAGAGTTCATTGTCCAAACAATAAAAATCATGCACAGGTAAAAAAAACTGAGGTTAAAACCCAGCCTGTGTCACACACATGGGTCAGATTCTCAGAAAATGTACAATTCACCTTCACCAATAGTATCAAATAACGCAGATTTAAGACAAAAATGATTCTCAAAATACAGTTCAACCTAACCAAATAGATTCCTAGCGTCAATGCAACGCCGAATATATCCGAATTCAGAGATTGTAGTATTGACCAAATTGCAGCCTAATTTAGCAGAATTTACTAAATATGTAAAGCTGCCAATTGTACATTTTCTGAAAATCTGACCCATATTATATAGGGTCAGAACATACGCCCCCACTCCTCCCCATGTATCATCACACCCCCCCCCCCTGCCCCCCCCCCCCCTACACACCCCTTCCACTCACTCATGACGTCATTATTCCACCTGCATGAACGCGCGTCCGTTACACCCCAGTGACTCCAGGGTCTGACCTCATTCCCACAATAGTTCATGACCCAGATTCCTGAACGCACGCAGCGTTCAATAACGCATAGTGATATACTTAGAGTTTTATTGACATTTTGTTTTTTAAAATACTTATTGGCCGTAGACAATCTGATTACAAAAAAAACCAAACCGACTTCTGATTGTATTCTTGCGAGAACGAGAAATGATAGAAATGAGTTTTAAACATAAAATCCAATAATTTCTTTGGTGTAGGCCTACAAATGAAATACTTATAACAAAACTCTATAATTATATAATAAATATAATTTTATAAAACACAAATGTTTTAAGGAATGACCATCCAGGTACTGAGAAAAAGTTTCTAATGGAATTATAATGGCACTTTGCGGTTTGAGGCGAGAGGCTTTCCCTTCGTTTGAAGGGACTCTCTCATCTTTGGGCCTAGACTGAACTTTATCTATGCCTTATTTCTTATGGTTTGCGATACTATTCATAATATGATTAGGACATTCTGCAACCCAAGGGTAAAATTGGTGCACTTAAACACATTGGTAAATTTATTGCAATTTATTAAAGTTGTAAATGGGTGATTTCAAATGGATCTATTTGGTCCATTTTTAGTATCTCATAAGAAGATATCCCCCAGTGCTGTTCTTGGTTTTGTGTTGTTTGGAAACATTTTAATTTCTAGCAATCTGTGAATTTTTTGGGAAATAATATTGGCTTAAAAATACACTGTTTTTTTTATAGCATACGTTAAAAAGATGTTTTTAAATACCAAGGAAGGAAGAAATAATTGAATTTTTTCTGATGGCCACTCCAGAGTTGATTGGATACCGCATCCATCTATAAACTTTATTATACAAGACAAAGTATTAATGCACTCTGTGTTATATTTTGAAAAGCTGAAATGAAACTTGGTATTTAACTCAAACAATGCGATGCAATGAATCACGAGTTAAGTGGTAAATTCTTTCCTTTTGATAAAGTCGTTAGTTCCAGGAATGGACACACCTTATCGATGAATGAGTCACAGCGTCAGAAAATGTACAATTGGCAGCTCTACACATTTAGTATATTCTGCTAAATTAGACTAAGAAAAACAATACTAGGCATACATGTGTGATATGTTACAGAAAAAAAGTTGCAGAAAATGGATTTTGAGATATCAATATATTTGAAAAGATGAGATCAAGCCGATTCGATTCTAGTGATAGTAAACATTAGCACAGCTAAAAAGTATTTCTATACTTTAGGTTTGATAATTTTATGTTTCAAAAAAGTGATGAGACCAGCACTTTGTGCAATTCATATTGTGAATAAGATATATTATGGTATGTGTAGGTATCGGTAATATAGGACTATCTGTACATACTATAATCAGTCATTAGCTGAATCATCAACATTCCACTACATTTTATGTGTTTTAAAGTGGTACTTACTGGCCTTGTGTTTAGGGTAGGAAGCACATTGACATCCCCATACAGCCCAGGCTCAGAGCTGACATAATTCCTCCAAACTGAGGGAATCTGAATGAAGCCAAAACAAAAACAACAAAACACAACTTGATGTCGTTTGTAATGCACTAGCTTTATTATTAAAGAACTTTACAGCATTGTTCAGTCATAACTGGGAATGATATAATGTTCTCTTTTACAAGCCATGTAAATTAGATTTTAAGGGTAAAAGTCTTCTCCACGTGAAAACCTCGATTCCGAGGACTTTTGTGTATTGTAATATGGGTACCCCCCTCGACGACGATAGCAAATAGCCAATAGTCAATTGCTGGGAGAAGGTCTGTCTCTCTACAAGTAGCAACAAAACCCTTAACACACTTTATTATGGTACTTTTCAACCAGGGTTGTTTATATTATATATTACTTGGGTCAGATCTTCACAAAATGTACAATTGACCTTCGCCAATCTTCTCAAATAACCCAAATTTCAGACGAAAATAAAGTTCAAAATACAGTTCAACCTAACCAAACAGATTGCTAGAATCAATGCAATGCCGAATATACTCGTATTTACCTTGTATTGACCAAATTGCAGTCTAATATAGCAGAATTTACTAAATGTGCACAGCTGCCAATTGTACATTTTCTAAAAATTTGAACCACTTATTGACATTTCTACAACATGTTTTAGTTTGTATGAAGCCGAGATGGCAGGAATATTGAATGAAAGCTTTGCAAAAACAACAATAAAAAGGTAAATAACGGTTTGTTTGTAATGTGATAGAGATCTACTGATAGAGGTTTATTTTCTGCGACTTAAACTGACAATGCATTGTAAAAGATGATGCTTACCGAAAACGAAAAGTAGAATTAAAATCAACCAATGATTTTTTTAAATGACAAAGAACTAGATTAAATGCAATGTTCCATTCCCACCAATGTTGGGCGGAATAAAATATTCTATGATATTCGCAGCAGGTAAATATATGTGTAAAATGGTCAAGTGTTTTGTCCGGTGCGATTGATAAATGTTTAAAACACAATATGGAGACCAAATTAGGCTGATTGTTCAGGTTAGAGGGTGAACAAGTTACCCTCAAGATTACTCATTCCTGGAAACACTGCCCTTCCCACTCCTGTCCAGTCAGCCATATGTGTCAGATTTTTCAGAAAATGTACAATTTACAATTTACCTTCACCAATCCTCTCAAATAACCCACATTTAAGACAAAAATCAGCTTCAAAATGCAGTTTAACATAACAGAACTGATACTTTGAATCAATGCCATACCAAATATACTCAGATATACTCAGTATTCATCATTTTTCAGCCAAATTTAGCAGAATTCATTAAATGTGTAGAGCTGCCAATTGTACATTTTCTGAAAATCTGACCCATATAACAAGCCAACCGTAGATACTTCCCCTTCTTGACCCTGGTTCTTTATTGGCATTTTATTGTTCAAAGATAAATTAGGCAGATTTGTCACCCCTAACCAGGTCCCGTTTATCCGTCGTAACTATTTGTTTTATTCAAGCCCAGAGCCTCCCGAATCAGATAAGAATGGTATGTTAGTGATTGGACGCCTACTGCGCTAATGACTTTCCTGACCCTGTAGTAGGCGTCCTAATGGAGTTATAATGACATTTTGCGGTTTGTAGCGAGAGGTTTTATCCTCAGTTTGGAGGGACTCTCTCAGCACTGTGCCCATACTTGGAGGGTCTCTCGGTCTCTCTCCCTATGTGAGGGTTTCCCTGAAAACAGGCATTTTTTCATGTCATTGATTTAAATTATCATATTGGCCTCTAATTGGCCGTTAATGAATACAAAAATAGTTTTGAGGGACTCTCTCCATTAACTCTGAGCCTAGATTGCCGGAGGCTTTCCCTCAGTTTGAAGGGACTCTCTAAGCTTTGAGCCTATGCTATGAGATGCTTTCCCTTATGTCATCTTAAATGTGTTGATAAGGGCGTAAAGCAACCAATCTCACTCACTCACTCACTCAGTTTGGAGGGACTCGCTCAACTCTGAGCCTAGACTGTGAGAGGCTTTCCCTCAGTTTGAAGGGACTCTCTCAACTCTGAGCCTAGACTGTGAGAGGCTTTCCCTCAGTTTGAAGGGACTCTCTCAACTCTGAGCCTAGATTGGGAGAGGCTTTCCCTCAGTTTGAAGGGACTCTCTCAACTCTGAGCCTAGACTGTTTTGTCTTGTTTAACTTTACAATTAAATAAGACTCCTTTCACTCAATTAATTTTAGTGATAGTCTCTGTAAGGCTGCACTAAATACACTAATAATATTTTTCACTTAATTTTACAAAAACATTGATAATTCGCGAAATATGCTTTGGTGCAAATTACATCATCCATTTTTTGATTGCTGACATTCCGACGTTTCAAAAATGTATAGTTTTACTAATCTCCAAAATAATCACAACGAAAGTTTAATACTGAACACAGTGAAACTGAAACTGAATTTAATATTTAAGAAAACGGAAGGATGTGGAAAATGTTTATAAATAGATCCAATAATTATATTTGCAGGTATGTTAGATATGTAGTGTTATAAAGTATGAAATCAGCCATCACCTGGCGGTCGGCTTATTCACCTCATCCACAACGTGCAGCAGGGTGAGGCATTGCTTCCCAATAACTTCCCTATTTAAAAAAAAACACCACAAAAACTTCCTTATTTGTTGTGAGGAGGACCTTCTTATTCAATTAGCGACATGTGTAAAGTATGCATGTGGTCTGGAACAATGTTATCCGGGGTCGCGTAGCTGGGTCAGATTTTCCAGAAAATGTACAATCGGCAGAACTACACATTTAGTAAATTCTGCTAAATTAGGCTGCAATTTGGCCAATACTAGGTGAATTTGAGTATATTCAGCATTGCATTGATTCTAGCAATGTGTTTGGTAAGGTTGAACTGTATACTTTGAACTTTATTTTCGTCTGAAATGTGGGTTATTTGGGAGGATTGGTGAAGGTGAATTGTACATTTTCTGAGAATCGGACCCATGTACTCTATCTTTGACTGTAAAGGTAATATTTTAACCTCAAATAATCTGTAGTCATCAACATTCTTCTTGATTAAAAAATTGAGATTAATGGGCCTGACACGATCTTGTACTAGATTATTAGACTTTTTGCCATTTTTTATTAACATAAACTTTCTTTTTACCTCACGATTCTGTGACCTATGACAGTGACGAAATAAATACTCTTTCTATCTATCCATGAAGCAATCCTTCTTCTTTCCCATCATGCATTTGGTTGTTATAGATCATTTATAAGCTATGATATTGGCGAAAAGATCCTTGTATTTTTCAAAAAGATTTAGATTAGTCTCATCTCAGACTTGCAAATTTCGTACTCAGTCAAGGCTCACAGCCTCTCATATCAGATAAGAATGGTATATTACTGATTGGACGCCTACTGCGCTAATGGTTGTCCCGGCCCTGGAAAAGGTGTCCTAATGGGATTATAATGGCATTTTGTGGTTTGAAGCGTGATCCTTTCGTCAGTTCTGAGGGACTCTCTCAGCTCTGGGCCTAGACTGGAGAGCCCTCCCTCAGTTTGGAGGTACTATAGGAAGTATGCATAACCCATGGTTAGATTATGCCAGTGATCAACAATGTACCAGGTCAGGCGGTACTTCCCAATAACTTCCTTATTCCAGAATAACTGCGATTACAAACATATAATTATAGGCATATAAAGAGGAAGGTCTTATTCAAACTGGCATTTGCACTCACAAGGTATGATATATATAGGCTGGAGCCAGAAAATGTACAATTCATCTTCACCAATCTTATCAAATAACCCCAATTTCAGACAAAGATAACTTTCCAAACGCAGTTTGACCTAACCAAACAGATTGCTAGAATCAATACGATGCCGAATATATTGGAATTTACCTAGTATTGACCAGATTGCAGCCTAACTTAGCAGAATTTACTAAATGTGTACAGCTGCCAATTGTACATTTTCGGAAAATCTGACCCATATAATAATAAGCTGGAGCCAGAAAATGTACAATTCGTCTTCACCAATCAAAATTCATGTTCAAAATGCTGTTCAACATAACCTTCTCAGATACCCTTAATATAAAAGATAAAAATACTTATTCAATGTCCTTAATGTTTACCATCATTGGAATACGCTTGATCTCATCTTTTCAAATATGACGATATCTCAAAATTCATTTTTTGTGAATTGGGACTCATTTTCTTGTGATAGTAGCTGAGAATGCAGCTTAATTTAAACTCATCCCTGGAAGAAACGATGTGTAGACATAGTAAACATTAACCTGGACACCTGGACAGAAAGTAGTTGACACGTGATTCCTTAGTCCCTTTAAGGGGAGGGAAAGGTGGGGGAGTTTTGACTATTGCCTCCTGAATTGCCGTTTGCGACCGACCATGGCCGTTTGCGACCAACCATGGCTAAATGTACAGCTGTCCTATATTGTGCTGTCTCTGTTCTATGTGCAGCAGCTGTTGTTTTGCTTAGAATGAAGGCAGAGCTGGTTATACTGGCCCTGTTTCTTCATGGTTGATTGCAATGAGCGACTCGCTGGGCAAAGAGTGGAGAGGTCCTTGTCATAAATAGAAATCAGAAATCTCCCACTTTTCCCTCCCCTTAAAGGGACTAAGGAATCACGTGTCAACTACTTTCTAGACAGACTATAGGAAGTATTCCTATATTTTATGTTTGATATATTTATGTTTGAAAACAAGTTTGCAATATTCGGGGAGGGGGGGGGGCATTTACTAGTAAAGTAAACTTTGGAGAAGCTGTCGAAATGAAGTATTTTCTTTTTTTAAAAAAAAGTAACTGTAGGGCGACCTTTTAAACGCAAGAATATATTTAATAATTGAAATTTGAATTAATATGACTGACAGCCCTCCAAAAATCAAAACATTCCAACAAGGAATGCTTGTGAATAATACTTTTGGAAAATGTTATTTTTTGCGACTTGGGACTCAATTCCCTGAAACATCACAAATACCAGTGTAGACATTTTACACAAAGTTCACCAATCCGGGGAGGGAATACACACGGATGCTAAAATACATGTTGTTTACACCTTTAGCACTAAATTCCACCAAAACCTGGTGTCAACAGACCCGTTAGTGGAGCAACGATCACAATATTTGATATAGGTGAGTGAGTGGGAGGGGGGTGGGGGGAGGGGGAGTGTGGGGGGGGGAGGGGGAGTGGGGAGGGGAGTGTGGGGGGGGGGGGGGAGTTCCCGGAACGCTGGCACCACGCAGGAGTAGCGTCTCTCACCTGAGGGAAGTCAACAATGCACCATTACAGCACGGGGGGGTGGGGGGCGATGGCTTGGGGGTGGGGGGGGTTGGTTACATCTTGTACCGTAATTTTGGGAAGGAGATACCTTCTTGGAAAATACTACTTCTATATATCATTTGTTACTTCAGTTTGATAAGCACAGTGGAAAAGTTAACAAATAATTTATCTTGCATATTTACATACTACTCTTACATATTTAGTTATTAGTCAAAGTAAATTTGTATGAGTATAGAACAAAAATGAGTTTATATAATTCCATATAATTTACTACCAAATGGTTGAGTTAATTCCTACATTAAAACCCTGTCCACAATATTTTTGATTTGTTCCAACTATAGTCTGTCCGAGTAGTAGTTGACATGTGATTCCTTATTTCCTTTAAAAGGAGGGAAAAGTTGGGGAATGCACAATCACTATATAATCACTATATCAAACCTTTGCCCCCTAGCTGAATCGCCGGTTGCGACCGACCATGGCCATGTCTACAGCTGTATTGTATTGCCCCCTGAATCGCCGTTTGCGACTGACCATGGCCAAATATACAGTTGTATTGTATTGCACTGCCTCTGTTCTATGTGCAGCAGCTGTTGTTTTGCTTAAAAGGAAGGAAGAGCTAATTATACTGACCCAGTTTCCCCATGGTTGATTGCAATGAGCGGCTCGCAGGGCAAAGGGTTGACAGCTCCTTGTCATAAATAGAAATACAAAATCTCCCACTTTTCCCTCTTCTTAAAGGGACAAAGGAATCACGTGTCAACTACTTTTCGAACGGATTATATCTGCTAGCTTTTGGTGTACTTTTAAGCCCCTTTTTCACTCATCAACAAGAATCCTGCACAAAGTACAGTGTGACCTCTGAATGCCAATAAATCTCAAGTAGAGTACTAGAGAGGTTGTACTGTATGTATAAACACCCTTAAAGGTCTGCAGGCTAGGCTCAAAGTTGAGAGAGTCCCTTCAAACTGAGGGAAAGCCTCTGGCTCCAAACCGCAAAATGTCAATAGCATCCCATTAGCACCGCAAAATACCATTATAATCCCATTAGGACACCTAGTCCTGGTCGAGATAAACTATTAGCGCAGTAGGCGTCCAATCACTGACATACCATTCTGATCTCACCTGAGAGGCTTTGGGCCTAGACTGGTTAAACTTTTGGAATGTAGTAGGGATTGGAAATAATCAGTACGTTAAATTTGGAAATGTTTTTTATTTTTGAATTATAGAAATTTAGGACATCCCTCATACATTCTTCACAATGTTTTGACATGATGAATGCTAGGTAAAGCTGCATAATCAGCTAATTTCGATAGACATTTCTATTTCTATGGAATATTTTATTTAGCAACTTGATCTTGACCCCTACTCATGGGTCAGATTTTCAGTAAATGTAGAATTCAACTTCACCAATCCTCTAAAATAATCCTATTATCAAACGAAAATAAAGTTCTAAATACAGTTCAACCTAACCAGACAGATCGCTAGAATCAATGCAATGCCGAATATACTCGAATTTACCCAGTATTGACCAAATTGCAGCCTAATTTATAAGTATTCACTATATATGTGTAGAGCTGCCAATTGTACATTTTCTTTGAAAATCTGACCCTTATACCCAAACGTACTGCGAATACGATAAACCCCACCGGAGACTTATCAACTTATAAGGGTCAAATTTTCAGAAAATGTACAATTCGCCTTCACCAATCCTCTCTTATAACCCACATTGAAGACAAAAATGAGCTTCAAAATGCAGTTTAACATAACAGAACTGATACTTTAAATCGATGCGGTACTAAATATACTCAGATATACCCGGTATTCATCATTTTTCAGCCTAATTTAGCAGAATTTCCTGAATGTGTAGAGCTGCTGATTGTACATTTTCTGAAAATTTGACCCAAATGTTTGAACAAAAACAAAGATCAATCACATCTGAACATGTCACTCAATTCTATTTTTGTCCAAGACATGTCTGCCAGTCACCAGAGACTATTTGGACGACATTGAATCCCTGCGCTTATGTTCTGTAACATTTGTATGTAACAAGAAGGAGGGACTCCCCCTTCCTTTACTAGAGTTGGGCGTGAGGCACATCTTTTCCTAGAAATTGACTTCTATTCCTTTAACAGACGGTGTACACTTTATTTATGTGGGTGAAGTCGTAAGAAAATGTACAATTCACCTTCACCAATCCTCTCAAATAACCCAAATGCCAGTCGAAAATAAAGTTCAAAATACAGTTCAACCTAACCAAACAGATTGCTAGAATCAATGCTATGCAGAATATACTCAGATATGTCTAGTATTGACCATTTTTCAGCCTAATTTAGCAGAATATTCCAAATGTGTACAACTGCCCATTGTAAATTTTCTAACGATCTGACCCTGATCATATTATGGGTCACCCAGTTAGCTACACAGCAACACAGGATAAAAAATAACTTGACTTCTTTATAAATGATTTAATGATTTACACCAGCAGTTCTCTTTTCTGCAATTCTGCAGTTATTGGTTGCGATACACAAACAATACAAAAACAATCTGACAGCCAATTATGACCACAATGAGTTATTCCAATAACAAGAAAGCACTCCATGTACTATACAGTGCTAAATTGTGATGTGTCACAGGAAAATGAATCACAAGTCGCAAATTTGGTATTTTTCTAAGTGATTTTTTCACAGGATGTCTTCATAGGAATGTTATCATTTTTGGGATATTGAATGCTCCAAGTCGAGTATATGTACCAAATTCCAGGACGGTTTATGAAAATTTAAAACTAAAATAAGGTTCAAAATACAACCCAACATAACTGACCATATTCTTTTGTATTTGTATTTACAGATTTTTATTCAGCAAAGACATTATGAATTATATATTTTTTCTCAGTCAAGGATGACGGCTTGATGACAAAAGGTTAGAAAAAGTTTACACATATTCTCAAAACTACGTTGGAAATCATTTTTAAAACCCAGATGCAGAGTATACAAAAGGTTGATAATGGTACACACATCAGAAACTGGTAAGATAATAAAAAGAAAAATTATATACCATAGGAAATAAGAAACCAATAAGTACACAGGTTTATGCCATTTAAATTACACACAAATGTCAGACCAGAAACAACTGGATATGACTAGGATTCGAAAAATGTCAAGCCTCGGTCTATACCAGTTGCCTTAATGCTACCTATCAGGGAACTAAATAGCAGTTACAGTCGGAAATATAAAATTAAAAAAATACAAGCTAATTGTGATCTAATTGTGAACTAAAAATGAGTCACATGTCGCAAAAGAAGTATTTTGAGATATCATCATATTTGAAAAAATCAGATCAAGCCGATTCCAATGATACGAAACAGTCTATTTTTTTTTAAAGAAATTTTATTGATTCCAGTTCCTTTGCTTACACAAGGGTAATCTCATGGTAACCATTTCAAAACAATAATCGATATCAATATATATAGAATTTTTTAGATTTTTAACATTTAGTGGTATAGTTCATGATGGTAACATCCTACAAAAATAGTTTATCTAAATAGACATGCAGTTAACGAGTACATTTCAATCAAACAAATACAATAGAATAATTTTTTGGATTTTTTTTGCCTCTGCCAAGGGCTACACGAGTAATAAAAACAACACTTCGCGGTACATTTTTTCACATACTCCTGGTTTCTACCAGTAACTATTTACAGTATCTTCCACCCTAATTAGCCATACCTGGGGCCCGTTGCTCCGTTTCTCGCTAACTATTTCCCCATTGAAAGTGTATGGGAAAATAGTTAGCGAGAAACGGAGCAACGGGCCCCAGTCTAATAATCTAATAAGTACTTCCAGATTTTAAGTTTGATATTTTTGTTTTGGAAAAAAAAGAAAAGGTTTGTAATATTTCTGGGGGGCAATAACCAGTAAAGTAACTAACTATACTCCATATGAGGACCTTTAAAACGAAAGGATATATTCCGAACATTGTCCTAACATTTGATACATCGATCGATGTAACTATATAGGTGATGAACTCCACAAAAAGTAGAACATTCCAACAAAGTGATCTTGTGAAATACACACTTTTAAAAATATCATTTTTGCGACTTATGACTCATTTCCCTGGAACACATCACATTATTAAACATTTACCTTATTTAGCAGAATTTACTAAACATGTAGAGCTGCTGATTGTGCATTATCTGAGGATCTGACTCACATATTATCGGTCACCACATACGTTATTTGTCTCGTTAACTTCATAATAAATGATTTAACGATTCATACTTGTAGTTCTCATTTTGTTATTGGTTGCGATACACAAACGATTAAAAAAAATCCACACAATTATAACCACAATGAGTTATTCCAATAACCAGAAAGCACTCCATGCACTATACAGTGCTATTATGGGTCAGATCTTCAGAGAATGTACAAAAGGCAGTTGTACACATTTAGGAAATGCTGCTAAATTGGGCTGGAAAATGGTCAATACTAGGTATTTCTGAGTATATTTGATATTGCCTTGATATAGACAATATGTTTGGTTATGTTGAACTGAATTTTGAACCTCATTTTTATCTTAAATTTGGGTTATTGGAGAGGATTGCTGAAGACAAGTTGTACATTTTCTGGTGATTTCACCCTAATTCCTCTTGTAAGAAAACCTCCGTCAGCATATTTACTGAATTATTCCACATTTGGCATCGCAAGAAACGATTCTGTGTATACATGTATTGGTACTTTCTGGTTAATACCAATAGATCTTATTCTTATTGAATGTCATGATTTATTGGCTGGGCGGTCACAGTTTACATGAATGGGAACTACGGCCAACACATATATGGGTCAGATTTTCAGTAAATGTACAATTGGCAGCTCTACACATTTAGGAAATTTTGCTAAATTAGGCTGCAATTTAGCCAATACTAGGTAAATTCGGCATTGCATTGATTCTAGCAATCTGTTTGGTTAGGTTGAACTGTATTTTGAAAGTTATATTTGTCTTAAATTTGCGTTACTTTATAGGATTGGTGAAGACGAATTGTACATTTTCTGAAAATCTGACCCATATGCAGCTGGCTATGAGTGAAGTCGTCAGAAAAAATGCACAATTCGCCTTCAACAATCCTTTGAAATAATAATCCTAATTTAAAACTGAATTGCTGTTTTAAAAACAGTTCAACATAAGAGATATTTTAATTCAACACAATATATTCATAAATATCTAGTATTGTATTCAATTCAACATATTATTTATTTGTACCTAAAAACATTGTACAACAGCCAGGAAAGTAAATTGCAGGTCTTCTTGTATGATCCTGGTCTATGAAAAAACATACAAGTAAAGTTAACTTAAAAATGAAAATAAAGTTACTTCATATTTCAGCCTATTTTAGGAGATACCAGTATTAAGTAGCTTAAGTAATTCATATGATTTAATGTTCTGCTGTTTGTTTTAATATATTACCATTGGTAGAATAGGGGAGTTGCATAGCCGCCATTTTGAATCTAGATTCGCATGGAATTATGGGACTAATGGTACAGTCTAAAATCTATAGAAAACATGCCATGTTCAGCATGGGATATTTATCAATGTTCTAATGGCAATATCCATGTGTTTTACATGTTTCCATAACACTCCCATCATGCATTTGGTTTTCATCGATCATGTATACAAGTTATGATATTGGTGAAAACATTCTTGCATTTTTTGATAAAAATGTTGCCAAATATTGCATGTCAAATTTCAACAGAATCCATCCCAGGATGCACTGTTACAGGCATGCGCAGTGAGACATGCAACTCCCCTATTTGATCGATCTGGTGTACATGTACTGCTGCCTATACCCTACATGACTGGGCAGGGACTGATATATAATAGTGATTATATAGTGACTGGGCATTAGCAAGGATTGATATAATGATTACACCAGGCCGTCAACACCACTCATCACTGATTCACAATGACTTTATTACAGGGGAATCATAATTCCTGGTTCTGGGAACACGTCGCTAGTGGCCTTATATACATGTATATTACTGTATTATTCTATTCTTATTATTCATGCGAACTATAACTAGTACATGTTTATATTTTACTATATCTCAATAAAAAAGTGTTTTCTATAACGCCTGAAACTAGCACCCTTTAATGATCGCTGTAAGTTATATATTTGTTTATTTCTCGAAGCACGATATCTTTGTATAATCTTTCCCTACATAGACATACTGAACTTTTATTTCTTTTTTTTTGACAAACTTTATTCAGTCTCTCAACAAATCCATCCATTCTGACTAGGGCGATTAACACTTCGTAACATACAAAAGCCCTTTTCTTCCGCTTCTAGGAACCTGCTTTGGTGAAAAGAAAACTGCATTTTGGACATCTTCCTTATAGATAGAACACATATTAAACTAAAGATGGTATCTCTATATGACACAGGAGGATAATTTTGAATATTCGCTGTGTCAAACAATCGTGAGAATGAACCAGAGGGAAGATTCCAGAGTGACAACGATTATAATATAACGAAATACTACTAATTTCTGTTTCAACCAACAGCCTTTTTGACCTCCTACATTTATGTAGAAAATTAAAAAGGTATTACCTTGTAATATACAACTGTGACCAGGGCCTTAAGGTACTGAACTTTTATTTCTTTTTATTAATAATACAGTCATATATGAGGGGGTGTCCACAAATCGGTTTTTACCTTCAATATTCTAAGGTTGTTGCTTTTGATATTTCGAAGACAAACTGATATATTTGGGACGATTGGGACCGAAGGGACAGATTAGTGGAACAGAGAATGAAAATACTTTTTTAAAAATAATAGCTTTTTATTAAATATTAGGATTTGAAAACCTTTAATTATACTTCCCCAGTGAAGACTCGATAACACGTCACTAGTTAGTCATGTCATCTGCCTTGAAGGTTTTTATCTCTTGACATTGATATATGTAATAATATTAACACCAGGAATGCTAAGGCATATTAAGGCATAACATAACATAGATAGATGCATAGAAAGATACATGGATGGATGGATGGATGGATGGATAGGTAGATATAATATTGATAGATGGATGTATGGATGGATGGATGGATGGATGGATAGATAAATAGATATGGGTGGAAACAACCATCCCTTTCAACAATCCCTTTTAAAGAAACAAATTAAAGACACAAAATTAATAAGCTTAAAAAAATATTTCAACATAACCGAACACATTCTTTTAATCAAGGCAATACCAAAATTATACTCAGATGTACCTAGTAACCGAAATGTAAATGTACATGGTCTTACATGCCAAAGCCTCTGTATTTATTATTTATAATTTTATATAATGACATCTAACTTCACATGTGTAACCTCTCTAAACCAAATTTGTAAGAACAAACATAGGAATGGCAAGAGGGCATGATGTGGAAAGAAAGTCTCATGTTAGAAAAAAAGTCCCAAAATGTATTAAATCTATCCTTTTATTTCTAAACTCATTCTATGGTTATATTTAACTACTTTACTAGTAATTGTCCACCCTGAAATATTGCAAACTTTTCAAAAATAACAATATCCAATTTAAAATATAGAAATATTTATATATATTGAAGTTTTATTTCATGTTTCAATAACAGTAATAAAAGCACAAAAAGGTCAGACAATTCTCCAAAGTAGGTCTTCCATTGCATCCTAAATAATTTAATAGCTGTCCTGATGTTTACCATCATTGGAATCGACTTTCCAAATATGTGATGTGTTTCAGGAAAATGAGTCATAAGTCGCAAAATTGATATTTTTCAAAGTGTTTTTTTCACAAGATCACATTATTGGAATCTTCTGATTTTTGGAGAGTGTGTCACTTACAGTTATGTCAATCGATGTATTAAATTTCAAGACAATCCATGTAATATATCCTTTCGTTTTAAAGGTCCTTATATGGACTTTATTTAGTGACTTTACTGTTTAATGACCCCCAGAAATATTGGAAACTTTTTTTTCAAAAACGAAAAATATCAAACTTAAAATCTAGAAATACTTATTATTTTATTAGACTGTTTACTATCATTGGAATCGGCTTGATCTCATCTTTTCAAATATAATAGTATCTCAAAATCCATTTTTTTCGACTTATGACTCATTTTCCTGAAACACATCGCATATGATCAAATCTCAAAATCCATTTTTCTTAGACGTGTGACTCATTTGTCTGGAACACATAACATATGTGACTTATCTAAATTAAACTTGTAAAAACAAACATTAGAGCACCATATGTTGTTGTCGCCTGTTGGCACACCTCATATACTGGTCCCATTACTACCCACACCTTCTGTAATACCACCTCCACTAACTAAATGAATCAGAATAATTGAGTCACATTTTTAACAATACTCGACATTCCAGAGGAAAAACAATTAATTATTTTCCACCACAGATTCTATATTTGGTAAGGACTTGTGGTCATGGCTCCACACACCCAGTACATGGGTCAGATTTTCAGAAAATGTACAATTGGCAGCTCTACACATTTAGGAGATTCGGCTAGATTCAGCTAGAAAATGAAGAATACCAAGTATATCTGAGTATATTTGTTATCACATTGATTTAAAGTATCAGTTCTGTTATATCAAACTGCATTTTAAAGCTGATTTTTGTCTTAAATTGGGGTATTTGAGAGGATTGGTGAAGGGGAATTGTACATTTTCTGAAGATCTGACCCACTACACACTCACCTGGCCTTACACTGGTACATAGGTGGTGGTGGTATGTCAGGTATGTCAGGAATGTCAACAGGAATGTGAATGAATACAAAGGATTCCCCACCGCTCACGACTCATGTCATGGGTCAGATTGTCAGAAAATGTATCTACACATTTAGTAAATTCTGCTAAATTAGTCTGAAAATGTTAGACACTCAGTTAATCTGACTATATTTGGCATTGCATTTATTATGAGAATCCGTTCGGTTGTGTTGGACTGTATTTTGAACTTTATTTCTCTCTTAAATGTGTGTTTTTGAGAGGATTGGCGAAGGCGAATTGTACATTTTCTGCCAGTTTCTCCCAGCATGGGGGAGAGATACATAGTGATGTGGTTATGTCAATGTTTATAATATATTAATTTAACACCACATGGGTCGGCTACCTGGCTCGCCAGGGGGAGCTGTTTGGTTTGTTTTTATTTTTGTTATTCTATTGTGGATTGAGGAGGACGAGTATGGTAATATGTAGAGACGGGAGACATCGGTTAAATGGAAAGTTTCTGTAGCGTTCGGGTGAATATTATATGGGTCAGATTTTCAGAAAATGTACAATTCAACTTCGCCAATCCCCTCAAATAACCAAAATTTAAGACAAAAATGACTCACAAAATACAGTTCAACCTAACCAAACAGATTGCTAGAATCAATGCAATGCCAAATATTTTCGAATTTACCAAGTATTGACCAAATTACAGCCTAATTTTTCAGAATTTATCAAATGTGTAGAATTGTACATTTTCTGAAAATCTGTCCCATATTCGTGACGTGTGCCCCAGGACCTGCATTAAATAACAATAATTAAATAAAGATGATACTGTATTTCATTTCCGATTTTTATATGGGCCAGATTTTCAGAAAATATACAATTGGCAGCTGTACACATTTAGTAAATTGTGTTAAATTAGGCTGTAATTTGGTCAATACTAGGTAAATTCGAGTATATTTGGCATTGCATTGATTCTAGCAATCTGTTTGGTTAGGTTGAACTGTATTTTAAACTTTATTTTCGTCTGAAATTTGGGTTATTTGAGAGGATTGGTGAATTGTACATTTTCGGGCGACTTCACCCCTAAATGGAAAGTTTGTGTGTTGTTCTGGTGGATATTATATAAGTGAAGTGCGCCCCGGGAACTCCTTAAATAAAAATAAGCATAATAAAGATGATAATAATGTTATTTCAAATTAAATTATATGAGTCAATATTAGATTAGCATATAGATATATAATGTTATGGGATAAGGTATAAGGGGACGTCTAGCGTATGTTTCTATGATAATTATTACAATTTGATTACAAATCTGTCCTTTCTGATGGATCGATTATGTAAATATTAAATCTCGATGTATAATGTATAACTTAAAATGCTTAATTACTTATATTGACCTAAATTGACTGATGTTTTTTTAATTAAGTGAGATATGGCGTTCCGTACGTACTCCCTTGATCACCTTTCAGTACAACACCTACAGTTCAAGTAATATGATTTCACCGAAATGGACTTGACCATAGGTCTTACTGATTGCCCATAAACTAAAGTTATAACTACGTTTCAGCAGGATAGTATAACAAATATGTGATGTGTTTCAGGAAAATGAGTCATAAGTCGCAAAAAATAGATTTTGAGATACCATTATATTTGAAAAGATGAGATCAAGCGGATTCCAATGATAGTAAACAGTCTAATAGAATAATAAGTATTTCTCGATTTTAAGTTTGAGATTTTCGTTTTTGAAAATAAATTTCCAATATTTCTGGGGGTCACTAAACAGTAAAGTAACTAAACGTAGCCCATATGAGGACCTTTAAAACGAAAGGATATAGTACATAGATTGTCCTGTCATTTGATACATTGATTGACACAACTATAAGGAACAAACTCCCCCAAAATCAGAACATTCCAACAATGTGATCTTGTGAAAAAAGACTTTGAAAAATATCAATTTTGCGAATTATGACTCATTTTTCTGAAACACATCACATATGATTTCACCGAAATGGACTTGACCATAGGTCTTACTGATTGCCCATGAACTAAAGTTATAACTAAGTTTCAGCAGGATAGTATAACAAATATAAGTTTATGATAGCGAATATTGTCGAAATATTGAAAGAATACTTGAGCGATACTTGAGAGGAATATGCATTTATAAACAAAATACAAAGAAAAGTTGAAAAAAAGTGCTATTGTCTGGATAGGATGCATTGATCTATAAACTCTCCAGCCTAGACCCAAAGATGAGAGAGCCCCTTCAAACTACGATGAAATAATTCGTGGAGTCACCCTATAAAAGTTTGATGACATCCCTGTAGTTCTTAAATGAGTCAAATTTTCAGAAAATGCACAATTGGCAGCTGTACACATTTAGTAAATTCTGCTAAATTAGACTGAAATTTGGTCGATTCTAGGTAAATTCGAGTATATTCGGCATTGCATTGATTCTAGTTATCTGTTTGGTTAAGTTGAACTATATTTTGAAGTTTATTTTCGTGGAAATTTAGGTTATTTGAGAGGATTGGTGGATGTGAATTGTACATTTTCTGAAAATCTGACTCAAATAAGTCACCTGGATAGGATGCATTCAATAAACTCTCCACCATCGTAATGTAAAGATAAATACAACTCATAAAAATACTACGATGAAATAATTATTCAATGTAATTCGATACCCCGTGTGATAATGGCACTATATTGCATGAATAGTGAGGTAGAGTGGTGGGGAGGAGGAGTAGGAGGTTGTATCAATATTGGACTAGCACCACTGGGTGCCACACTCAGGTGGGGGAATCTTGTTAGTCAAGTACATCATAAGTGTTTGCAAGAATGCTCCTTGTGAGACATCACTCTTCTTCATCTCACATATTTCAAATTGTGCATGTGACCTTGGGGATATGTCATGTGACCTTGGCGAAATGGCTTCTAACAAGAGGCAATTGATATGTATATCAAATATTGCGGTTATTTGAAATATTATCATACATTGCGAATTCTCACACAGTCATTTTTTGCAAATATAATTAAAGGAAATGCTACAAGGTTTACGGACACTATTTGTAGAGATATGAGTTAAGTTTGATTAAATCACACTTTTATATTGAATTTATATTTAATATTGAATGTTTATTTACAAATTCGACTGGTTGTAAAAAGGATTATTCTATTATAAAAAATGTAAAACGCACCTTTCTTGTGTATTTTGATATGAGTAATGCCTGTTTCCATGGGTTCTTATTCATTTAACTTAAATTGCTTGAACCGGAATGAGGTTACAGTTATCGGTAGAATCTATAGTTATTATATCTTTTTACATTAACTTAAATGGCGGCAGTCTTGACTGAAAAGAATTTAAATCACATAATGTCTTTGCTGAATAAAAAATCTTTAAATACAAAAAATCGGCAATGAGTTAAATAAAGGTATGAGGCATTGCAATGCCGAACAAAATAAAAGAAAGTCCTTTCATGGTAATATATGGGTCAGATTTTCAGAAAATGTACAATTGGCAGCTCTACACATTTAATAAATTCTGAAAAATTAGGCTGTAATTTGGTCAATACTTGGTAAATTCGAGTATATTTGGCATTGCATTGATTCTAGCAATCTGTTTGGTTAGGTTGAACTGTATTTTGAACTTTATTTTCGTCTGAAATTTGGGTTATTTGAGAAGATTGGCGAAGTTGAATTGTACATTTTCTGAAAATCTGACCCATATGAGAGATGTGACTACACTTGAGCCACTATAGTACACTATGGTATGCACTAATTGTTGTATGTGTAGAGTAAAAGAGAGTCTGACATAACCCAGTGTAGGCCATGGGGCTGTACTTAACTAGTGATAAACAGCACAATGAGGCAGCAATAGCCTCATTACCTGAATATTGACTCCCGCCCCACGCACTCACACATCAACTCTATCAAGGTAATTGTGTGTGTGATAGTGTGTGAGGGTGGGTGGTATTAGGGGTGGCTACTATAGGGGTCAGATGTTCAGAAAATGTACAATTGGCAGCTCTACACATTTAGTAAATTCTTCTAAATTAGACTGGAAAATGGTCAATATTAGGTAAATTCGAGTATATTTGGCATTGCATTGATTCTAGTAATCTATTTGGTTAGGTTGAACTGTATTTTGAACTTTATTCTCGTCTGAAATTTGGACTATTTGAGATGATTGGTGAAGGTGAATTGTACATTTTCTGAAAATCTGACCCATAGGGAGGAGCGGGAGGTAGAGTTGTGCATTCCTGAATGCTGACACTAGTTAACGGACAGTGGGCAGTGGGCAGTGGGGTGGACACTGGTCAAGGTATGTGGGGTCAGTATATGTGACATTTTTACTTCTTTGTTATTATTGTACGGAATTATGGTATAAGCCATGATAACCATTCCTGGTTACACAAAGTAATTTTTTAAAAAATGTTCTTCCACACCTGGTCTTCAGACCCCTTCTCCCCATGCTCTATATGGGTCAGATTTTCAGAAAATGTACAATTCACCTTCATCAATCTCTCAAAAAAACCAATTTTCAGACAAAAATTAGCTTCAAAATGAAGGTTAACATAAGAGAACTGATACTTTAAATCAATGCTATACCAAATATACTCAGATATACCCAAAATTTATCATTTTTTAGCAGGATTCAGCAAAATATGTAGATCTGCCAATTGTACATTTTCTGAAAATCTGACCCATGTGTTATTGTGCCATTAAATATAGGAGTATGGGATGAAGGAGTAGTGGAAAGAACTGCTGTAGCAAGGCCTACCTCCTTTGTCCAACCTCAGGTAGAGATAATTTTATGTAAAGCTTATAAGGGTCAGATTTTCAGAAAATGCACAATAAGGGACTTGCATAGCCGCCATTTTGAATCTAGATTCGCATGGAATTATGGGACTAATGGTACAGTCTAAAATCTATAGAAAACATGCCATGTTCAGAATGGGTTATTTATCAATGCTCTTATGTCGATATCTATGTGTTTTACATGTTTTGACAACGCAAGTCCCCATCTTTCCCATCATGCATTTGGCTTCCATAGGTCATTTATACAAGCTTCCATATTGGTTAAAACATTCTTGCAATTTTTGATAAAAATGTTGCCAAATATTTGTATGCCAGATTTCAACAGAATCCATCCCAGCATGCACTGCAGTAGACATGCGCAGTGAGACATGCAAATCCCCTATTGGCAGCTGTACACATTTAATAAATTCTGCTAAATGAGGCTGCAATTTGGTCAATACTAGGTAAATTCGAGTATATTTGGCATTGCATTGATTCTAGTAATATCCTTGGTAAGGTTGAACTGTATTTTGAACTTCATTTTCGTCTAAAATCTGGGTTATTTGGGAGAATTGGTGAAGTTGAATTGTACATTTTCTGGCGACTTCACCCATATACCATATTTATCCACCTGTGAAGTGTGGGGAACGTTTACCCACAATCCCCCACGAGCCATTCCTCACATAGCTGTCAATCAACCTGTCAATCAATCTCCTGCTCGTCCCATGTCCAGGGCTCCTGTCTGTGGTGTGGGGGCGGGGCTGGGCGGGGGGGTAGAGAGGGTGGGGTGAGGGGGGAGGGGGAGGGGGGAGGGTGAGGGGGGAGGCATTGTAAGGTTGCTTTCTCCCATTAAGAGAGACAATCAGATATGTGTCAGATTTTCAGAAAGTGTACAATTCGCCTTCACCAATCCTCTCAAATAACCCATATTTAAGACAAAAATGAGCTTCAAAATGCAGTTAACAGAACTGATACTTTAAATCAACGCAATACCAAATATACTCAGATATACCCGGTATTCACCATTTCTCAGCCAAATTTAGCACAATTCATTAAATATGTACAGCTGCTAATTGTACATTTTTTGAAAATCTGACACATATAACCATAACTTTAGATAGGTTATGAATAATTCTTTTCAATCTTGGAAAAGATTGTACAGTATAATATTAGATCCATTCGATCAAAGTTCAATATTATTAATGATGATATTGATTAATTACCATTGACCATTATTAATAATGACATCCTGACTAATCTAAATGTAATTATATTGACAGAAAACTGGTTAAAAGAGGAGATTCCTTAAGTAATGATACTGGTGGGGAGGTGTGTGTGTATGGGTCAGATTTTAGGAAAATGTATAATTCGCCTTCACAAATCCTCTCAAATAACCCATATTTAAGATAAAAATGAGCTTAAAAAATGCAGTTTAATATAACAGAACTGAAACTTTAAATCAACTCAATACCAAATATACCCGGTATTCACCATTTTTTCAGCCTAATTTAGCAGACTTCACTAAATGTGTAGAGCTGCCCATTGTCCATTTTCTTCAAATCTGACCCATATAGGTGACAATAGGAAGAAGTGATAGAAGGACAATCAACCTCTCCCCGGGTGGTGCCATTCCACAGGTGGGGGGGTGGCAGGTGTCATATGACACTAGGCTCATGCCTCTATATCTCTACACGTGTGTAGAGGTAAAGGTGACTGTAATTATATATGTTACAAAAAGGTATATACTACTGAGATAAAGTGTAAATATGTGCATAATGTCTTGATGAATAAAACATTTAAACACTTGTCACTCATTCATTTGAATATCACCACCTTCATATCTATACTCATAGACCTTACCACTATCAATTTCATATGTACAATCTTTATTTTAGTTTTATCTAAATTATATATCTTGTAAAGAAGTATATATATAGTACACTCACACCACTACAATTCGTTTTCACCAATCTTCTCAAATAACGCAACTTTAAGACAAATTTGACTTTCAAAATACAGTTTAATCTAACCAAACAGATTGTTAGAATCATTTGTTTGAAAATCAAAACCTTTATATTTATATTCCTAGACCTTAGTGCTATTACTTTCATATTTACAACGTATATAATTTCTTTTTTAACTAATTCAGATATGCACGACCTATTTTTGACCAGAAAGGATAGTTCAATTCATTGCAACTCAAAATGTACAATTCCCCTTCACCAATGTCTTCAAATATCCCAAATTCAAGATAAATGAGAGGTGGACGCCTTCTCCAGGGCCGAGAAAGCCGATAGCGCAGTAGGCGTCCAATCACTAACATAACATTCTTATCTGATATTAGAGGTTGTAAGCTGAATATAAAGTTCAAATATACAAATATTTAACGGTGATAGGAAAACCTCTAATGTGTTTTTAAACAAGGTAATTGTCGCAAAGGGGTCAGATCTTCAAAAAATCGCTCTCAAATAACCCACATTAAGACAAAAGATACACATAAAATTTATAATTTTTTTAGCAGAATTTAGCAGAAATTACTAAATATGTACAGCTGCCAATTGTACATTTTCTGAAAATCTGACTCATAGGGACTCTGTGTCAATAATGGCCCATTAGATGGACTAGATTAGTTTAATCTCTACCTTGAAGATTCCAGGGAACCATTGAATGATCTGGGAACAACAGAAAACGTTCCTAGATTGATGTTTGGTTGTTGAAGTGTTTTTTAGGCTTGATTACACCTCCAACTCAGTCAGGTCCAGACGGCCACATTCCTCGATTTCACATCCAGCGATAAGCCTAACCACAAGGCTAAGACTAAGGCTAAAAGTCTTAATGACCCCTAAAACTTAGGGGTCCAAAACTGCCTTCCGGACCTGACTGAACTCACTTTGGCTACATTTCTAGAACTATTTGGTCAATGCTGTTCTAAAAGACGTTACAACAATTAAAACTGATAACAATGAAAGCTAATTCCATCTTTCAAAATAAGCATAGTTATACCAACGATGAGTAGTGGTCTCGTTGGTTATACATAAACAGTGTTTACAGTCTAGGCCCAAAGTTGAGAAAGGCCCTTCAAAAGGAGGGAAAGCCTCAAACCACAAAGTGCATTATAGTTCCATTAAGACAGCAAAATGACATTATATTCCCATTAAAACGCCGAGTCTTAGGCCTGAAAACCGATTAACAAAGTAGGCTGACATACCATTCTTATCTGATCTGAGAGTTTGGACCTAGAGTGTATTGATATTTTTATACTTAACCAGGTAGTGCCAGTATGATGTTGTCATCTCAGTTTCGATTGTTTTTGTCAGGGAAGAAAGTAAAGGTGCGACTAAAATGTTGTCTCAGCATTTTTCAAAGAAAGAAAGAAAGAAAGAAACCGCACACTTCCCCTTATATAAACCACAATCATATGTCTTCCTTTAGCACACGTGGGTGAAGTCGTCAGAAAATGTACAATTCACCTTCACCAATCTTCTCAAATAACCGAAATTTCAGACGAAAATAAAGTTCAAAATACAGTTCAACCTAACCAAACAGATTGCTCGAATCAATGCAATGCTGAATATACTCGAATTTACCTAGTATCGACCAAATTGCAGCCTAATTAAGCAGAATTTACTAAATGTGTACAGCTGCCAATAGTACATTTTTATGAAAATCTGACCCACTTACCCCCTCTACCCCCTACACCCCCCCCCCCCGCACTCACACACACTCACCCACCCTCACACCCCTTAACCTGGATCAACCGATCGTCTATAAATAGATTGGGCCCATTAATGACGACATACTTAGAGAGAAAAACCACAGAATCTAACGCCTTTTGGTAATTGGTTTACATTCATCATAAAGAGTGGTGCAAAAAGTGTGAGCAGGGATTGCACGGCCAACACAAATAGATGCGTTTCTGGTTAACATGCCGCTCCCTAGCAAAACCTTACACTACTTTTAACTTTGGCCTAATTAATTCTGATTTTCATGAGTAAATTAATGAGTCTCATGTCCCAAAATTTATATTGCCAAAGTGATTTATTTACAAGATCTCTTTGTTGGAATTCTCTCATCTTTGGGGAGTATAGCGCTTTGAGTCATATAAATACATGTGGGTCAGATGTTCAGAAAATGTACAATTGGCAGCTCTACACATTTAGTAAATTCTGCTAAATTAGACTGGAAAATGGTCAATATTAGGTAAATTCGAGTATATTTGGCATTGCATTGCATTGATTCTAGTAATCTATTTGGTTAGGTTGAACTGTATTTGAACTTTATTTTCGTCTGAAATTTGGGTTATTTGAGAAGATTGGTGAAGGTGAATTGTACATTTTCTGAAAATCGGACCCATGTACCTAATCCCAAGACCATGTATTTATATCCTTGTGTTTTGAAGGCCTTCCTATTGAGTATATTTAGCTTCTTTACTGGTAATTATCCACTGAGATATTGCAATATTGCAAACATTTTTTTTTCCAAAACAAAATATCAAACTTAAAATTGGAAATTATTTAATAGCAGTCCAAATGTTTACAATCATTGGATTCGGCCTAATCCCATCTTTTCAAATATGATGATGAATCGAAATCCATTTCTTTTCGACTTGTGACTCATTTTGCCTGCTACACATAAAATGTTATAAGAAATAAACATTTTCTTTTCAGTTCATGGAATGAGAAGATGGTTTCCTTCAAACAAAATTCAATATTGAGAAAAAAAAAAATAAAAAAAATCGAACATGACGTTTTGAGTGTACTATTTTCAAACAGAATCTATTTTATATTGACCTCGACCAAATGTTCAGCTAATATCAATAGGAAACAAAATGGTCTTAAATAGGAATATGTTGTTCACAAGTTTCCATTAATTGAGTATTTAATATTTACAATGTTCTAATACTTTAAATGAAATTATATAAAGTGTTTATTCTAGTTGTCAGTAGCTAGGCCTATGCTTTATTGATTTTGTAAATCATGAAAATCTCCACTGGAGTAATTTGTTTGAAAGAAAAAAGATATTTCAATGATTTTCCCTTTCTTTTGAGTATTGTCAATAACGATGATTTAGCAATGTAATATGCCCAGATGGCAGGTGTTTTTGAATAAAGGAGTTGTAAAAAATAAAAAAAAAAAGGAAACAAAATGTTTTCTCTTGGCCTAAGGAAGGGCAATCACATATCCACTTACACAGATAATTGGAAAACGTCATGAGAGTTAACAAAAACATGTCTACATCCGCTCTATTGCACCCCCATTAACTCTGACAATATCAAACGTATTTTCCTGCCATCTTTTGTATTTGCATTGTAGTATTTTTAATAACGAATGAATAAACGGAGATTTGGAGATAAGACATATCACAATTGTAAAAATCTGCTAATAATTTCTTTTAAAAGAACCCCAAACAATATTCTCACTGACGCCTACAATGCTAAGTCATCAAATTAGCGATGAAAACAGACTACCTGCACTTCACATTTAATATTAGGGTCAGATTTCCAGAAAATGTACAATTGGCAGCTGTACACATTTAGTAAATTAATTAGACTGAAATGTGGTCAATACTTGGTAAATTCGAGTATATTCGACATTGCATTGATTCTAGCAATCTGTTTGGTTAGGTTGAACTGTATTTTGAACTTTATTTTCGTCTGAAATTTGGGTTATTTGAGAGGATTGGTGAAGTTGAATTGTATATTTTCTGGCGGTTTCAGCAATTAAGCAACACAATTTTCGACTTCACAAAACCTTTTGATTTACGCTGTACTCTGTATATGAAATTGGAGGTGAAACTATTACTTTCACGTTGGTGAATCACTTCAAAGGACAAAAGCCAAGGGCCATGTTTTTCTAACACATCTTTCCATGAAGTAGATACAAAAAGGTGAAATAGGGCATTTGCATAGCCGCCATTTTGAACCGTGATTCGCATGGAATTATGGGATTAATGATACAGTTTAAAATCTATAGAAAACATGCCATGTTCAGCATGGACTATTTATCAATGCTCTAATGTCAATATCCATGTGTTATACATGTTTCAATAACACAATGGTTAATCTTTCCCATCATGCATTTGGTATTCGTAGATCATTTGTAAATGATATTGGTAAAAACATTCTTGCAATTTTCGATAAAAATGTTGCCAAATATTTGTATGAGATTTCAACAGAATCCGTCCCAGAATGCACTGTACTAGACATGCGCAGTGACATATGCAACTCCCCTATTGGCCGCTCTTCCATACACCTCCCCCACCCCACCCATTCGTCACACCTGGTTGAATACCTGCAAAATGCAAATTAGTAAAACGAAGGGGAGAGGGGTGACTATTGGAAAGGGTGATTAAGAAATGGGGTAATGGAGTTATGGGGGGTGTTTAGCTAGGGGTGGAGGGGGTGTTTAGGGAAGGGTGTTTATGGCACATGGGACTCACTGGTTACCTGGAAACCACCTGTAGCTGGCAGGCTAAATAAGGAATCAGGACAGGTGGGGAACCCCCTAGGTGTATACCTGGACATTCCTACACCTATAGGTCTCCACACTCACAGGGCACATTTCTGTTGCCAATTCATTATGATAAATTTATTATACTACAATTGCATTTTTATTTAAAGATTTTTATTCAGCAATAGAACATTATGTAACAATTACACTATTCTCAGGACGTGCTGATATGTGATGTGTTTCAGGAAAATGAGTCATAAGTCGCACAATTGATATTTTTCAAAGTGTTTTTTTTCACAAGATCACATTATTGCAATGTTCTAATTTTTAGGGAGTTTATTCCTCATAGCTATATCAATCGATGTATCAAATATCAGGACAATCTATGTAATATATCCTTTCGTTTTAAAGGTCCTTATATGGACTACATTTAGTTACTTTACTGTTTATTGACCCCCAAAAATATTGGAAACTTTTTTTTTTTCAAAAACGAAAATATCAAACTTAAAATGTAGAAATACTTATTAGATTATTAGACTGTTTACTATCATTGGAATCGGCTTGATCTCATCTTTTCAAATATAATGGTAACTTAAAATCTATTTTTTGCGACTTATGACTCATTTTCCTGAAACCCATCACATATACTTACAAAAGGTAACAGAATGTTGTGATGGTACTATCATTATTATATTATAGAACTTTTATTCAAGTTTGTCAGTTACAAGAAAAGGACATGTGATTCTAAGATTAGGCAAGCTAAAGTTAGTTCTTCCATCCGGCCCTAATTAACAAAGTCATTTTATATATGGGTCAGATTTTCAGAAAATGTACAATTGGCCTTCATCAATCCCATCAAATAACCCAAATTTCAGACAAAAATAAAGTTCAAAATACAGTTCCACCTAACCAAACAGATTGCTAGGATCAATCCAATGCTGAATATACTCGGATTTACCTAGTATTGACCAAATTGCAGCTTAATTTAGCAGAACTTACTAAATGTGTAGAGCTGCCAATTGTACATTTTCTGAAAATCTGACCCATATACCTTCGATCTTGATACAATTACTAGATAATAGAATTAGTAAGAGCCTCGCACATTAGGGATGCTTTACAAAAAGAAAACTAGTCGACGATTCTTTCTCTTGTATACATACATGGAGTGATTCAGCCTAGGCCCAAAGATGAGAGAGTCCCTTCAAACGGAGTGAAAACCTCTCGCCTCAAACAGCAAAGTGTCATTATAATTTCATTAAGACCGCAAAATGTCATTATAGTCTCATTAGAACGCCTATTCCTAGGCCAGGAAACAGAGTATCGCAGCGGGCGTCCAATCACTGGCATGCCATTTTTATCTGATCTTTGGGCCTGGGCTGTGATTGATGAAAACGATTTCAAAATCAGAATTACGTTTTAATTCTACCCAACTATTAATTACTTTCGTGACTATTATTATGATTAAAAGTTTGTATTAACCTTTCCACCTGTTATTGCGAAGAACAACATAGTTGATGCCTCAAATGTAGCCGAATAAATTATTTTAAAAGTCATTAATCAAACAAGCTTTTGGTGAACCTACTTCCAAATTGTCATAATATTATATTCTATGCTTGAGCTCTTTCAATATATATAAGAAATCCTGTCTGAGACATTAACAAACTTTTATTTGATTTGATTTTATTGAGCTCAATGGACCATGAATAACTCCGATCCAATATTCAATCCAATACGATCCAAATTCCCAAGTTTATACCACAGAGCTGTATACACACGTACATGAAGTTTAAAGTGCAAAACATTTACCAAATGATGTTTATACTTCTATGATGACTTCATTTATTTTATTTTACATTATTGTATACAACTTTGTTATTTTGAAAATACAATATGAGAGATCATTTGTGACAATACTTTAATCCATACAGGGATTGGGCGAATCAATGCTATGTAGTAGACACCGTGCAACATTATGGTATATTCTAGTTGATTTTAAATGCATACCATATTATAATATTAGATTCCATTTAAATACAATATTTCTATTACTATTTCTTACCTATATAATATCAAGCATATAAAATGGCCTGAGTCTTTCCTATACAAGTCATACAAGTTATACAAGTTCATGTATAAACCATCTCGATCTTAAGCAAAATACCTATCCCGTATTTTATTTATTTCTTATCAAACATATTACATTCCAAACGCTTCCAATTATATTCGTCAGAAAAAAGTCATATCAAGTCATATCAACTAAACGATCATACAACATTCAAAACTTTCCGTCTGCCAAAAAAAATGTCAGCATTTTAAAGCCGAGATCTATATACTGAACCTCTTTGTCGTACGTAGTACCTGGGCAGCAGACGACACTGAACGAGAGCAGACGACAGAGACGCTAGGCAGACGACAGGGAGACCAGGCTGATCTGGGGGCTACAATTACTTCATTAAGCCCAATTATCGCTCATTCCATTATTGAGATCCACATTTTATTGTAATTTGATTCATTGGGAATGTGAAACCCTGGCGTCTACTGGTTATTTTAGATCAATGTTTTATGGAGCGATAATGAACTTTATGAAGGACTACAGACCACAACCTGTAGAAGGGAGATGTACGATGCATTCCAATAAACGTTTATCTATCTCTCTCTATCTCTCCCTATCTCTATCTCTCTCCCTATCTCCATCTCTCTCTATCTCTCTCTATCTCTCTCTATCTCTCCCTATTTCTCTCTATCTCTCTCTATCTCTCTCTTCTCTGTATCTCTTTCTACCTCTATCCCTACCTCTCATATCTATCTCTCTATTTATCTCTCTATTTATCCCTCTCTGTATCTCTCTCTATCTATCTATGTATATCTCTATCCCTCTCTCTGTCTCTCTATCCTTCTATCTGTCTCTATCTATTTATCTCTTAAATCTTTCTCTGTCTCTATCTATTTATCTCTATCTCCATCTCTCTCTATACGTGTATATCTATCTCTCTATCTATATCTATCCCTCTATCTACTCATCCTACTATCTTTTTTTCTCTCTCTCTACATTATTTTCTATCTATTTTGGTAGGTTTATAATAGGGGAATCTTCAGCTCACCTATACCAGTCCCCATGGAGGTGGTGTATGTGAGGGCACACATATATTAACTTTTGATCCAGTAAGTAGTAGACAGAATCTCGTACAAACATGAGAGCCACAATACCTTATTTATAATAAAGTGAGATTTGTTAAGAAACAAGCCCCCTTAAGTCACTTGAATCAACGAGACTATATTAACTCGAGTTAATATAGTCTCGTTGCTTGAATCAACCATGAATGTTAGTCACAGAGAATATAATTTTTTGAATTTCAAGTTGCCCTTAAGGGACAGAAATAAGACAGGACATGTCATAATTATATTTTCCCCTTTTTCTTGAAAGTCGGATAGTTATTTCCGAGTGGTTCCAGGAAAAGGCCATATATGCTGTGTAATGTTTCACAAGTATGAGATTACCATTATGATTTACAAGGCCTTGTTTAAGGCTCCCCCTATGGGAGAATATGTGCCCCCACATTTGGAAATACCACTCCATCTGGGTCAGATTTTCAAAAAATGTACAATTGGCAGCTGTACACATTTAGTAAATTCTGCTAAATTAGGCTGCAATTTGGTCAATACTCGGTATATTCGAGTATATTCAGCATTGCATTGATTCTAGCAATCTGTTTGGTTAGGTTAAACTGTATTTTGAACTTTATTTTCGTCTTAAATGTGGGTTATTTGGGAGAATTGGTGAAGGTGAATTGTACATTTTCTGGTGACTACACCCATCTAATCACAGGCAACAACCACAAAACCGCAGAAACACGTTGAAGGTGAATGTCATTATGACAGATGTAAGAGGGACAATTTATTGTTGTGGTGCTCTCTCTCACATCATCTCATCAGATAAACATATATTTTGTGCTCATACGATCATATGAGCTCGAATGGACGAAGAGAAAATGGAAAGGATTTCGGCGGGTCACCGTAATATGAAATGGGAATTTATGAAGCCCTACAGCAAAAAGAACCGGACAATATGCTCCAAAATGTTGGTCAATTGACTTAAAGTTACATGCGTCGAAGAGACCGGTACTAAAACTTTTGAATTCAATCACTGTTTAAAACAACTATTTTGAAGCGATGGCAGAGGACCATTAAATAGTCCTACCTGTCCCTATTGGAAAAGAACAGAAAAGAATATGAACTGTCTGGGCTCAGAGCTGAGAGTGTCCTCCAAACTGAGCGAAACCTACTCACAGTCTAGGCTCAGAGTTGAGAGAGTCCCTTCAAACTAAGGGAAAGCCTCTCACAGTCTAGGCTCAGAGTTGAGAGTCCCTTCAAACTGAGGGGAAACCTCTCACAGTCTAGGCTCAGAGTTGAGAGAGTACCTCCAAACTGAGGGAAAGCCTCTCACAGTCTAGGCTCAGAGTTGAGAGAGTCCCTCCAAACTGAGGGAAAGCCTCTCACAGTCTAGGCTCAGAGCTGAGAGAGTCCCTTCAAACTGAGGGGAAACCTCTCACAGTCTAGGCTCAGAGTTGAGAGAGTCCCTTCAAACTCAGGGAAAGCCTCTCATAGTCTAGGCTCAGTTATGAGCACTCCCTCCAAACTGAGGGAGAGCATCTCGTTCCATACCACAACATGCCATAACAATCCCATTAGGTCGCCTACTCCATGGCCAGGAAAGCCCTTTACGCAGTAGGCGTCCAATCGCCTATATACCATTAATACCTGATCTGAGAGGCTATGAACCTAGACTGACAAATCCCTCTGTTCTGCCATAGCATGGGAGGTCTGGGCTCTGTGACATCCATGTACGCATACCATGACAAGCATGTTTCAAAACATGTCATGAGTAATCTCCGATAGCGAGAACAAAAATATTTGCAGTAAACAGTGATGTAAGTGATTTCATTCATCTGAGGGACATATGGTGCACGGAAGGGGTGTGTATATTGGTGGGGGGGGGCATTATAGTGAACGAAAGGGGTGTGTATATGGGGGTTGTGTGGGTTGGGGTGGGGTATGTGTTGGGGGCCAATAAGGTCAACAAAAAAATAGGTGTGTTTGCTGTTATGACAGGGTGAACACTGTGCATGGGTTGGACTAGGTATGTGGGTCGGATCACCAGAATATGTACAATTGGCCTTCACCAATTAATCCTCTCAAATAACCCAAATTGAAGACAGAAATGAGTTTCAGAATGCAGCTTAACATAACTGATACTTTAAATCAACGCGATACCTAATATGTGATGTGTTTCAGGAAAATGGGTCATAAGTCGCAAAAAATAGATTTTGAGATACCATTATTTCTGAAAAGATGAGATCAAGCTGATTCCAATGAAAGTAAACAATCTAATAATCTTATAAGTATTTCTAGATTTTAAGTTTGATATTTTCGTTTTTGAAAAAAAAGGTTTCCAATATTTCTGGGGGTCAATAAACATTAAAGTAATTAAATGTAGTCCATATGAGGACCTGTAAAACTAAAGGATATATTACATAGATTGTCCTGAAATTTAATACATTAATTGATATAGCTATAGGTGATGAACTCTTCAAAAATCAGAACATTCCAATGATGTGATCTTGTGATAAAAAACACTTTGAAAAATATCAATTTTGCGACTTATGACTCATTTTCCTGAAACACATCACATATAGTCAGATCATAATATTAATCATATTTCAGTCTCATTTAGCAGAATTTACTTAAGTTGTAGAGCTGCCGATTGTACATTTTCTGATGATTTGACCCGTCAGGCTAACCTAGCTTTCGTGCCAAAAAATAACTAAAAATAACACAGGAACAAAAGTGAAAATATGAGCCTAATTCATTTATGTTAAAAAAAAATTTTAAATAATTTTATTTGGACCCAATTTAGACAATGGTCTATATTCTCATTTTTTAATTTCGAATAGTTAACTGTTCCAAATTGCGTGTATTATGAAATACTGAAAGCAATCAATTATTTCTTAGTATAGCTGAGATGGCAGCAACCGACTATATAAGTGTATATTGTGTTACACTTTACAACTAGTTACACCATATCTGAGCTAAACCCTGTCACTCACCCCCACCCCACGACCCCCAAATATAACAAATATTAGTTAAAAATAACATAATTAAAAAAGATATTAAAATGTGCATGCATGACTCCTCTATTCTACCTATTCGCCACTATAGAAAGATTCCTTAAGACGTACATATATTATAGAAACACTTTAAGCATAAAACTATGTATAGGAAAAGTTCGTAAATATTATATTCATGTTGTCTTATTTATGTCATATTGTTATGTTTATTGTCAAACTTTCTCCAAGTATCGGTGCTATTACGACATAACATAAGAGACTATTTCTCGGTATTGCTGGCAATAACACACCCCACCTGCTCGTGGGTGCAGTATTACGCCATATCTGGGCCAGCCCCCGTCCCCCCCGCCCCCCCCCCATCCCCCCCCGCCCCCCCCCCCCGCCCCCACGCACCCCCATACACACAGGTGCCATGTTAGTGCCCTCAGTGTCACTTACCTGGAATCCTGATACACTACTACAGGTCTATGCCCTCAGCTAGGGCCCTTATTATGGACTTAGGAGGTTGTGGTTTGGAGCGAAGAGTCTTATGGCATGGGATAGAGGACGAGCGATAGCGAGTTCTCTATCCCATGTCCATAAGGCTATTCCCTCCAAACCACAACCTTCCAAGTCCTTTAGGGGTCGACCACAGACTCTATCCGCTGGTAGGATTGTCCGTTACAAGGGCAATTTAGGGACAAAACTGGACCAAAGACCCCTAAATAAATACAGTAGTCCCTTCCCCAAACATAAATAAATTCTGCACTTGGGAGGCGTGCACAAAGGTGGAAGAGGAATTCTATGGTATTTATTACTTCATTCTGACTCAGGGAAACTCAAACTAAGAAAAAGCCTCTCGCTCCAAACCGCAAAAATGGTGTTAGAATCGCATTAATACCGCAGAATAATCCCATTATGATGCTTACTCAAGGGCCAGAAAAGCCATTAGCGCAGTAGGTGTCCAATCACCGACATACCATTATTATCTGATACTTCTACTACCAAGATTTATCAGTTTAAATTATGTTTCAAGGCCCTTGAAAAAAAAAATTAAATCTTACCATTTAAGGTTGTTTTCAGACATACCAAATCCTCTCACTACAGTGACCTATAGATAGACCATGTGTGTATATTTGCCTACCACTACCAGTATATTGGTATACAGGTAGATACAGGTATATAGTCACCTGGCAACAGGTGGTGTGTGATGCTCTCCAGGGGAACACAGACATTGTCTGTTCCTCCAGGGTTAGAACGTCAGAAAATGTACAATTCCCCTTCACCAATCCTCTCAAATAACGTAAATTTCAGACAAAAATAAAGTCCGAAGTACAGTTCAACCTAACCAAACAGATTGCTAGAATCAATGTAATGCCGAATATACTCGAATTTACCTAGTATTGACTAAATTGCAGCCTAATTTAGTAGAATGTATTAAATTTGACAATTGGGACAATTGGACATTTTCCAAAAATCTGACCTATTATAACCGTCAGAATATTGGGAAATGTACAATTGACCTTCACGAATCCTCTCACATTTGAGACAAAAATGAGGTTCAAAATACGGTTCAGTATTTTGAACCTCATTTTTGTCTCAAATGTGATGGTCATAAGTCGCAAAAAATTGATTTTGAGATATCATCATATTTGAAAAGATGAGATCAAAAGGATTCCAATGATAGTAAACACTGGGACACTTAAGATGTATTTCTATATTTTAAGTTTGATATTTTTAATGTTTCCCGGTGGGTAATTACCAGTAAAGTAACTAGAAGTAACTTAACATACATCACCAATATGAAGGCCTTCAAATCGCAATGATATATTTAATACTATGTCCTGAAATTTGGTGCATAGATTCACAAGTCTAAGTGTGCTAGATGCTCGAGAAATCAGAACATTTCAATGACAGAGTCTTTCGAAAAAGTCACTTTGAAAAATATCAATTTTGCGACTCGTGACACATTTTCTTAAAACACATCGCATATTTTGAGAGGATTGGTGAAGTAAAAAGTGATTTTCAGACGACTTCACGTTTATGCTAATTGGCGATGGAATATTGCCATTATATATGTGGGTCAGATTTTCAGAAAATGTACAATTCACCTTCACCAATCCTCTCAAATAACCCAAATTTAAGACAGAAATGAGCTTCAAAATGCAGTTTAACATAACAGAACTAATACTTTAAATCAATGCGATACCAAATATACTAAGATATACCCAGTATTCATCAGTTTTCAGCCTAATTTAGCGGAAATTCCTAAATGTATGCAGCTGCCAATTGTACATTTTCTGAAAATCTGACCCATATATGTAGTATAGTATACTATATTGGCAGGTAATGAGGGGCTATATGTATATGTGTAGGGCGTATATGAGTGGTAGAGTACAGCAGATGTATAGCAGCAGCAGCTGGTCCTGTAAGTACATCTTATCTTATCACACTCGTTATCTCACACAGTCACACCTTGTATTGTGTATTTACATCGTGATTATTAAACTCTCTTATTATTTTGATGAATCACTGTTTGAAGTGATAAAAGAACAGGGAATAATTATCTCGGAAATGCTGAAACTACGGGAGGTTTGTGGGAGGTCCACATGATGGGCCAAATCGTCAGAAAATGTACAATTCACCTTCACCAATCCTCTCAAATAACCCATATTTCAGACTGAAATAAAGTTCAAAATACAATTCAACCTAACCAAACAGATTGCTAGAATCAATGCAATGCCGAATATACTCGAATTTACCTACTATTGACCAAATTACAGCCTAATTTAGCAGAAATTATTAAATGTGTACAGCTGCCAATTGTACATTTTATGAAAATCTGAGCCCCAAATGGATGCAGTGGTGCGTCTCCAACCCCTAATGCTACACACTACGCACCCTCCTTATTCCTTATTTTCGCGCCGTATTTATGTTCGCGATTTTCGTGCACACGTGTATGTGCGCGAATTTAAAGTGTACGCGAATATTATGTTGTGTCATTGTTGACATAGGCGGGAGGGATTGTTGGTGCCCGAATTTATATCAGCGCGAAAATATGTGAAGGAGGCCAATTAAAATGCGCGAAAATTTAACAGCGCGAAAATAAATATTTTTACAGTATCAACATTGGTAGAAGAAGAATATAATGTTGAATATATATATTTCCCTGTTAAGGCATTATAAGGAGTGTCTAGTTCATTTCGGGGAGCCTTCGAGCTGCTGTTTATTGAGTGCAATACATACAACGAAAAACAAAGAAGGAAGAAATATAAATTCATGACATAGTGGCTTAAAAGTACATAGAAGTTACAGAAAGGACTTGCGTTATGAGTAATATATTTGTTATTCATGAAGGCCATACATCATTTAATTTGTTGTAAGAAAAATGGATACATCATTGCATTGCCAAGAGTCTAGAAGTAAATAGGTTTCGTCTACCGTCTATAATTATACATTCCAAAAGAACAGAAACTAATATACTGCTAGGTCTAATGTACCCTCGCCAGGTTCAAACTACCCCAAAGAGGGAAAGTAAACCTAGGTCTAATGTACCCTCGCCAGGTTCAAACTACCCCAAAGAGGGAAAGGTCTAATGTATACCTGCCAGGTTCAAACTACCCCATAGAGGGAAAGGTCTAATGTATCCCTGCCAGGTTCAAACTACCCCAAAGAGGGAAAGGTCTAATGTATCCCTGCCAGGTTCAAACTACCCCATAGAGGGAAAGGTCTAATGTATACCTGCCAGGTTCAAACTACCCCATAGAGGGAAAGGTCTAATGTATCCCTGCCAGGTTCAAACTACCCCATAGAGGGAAAGGTCTAATGTATCCCTGCCAGGTTCAAACTACCCCATAGAGGGAAAGGTCTAATGTATCCCTGCCAGGTTCAAACTACCCCATAGAGGGAAAGGTCTAATGTATCCCTGCCAGGTTCAAACTACCCCATAGAGGGAAAGGTCTAATGTATCCCTGCCAGGTTCAAACTACCCCATAGAGGGAAAGGTCTAATGTATCCCTGCCAGGTTCAAACTACCCCATAGAGGGAAAGGTCTAATGTATCCCTGCCAGGTTCAAACTACCCCATAGAGGGAAAGGTCTAATGTACCCCATGTATGTGTCAATTTTAATGAAAAAGCATATATCATAAACTTTAACAGCCTGTAACAACAACAACTATTTTAGACTAGATGATCAATCACAACTCAATCACAACAACTGAATGTACACTGAATGTACGATATATCGTCAAAATGCTCGCACATATAGGATATATTCTTAATAAGTGTGCTTGGTTAATTAAGTGCCACAACAACCAATATTATTTTGTTAATGAAAATCATAAAAAAGAAAATGATAAAAAAAGGAAGTAACTATATCTAGATTATTTCGTGCATTGAATAACCAACCCAGACCGTTAACAACAGTTTCATAAAGACCATCGTAGGTAAAATACTTCTTAAAAAACATCTTAAATTTAAGTTTTCTTGTAAATGTTTACGATATTTTAAACCCATATACAACGCTCTTATATTTAAGATTCGTTCGTAAAATCTGTTTGATGAAACAGCCCCCTGGCATAATAGACAGAAGTGAATAGTAATCTGTACAATGAAATGCAACCAATAAAAAGATAAACATAATAAACAAACAACGACCTAGTGGCATCAGAAATTGCATAATAAAAAGAACTATTACCATGCAGGTAACCCATCTACATGTGAAGCATGGATGGAGGTGAGAGTCACAGTGAGGGTCCTACACAGTCCCAGGGTCTGGTATGTTTGTGTGTGTGTGTGTCATACTCATAAATATATGATCTAATGCTTTTCTATGATTATATAAGGTTACATAACATGACGTAAGGTATTATTAAATATGAATTTATTATATAGAAATATTGTGAATATATTATATATTGAATATCACGAATATTCAGGCTGAGTAATAACCGTTACAGGTTCATATACCAGACGTCACAATTACCTAATCCTTACATGTATCCAGGTGTGTCTACATATATTATCTTATTAGATTAACATTAAAGCTAGAACAGCTGGCAAGGCTTAATGAGCTAGCCAAGCTGTCTACTGATTACAATCGCATTAATTAGAGGTTGGTCATGTGACCACCACACCGGCTCACCCCTACCTGTGACCACGTGACCGGCATTGATTGGCTATGCATAAATTATACCCATTTGTATTAATTACTCTTATTGGTTAATGTATTCTCCCCTTCTCATTGGTCATTCATATAGACACATCTGGAATTGTTCTTATATAAGCCCATGTTCAGAAATAAATGATTTACTTCTCAGATTACTCTGAAACATTACACAACGCTTCCAGCTTCTTATTATTCATATCGGTAACCAGCCGATATGCTATAGCTCTACCATATACGCCGAGAATCGAGTATATTACATGGTGAAGAACCAAAATATCCCTAGGAAAGCTGGATAGACAAATAGTACTAAGGCAGAGAGCTGTACCTGTGAGGCCATATATTCCTAGACCTAGAGGAATTAGACAACTTGCAGACATGGAGGAAGCTTTAAGAAACCTCATGCCTGCCATCATCTTGGAACAGTTAAACGCACATGCTGCCGACCAAGATGCTAATATTCAAGAAAGAGTTCGAGTAGCCGTCGAAGCTCAGGTTGAAAGACAAGCTCGGGAAAGAGCAGCCGCAGAACCGGAGAGAGAGGACGCCCGAGGAGGCGCCGGAGGCGCAGTAGGAGAGGCAGGTGAACCAGGAAATCACCTAGCCCTAGCCCTAGTAGCCCTACGTGCACAAGACCCGAACCTGCGAAAACCTGATGTTTTCAACCATCCAACGACGACGATCACCACTAGATCCTTCCTAGACACGTATGAACATTATATTAACCTTGCTTACAATAATGATGCTGATATGTTACCTCGATATCTAGCCAGTTACCTTGGAGGAAAGGCTAAACAATGGCTCTACAGATATCATAGAACTCCTGACGTGGATAGAAATGACTATGCCACCACTGTGACTGCTTTGATAGCAAATTTTGCCTCAGAGGAGAGGAAATTACGAATCACTGGCATTAGGAAGCAAAGGAAAGATGAATCTGTAGAATCCTATTCCGCAGAAGTCAGGGACATTGCTCATGCAAGAGGACTAAATGAGGAATCGTCAATTGAAAAATTGTTGTGTGTTTGTGTGGACACATGTTACTCCCAGTTCCAGGTAGAGAGGGGTGGGGAGCTGGAGCTGGACCAACCCATCCATGTCTGTAGATGTGTGATATACATGGGTCAGATTTCCAGAAAATGTACAATTGGCCGCTCTACACATTTAGTAAATTCTGCTAAATTAGACTGAAATTTGGTCAATACTAGGTAAATTTGAGTATATTTGGCATTGCATTGATTCTAGCAATCTGTTTGGTTAAGTTGAACTGTATTTTGAACTTTATTTTTGCCTCAAATGTGCGTTATTTGAGAGGATTGGTGAAAGTGAATTGTACATTTTCTGAAAATCTGACCCATCAGTGTTTGTATATATAGGTGTACACACAGTAGCAGATTTATCTATGTTTAACTTATGATTGATTGCTTATTGCCTTATTGCCAATCCAGACTAACCAGTCTAGGCTCAAAGTTGAGAAAGTCCCTTCAAACTGAGGGAAAGTGATCGGTCCCTGTAAAATCTCTTACATAACTATCTTACCATTAATTTTTAGTTGATTATGTCGTTTACCAATCAAATTTATTTATTGTATTATCTAAGTTATATTTTACCATTATACTTTATTTAACATTAGATCATACCAATCACATGGTACATCTAAAATCATGTTTATACAATATAATATATATCATACAGTCATACAATCATATGATAATATGAATAAATATTTTTATTGTTTCATAAGTTTGCAAAAAGGAGATTGATGTCCATCTGGTATTTAATGCAAGTCTTCCATGACATATGTAGCACCGACGAAAAGTAAAGTACAAAAAACTTATAGAAAAGAAAACAAGATTTGGTTTGCCATAATAGCTGAGGATGCGGCTTTAAAAAAGGAGTTGTTATGTAGCGGGCCCCAGTGACCACTGTCCAGCTGCCCTACATAGACCAGTGTCCAGTTTGGTTCAATGACCTAGTATTAGGCCAAGAACAAATATTGTGTGTTTCCTAGTTCGATTCCCCGCCCAACCCTACCTAGAAAAACCTCCCCTACTAAAAAAAAGTGTCTATGCCTGATTTGTATGTATCTTTATATACAAAAAAAAACTAATAAAAGCATTAAAACACGTTTTCCTAACCGGTAACCTTGGTTAAAGAAAATATTATTACGAAATAGACTTCTTTGCAGTTCCTCGAAAAGGTGGTTTCCTAAAAAAAAAGAAGAAAAGTTACTAGTTTGCATGTAGTTTTCAGCCAAATACATATTCAAAAAAAATCTATTCTATTTGGCCTAGTGACAGTAGGACGGTATCTGGTCCACTGCTTCCAGGTATAGGCAGTTTTTATAAACACTTATGTTCCTTTTTTACAAACCAAAACTCACTAGTGATATAAGGCTGTTGTGTTGGTGTCAGTCAGCCGTGTGTAGGACAAGGCCGCTTTGTTCTACCCGAGAATAACAAACATTTCCTATAGGTCTCTACCCTGGACTAACACACATTTGCTATAGGTCTCTAACCTGGAATAACACACATTTCCTATAGGTCTCTACCCTGGAACAACAAACATTTCCTATAGGTCTCTAACCTCTAATATGGCCCGGGGACATAATGCATTCAATAGGTCTCTAACCTCTAATATGGCCCGGGGACATAATGCATTCAATAGGTCTCTAACCTCTAATATGGCCAGGGGACATAATGCATTCAATAGGGGGTTTGCATGTCTCACTGAGCATGTCTGTTACAGTGCATGCTGGGATACACTATAGGGGATTTGTATGTCTCACTGCGTATGTCTGTTATAGTGCATGCTGGAATACACAATAGGAGGTTTGTATGTCTCACTGTGCATGTCTATTACAGTGCATGCTGGGATATGCATTGTTTTAATCTAACATATTTATACAGCCATTAGTGATAAGGATATACAAGGCTCACGGGGACTATTATCTATATAGTATGGGATAATATGGGATTTGCATGCCTCACTCTGCATGTCTGTGAATAGGGGATTTGCATGCCTCACTCTGCATGTCTGTGCATGCTTGGATACACAATAGGGGGTTTGTATGTCTCACCGCGCATCTCTGTTATAGTTCATGCTGGGATACACGATAGGGCACTTGTATGTCTTACTGCGCATGTCTATTACAGTGCATGCTGGGATACACGATAGGGCACTTGTATGTCTCACTGCGCATGTCTGTTACAGTGCATGCTGGGATACACGATAGGGCACTTGTATGTCTCACTGCGCATGTCTGTTACAGTGCATGCTGGGATACACGATAGGGCACTTGTATGTCTCACTGCGCATGTCTGTTACAGTGCATGCTGGGATACACGATAGGGCACTTGTATGTCTCACTGCGCATGTCTGTTACAGTGCATGCTGGGATACACGATAGGGCACTTGTATGTCTTACTGCACATGTCTATTACCGTGCATGCTGGGATACACGATAGGGGGTTTGTATGTGTCACTGGGCATGTCTGTTACAGTGCATGCTGGGATACACGATAGGGCACTTGCATGTCTCACTGCGCATGTCTATTACAGTGCATGCTGGGTTGGATTCAGTATTGGTCTGACATACAAATATATAGCAACATTGTTATCGAAAGATGCAAGGATCTTTACCCCAATATTATTGCTTGTATAAATAGTCTATAAGATGCATGCTGGGAAAGATACATGCAACTCCCAATCCCATGATTCCATGTGAATCGGGATTCAATATGGTGGACATGCAAATCCCTTATTACCATAAAGTTATTGCCTGAATCTAAATGCTAGACTTGTGAATTAATTATATGACCTATATGAATATACATTGAACTTCGTAATAATATTATAATGTTATAAGTAAGTACTGATGGTTGTATTATAACATTGATTTATGATTTAAAAAATTCGCCATGTGTGTGTGTTGTATGATTCTTTATAATTCATACGTGGGTCAGATTTTCAGAAAATGCTCAATTGGCAGCTGTACGCATTTAGTATTTTCTGCTAAATTAGGCTGCAATTTGGTCAATATTAGGTAAATTCGAGAAAATATGTGATGGTGAATTTTGTGAAAATCTGACCCACGTACTGAATTTTAATGGAAAGTTAAATCAATAGTTCAATAGTTAAGGACGTACCTGAGTCTTGAAATATACGTTATCGATAAATCAAAAAGAATTTTCCTTTATCTTTTCATTCAAATTTCGTCAAGAAATCATAAATAATTTCCATGAATACGTTACACTGGACGGCGCTATGTGACCTCGGGGTAGAGCGTATTACTGTCCTTGTTTATACCTCAAAAAGATTCTGGTGATTTATACGCTTGTTTTCAGGTTGGATGTAACAGGCTAATATTCCACAAGAGGATATAGAGTCTCTTTGTTTTTCACTTTAAGCTTCTGCGCAGAAAAATATCGTTTTATTATTCAATTTAACCCAACGGTTCTATTATTTCATAAAAGGACATAGTTACACTTTTGGCCCCAGGCCCATGTTGTTGTTTTAAAGAGTGTATAAAGATACAACAATAATGTGCTAACATGTTGTATAAGAACTGCCAAAGAAACCTGATGACTTTAACTCGTACATTGGTATATCAGTGGTAACCGAATATGAAGGTATAGTCAAGGTATTTCATATCTTTTATGAATGGGGAACCATAATATTATTTGTGCAGCAGCCAAACGGACATTTTGGGGGCGTATTTATTGGTTACACTGAGTTACATTTATAACTTCTCATTTCCTCTATCGTGACGCAGAACCATGTTAGGTTTAAGAGATGTTACTTTGAGAAGTTATTCTCGGTTACGCTCGAAGATTATTAGCACTTAAACAAACCCTTTCAGGAAATGGAATCTTCACGGTCAGGCCTTAGCACCAGTGGGAGTGTATTCTCAGTGTCTTTCGGGTGTATGTAAATCCATTCATGCATTCCTAATATAAACATATTTAGTACAAGTCATCAGATTCTCTCTCAAAGTTCTTCCAATATTTTCTTTTTTTGTTTGATTACAGTTTGCTGAAGAATTGTTGGTGTAAGATTACCAATGAAACAAATTAGAACCTAGAGGGGGTCATTTAAACCTAACATTCGGGTCACTAGGATATGGGTCAGATTGTCAGAAAATGTACAATTCACATTCACCAATCTTCTCAAATTTCAGACAAAAATAAAGTTCAAAATACAGTTCAACCTAGCCATACAGATTGCTAGAATCAATGCAATGCCAAATATACTCGCATTTACCTAATTCTGACCATTTTCCAGTCTAATTTAGCAAAATTTACTACAAGTGTACAGCTGCCAATTGTACATTTTCTGAAAATCTGACCCATAAAGGAGATCAGATGTTACTTAGAGAAGCTATTCTCGGTAACTATCAACCATTATTAGCAGTTAAACAAACCCTTTCAGTTAGAATCAAAATGGAATCTTTACGGTCAAGCCTCGACGCCATTGTGAGTGTATAAAAGCACGTTATGAGTCACGCGAGACGAGATTAAGTCTCGGAGGAAGGTGGACAGTTATGTCCATCGACTTACAATGGGTTTATAGACCGGAGTCATTTGTTAGAGTCAAACACAGAAACCCTGATGGACTATATTGAAGGGATGCTATTTATAGAAAGGGGATTCCCCACGGATGAAAGCTACCGCTGGTTTGTCACCTGGTCTTGTGTGGTCAGTTTCATTTCCTTCTTTGTGAAATTGCGGGCATTTTTGGAATAGTCCTTAACCATTTAGTCCTTAACCATTTAGTCCTTAACCATTTAGTCCTTAACCATTTAGTCCTTAACCATTTAGTCCTTAAACATTTAGTCCTTAAACATTTAGTTCTTAAACATTTAGTCCTTAAACATTCAGTCCTTAAACATTTAGTTCTTAAACATTTAGTCCTTAAACATTTAGTCCTTAAACCTTTAGTCTTTAAACATTTAGTCTTTGAACATTTAGTCTTTGAACATTTAGTCCTTAAACATTTAGTCCTTAACCATTTAGTCCTTAAACATTTAGTCCTTAAACCTTTAGTCTTTAAACATTTAGTCTTTAAACATTTAGTCTTTGAACATTTAGTCCTTAAACATTTAGTCCTTAACCATTTAGTCCTTAACCATTTAGTCCTTAACCATTTAGTCCTTAACCATTTAGTCCTTAACCATTTAGTCCTTAACCATTTAGTCCTTAAACTTTTAGTCCTTAAACATTTAGTCCTTAAACCTTTAGTCCTTAAACATTTAGTCCTTAACCATTTAGTCCTTAAACCTTTAGTCCTTAAACATTTAGTCCTTAAACCTTTAGTCCTTAAACATTTACAGTCTAGTAGCTAACGCCAAATTCGGGACCTGGATCGGACCTTTGATAAGCAAGGGCTATCAACATGACCAAGTGGACGGACCGGCCTAACCACAACTATGTGTGGCTTCAGTGAGGCCTCCAACGATGCAATCTAATCCCTTACACATACACATCAAAATAACAAAAAAAAAATGTACAGTTTAGCTTCTAGAGCCCTATTCTCTGAAAACTGAGCAATTTGTGGTGAAGTGAAAATTAATTTATATACATTGGGTCGGTCAGGATGGCAGGGAGTATGGAGATCAGTATCACTGCTGTGGCGATGAAGCCTGGACTGTTTAGTCCTTAAACATTTAGTCCTTAAACATTTAGTCCTTAAACATTTAGTCCTTAAACATTTAGTCCTTAAACATTTAGTCCTTAACCATTTAGTCCTTAAACCTTTAGTCCTTAACCATGAAATTTAGTCCTTAAGTAGGACGTACTGCTAGCTATATGTGATGTGTTTCAGGGAAAGGATGGTAAACAGTAGGACAAATAAGTATTTCTATATAAGAAGTTTGATACTTTTATTTTTGAAAAAATATGTTTACAATATCTCTGGGTGGACAATTGTAAAGTAGCTAAATATACTCTATATGATGGCTATAGACATGCATGGATATATGTAATACATTGTCCTGCAGTTTGGTGCCTTCGTTCATACGACTGATGGCGTTAGATAACCCGAACATGAGAACATTCACCAAAGACATCTTGTGAATAAATCACTTTGAAAAATATCAATTTTGCTACTTGTGACTCATTTCCCTGCAACACCACAACATTTTAACTTTTACATACTGGTTATATATTAGCGATATTTCTGAATAGAGGATCACTAGTGAAAAATGTCCTTAGATATGCAGAGTTATATTCAATACACAGGCTCAAAAATAAATAGGTTTATTCGACTAAAAGCGCTAAACATCAAAAAAGGAAACATGCCAAATATTAGGTGGGTAAAACAACGTTTGAAAATATTATATTTGGCAACTTTAAACTGTTTTCTTTTCTGTGCATATCACACGATGTATGATATTGAACATGACACCATACATATCGAAGGTTCTTTCTATTTAAACACAGAAAAAACCCGGTCCGTTCTGATATGAGAGCTCTTGTCATTCACAGACTTTATAAAGAGTTTTATTGGTCTTTTAAAACCTATTTAAAAACACAAGCAAGTTATCACCACTTTCACAGGCCTCAATCTGTACCGATATTGTGTGTCGATATGTTAATCTGCATATGGGTCAGATTTTCAGAAAATGTACAATTGGCAGGTCTACACATTTAGTTAATTCTGCTAAATTAGGCTGAAATTTAGCCAATACTAGGTAAATGCGAGTATATTCGGCATTGCATTGATTCTAGCAATCTGTTTGGTTAGGTTGGACTGTATTTTAAACTTTATTTTCGTCTGAAATTTGTGTATTTGAGAGGATTGGTGAAGGTAAATTGTACATTTTCTGAAAATCTGACCAACTTGAGTGTCGGTATGTTAAGCTGCATATATAACATACCTGTGGTTCCAGCAGGAATGTGACTCCCTATTATCGCTCAACCTCCCAGATATAGCCCCCTAGTGGTCACATACAATACCACCGCTGACCTTGACCTGTGACCATGGCAACAACCGCAGCGCAAACAAAAATAACTCAATTTTTCTTCGAGTTTCTCTTTTGTTCTGATTGTATCTGGGGTTTAAGTTACATCCAGAAGCTTGGGTCAGATCGTCAGAAAATGTACAATCGTCAGCTCTACATATTTATCCAGTAAGTGATGTGTTCCAGGAAAATGAGTCACAAGTCGCAAAATTGATATTTTTTAAAGTGTTTTTTCACAGGATTTCTTTAGTGAAATGTTCTGACCTTTAGAGGGTTTAGCATTTATAGTCATATACATCTGTGTAACAAATTCCAGGATATTGTATTAAATATATCCTTGCGTTTTGAAGACCTTTGTATGGAGTATATTTAGTTACTTTACTGGTAATTAGCCATCTAGAAATATTGCAAACTTTCTTTTTCAATTTTTTCAAAAATGATAATGACAAACGTAAAATATAGAAACCCTTATTAAATATCCTAGTGTTTAGTTTCATTGGAATCGGCTTGATCTCCTCTTTCCAAATATGGTGATATTTCAAAATCCATTTTTTGCAACTTATGACTCATTTTCCTAAAACGTATCACGTTGTCTTCTGCTAAATTAGGCTGGAAAATGATAAATACTAGGTTCATCTGAGTATATTTTGTATTGCATTGATTAGAAAATCTGTTTGGTTAGCTTGAACCGTATTTTGACCCTAATTCCTCTCTTAAATGTGGGTTATTTGAGAGGATTGGTGAAGGCGAATTGTACATTTTCTGACAACTTGGCCCATCAGGGGTTTGTGTAACCACCAGAAGCTGGAGGGGTTTGATAAACATTGGTCATATTTGCCAGGCATTGTTAGCTCTCGGATCCAACATGTCTGTGGCAGCAAGTCAGCTCACTTTTTCTTATCCAATATAAATACACTTGATGGAATGTTGGGAACAAAGGACACTTCCTCGCTGGAAGGTTTCGATATACTATCGTGAATTCCTTCAAAATCTTTTGTTTATTTTAAATATTCTATTCAGCCAGACATTATGTGGGTCAGATTTTCAGAAAATGTACAATTCAACTTTGCCAATCCTCTCAAATAACCTAAATTTCAGACGAAAATAAAGTACAAAATACTGTTCAACCTAACCAAACAGATTGCTAGAATCAATGCAATGCCGAATATACACAATTTTACTTAGTATTGACCAAATTGCAGCCTAATTTAGCAGAATTCAATAAATGTGTAGAGCTGCTGATTGTACATTTTCTGAAAATATGACCCATGTAGTAGTGTACACTATTCTCGGGATTGGCTGATCATCATCATTATCTAATCATTATCACATTGATACAACAAGAATAAAACAATTAATCAACAGAGTATATGTCCATCACTACAATATCGATAGAAAAAATAAAAACTGTTACCTGCGGTTGTGTTATGATCATGATGTACCATTTAGTCGACTACTTAATTTCAATATCACAGAATACACAAACTATATGCTTGCCATAGGCTCCAGATATCACGTAAATAACTGGTGACGATTATGAGATATATGAGAGAATATTATGATTTATTTACAAAGTACTAATTTACAAGAGGGTCCATGTCTTTTGATTCGCAGTATTTGATATTTGGGGCTACACAAAATGGTAAGGCCAAAAAATAAAGTAGGTGTGTTTCCGATTTATCTGGCTGAAAACTAGGTAGGGGGGGTAACTTTTTTTTTTGTTAATTTTGTTTGTTTGGAAACCACCTCCCAGGAATTGAAAAAAATGTCTTTTTCATAACAATAGTTGTTTTGAACATGGGAAATGTGCTTTTTGACAGTTTTGGGTTAGGAAAACCCGTTTTCCTGCTTTTATAAGCTTTATTGGTCAAAAAATCCAAAAAAAGTAAGATATGATGGGGAAAAAATCAGGTATGGTAAAAAAACTTTTAGGTAGGGTAAGGTTTTTCTAGGTAGGGGGGGGGGGGGGGGGGGGGGGTAAATCGGAAACACACCTATATTTTTGTTTTGCCTAACATAATTCTGAAAAAGGTTTTCCAGGTCTTCCATCATGCAGTGTTATCTAACTAAGAGGGATGCAAAGAGTGAAAATGACATTAGAATCCCATTAGGACCACACAATTAATACCATTTTAATCCCATTGGCCTACTTCTGGGGGGAAAACCAGTAGCGCAGTAGGCGTCCAATCACTGACTTCCCATTCTTATCTGATCTGAGAGTTTGGACCTAGACTGGGAAATCTTTATTTCTTATGAGGGTCAAGTCGCGAGAAAATGTACAATTCACCTTCACCAATCCTCTCAAATAATCCAAATTAAAGAGGAAAATCAGGTTCTAAATACAGTTCAACATATCCAAACGGATTTATTGAATGAATACAATACAGAATACACTCAGTATTTATCATTTTTCACTCTAATTTAGCATAATTTGATAGATGTGTAGAACTGTAGATTGTGCATTTTTTGCAAATCTGAGCCAAGAGTGCACTGCGATGGCTGAAGCTACCACGCCCATATGTACATACAATATTCACTACATCAATCAATACAGTGCAATCTCAGTGATTAACCCCCATTACATATATATGTGTGATGTGTTTTATGAAAATGAGTCATAAGTCTCAAAATATGGATTTTGAGATATCACCATATTTGAAAAGAGGAGATCAAAGTGATTCCAATGAATGTAAACACTAGAACACCTAATAAGTATTTCTATGTTTTAAATTGGATATTTTTATTTTTTTTAAAAAGTTTGCAATGTTTCTGGATGGGTAATTACCAGTAAAGTAAATAAATATACTCCATATGAAGTACTACAAAACGCAAGGATACATTTAAAATAACGTCCCGGAATTTGTTACATAGATTCATATATGACTATGAGTGCTAAACTCTCTAAGAACAAAAACAATTTCAATAAATAGCTCCTGTGATAAAAACACTTTGAAAAATATCAATTTTGCGACTTGTGACTGAAAGACATCACATATGCATCTGTAGGTTAGATCGCCAGAAAATGTAAATTCTGCTAAATTAGGTAGAAAAATGATAGTATAATACTGGCAATATCTGGGTAGTGTGATACCATGGTGTGGTATGTTATAACTTAAATAAATAAGTGAAATCGACAGAAAAATTCACCTTAGGCTCAAGGATCAGATCGTCAGAAAATGTACAATTCGCCTTCACCAATCCTCTTAAATAACCCAAATTTCAGACGAAAATATAGTTCAAAATACAGTTCAACCTAACCAAACCGATTGCTAGAATCAATGCAATGTCAAATATATTGGAATTTACGTAGTATTGGCCAAATTTCAGGCTAATTTAGCATAATTTACTAAATGTGTACAGCTGCTAATTGTACATTTCATGAAAATCTGACCCAAATGTACTTTTCCCTAGAGAATGATATTTCATATTGCGTTGATTCGCAGTAACTGTCTGGTTAGGTTGAACTGTGTTTCGAACCTAATTTTGGCTTTCAATTTGCGTTATTTGAGAGGATTGGTGAAGGTGAATTGTACATTTTTTTGCGACGTGGCTCCTATCTAACTATGTCTTGGAAATAGGACAGTAGACTAGCCCTTGTCCCCAATACAAGACATAGTTATTGAGTCCTAGGCCAAACAAAAAATAGGTGTGTTTCCGATTTACCCCCCCCCCCCCCCGCCCCATACCTAGAAAAACCTTACCCTACCTAACTTTTTTTCTACCGTACCTAATTTTTAAAAAATCATATCTTACCTTTTTGGTATTTTTTGACCAAAAAAGCTTAAGAAAGCAGGAAAACGGGTTTTCCTAACCCAGAACTGTCAAAAAGCACATTTCCCATGTTTAAAACAACTATTGTCATGAAATAGACATTTTTTTCAGTTCCTGGGAGGTGGTTTCCAAAATAAAATTAAAAAAAAAAAAAGTTACCACCCCGGTTTTTCAGCCAGAGAAATCGGAAACACACCTATTTTTTTTTGCCCTATCCCTGGTCAAACGTAACTAAGTACGAGTTAAAGATGGCGTTCATTCCTGGTAGGAAATGATAGGAGACTTGCATGTGCCACTGCGTATGTCTGTCACAGTGCATCATGGGATGGATTCTGATGAAATCTGACGTACGAATATTTAGCAACATTTTTAGCGAATATTTCAAGAATGTTTTCACCAATTTCACAACTTGTATAAATGATCTATAAAAACCAAAATTTGCATGGTGGGAAAGATGGAGGCTTGTTTTATGGACACACATATGGGTCAGATTTTCAGAAAATGTACAATTGGCAGCTGTACACATTCAGTAAATTCTGCTAAATTAGGTTGGAAAATGGTCTATACTAGGTAAATTCGAGTATATTCGACATTGCATTGATTCTAGCAATCTGTTCGGTTAGGTTGAACTGTTTTTTTTAACTTTATTTTCATCTGAAATGTGAGTTATTTGAAAGGATAAGTGAAGGTGAATTGTACATTTTCTGAAAATCTGACCCAAATAACACATGGCTATTGCCATTAAAACATTGATAAATATTCCATGCTGAACATAACATACTTTCTATAGATTTTACACTGTACCATTAGTCCCATAATTCCATGCGAATCAAGCTTCAAAATGGCGGCTATGCAAATCCCCTATTGATATACGGCAGTCCAATTGACCCATCCCATAATGTCTAATCGCACAATACGTACTACTTGCTCCCTTCTATCATACATCTACAGAAAATAATCGTCATATTATATATTGCTATTCCCATATAAAGTGACATATTAACTTCCTCTTTGTCTAAGCGTTCTAATGACAAGAGATGTACATTATAGATTAATTGTTTAGTACAAGGTATCAATTACTGCTGCATCATCCAGGTACTTACCTGATGGCAGTAATACTTCCTAATATGACTACCTGTCTACATTCCCTCACGCTAGGGATGGGCGCCCGCTTACACCATCGCTCCAGTCTAGGCCCAAAGTTAAGAGAGTCCCTTCAAACGAAGGGGAAGCCTCTCGCCTCAAACCATCATACTATATAGCTTGTGTAAATGATCTATACAAAACAAAATGCATGATGGGAATGATGAAGTCTTGTTCATGGAAACATATATATATATATAATAACTTTTATTCAGTATCAGCAACATGTCATCACTATTACAATCACATACCGAATGGGAAATAAAACTCTGCGGAGCAGATCTTCCGTAGTATCCGATTAATTATTTGTTATTTCAATTAGGTATTGTCCGATTGTTTATTCCGAGCGATACTTGATTTCCAAGTACGAGTGTTCTCTTTTAAAGCCTATAGTCAAGCCAAGTGTCATATTATTTTCCCAATAAGGACTTTGCTCGTGTAGATACAGAGGCAAAGTATCAGATCGAAGTAGGTTACTTATAGTAAGATGGTAGAAGGTATGAACTCCACTAAATATCACTCCGATCCAGTTTTTGAAATGTTTTATTTATCTCTAATAACCCAACGCGTTTCGGCCCATCTTGGGCCTTCCTCAGGGGTGAGTGCATAACAACAGCAGTTAGTTGAGCTTTATATACGATTGATTGTGTTGCACATGTGTACACATGTGTAAAAAAGTGCTAGCGATTTGATTGGTTAACAGGGGCGAGCTCCCGATTGAGATAGAGATAAGGTTGTGTAGTGATATAGTTTAATGGAAAATTTTTTTTTTATAAAAGACATATACAATATGTGATATAAGAGACAGGTGAATAAGGGAGGAGAAGGATCTATAGTTTGAAGTCCTTATGATTAAGGGGAAATAGAGGAACTATAATTTTAAGTCCTCATGGAAAGTGAGTTTTACATTTAAATGGTTGTTATAATTAAGTTCTGTGTAGATAGCCATGACGTTCGAGAATTGATGCGAATGCTCTTCCTACATCCTTATCAAGCGATTTGACTGTTACTTATAGTAACCTTTAATGTTCATCTGCTAGCTGATAGAATAATCAAATTCGGTAACAAATCATCATTTCATACAGTTTCAATTTTCCCTCCCCTGTCGATATAAGTACATGTAAAACATATGGCTCAGTCTAGGCCCAAAGTTGAGAGAGTCCCTTCAAATGAAGGGAAAGCCTCTCGCCTCAAACCGCAAAGAGTCTTTAGGGAGATTTAGCAACCACAACGCTAACGCTAACACTAACGCTAACATATCTTTTATGAGGGGTACGTCATCAGTAGGTGTGCTATTGTTAGCATGCCTATATGTATACCAGAGATACGGACGTCAATTACTGCTTCATCATGTCCATTTCACGCTAAAAAAATGGACAATTGTCATTTCATTTTTATGTACAAATGAGGGGGAGGTGTTTTTCTTTGTATACAGGTGTAACACACTACTCACATTCATGAAATTGTGTGGCTTTTTGCCCTCTGAAAACACCTCTTCACCACTAAAACTGATAGAATTCTGCCATTACATACGGCCCACCCTATCGTGAGAAACTAGCGTTTATGTTAGCGTTAGCGTTGTGGTTGCTAAATCTCCCTACTATAATTCCATTAACATCGCAAAATGTCATTATATCCCATTAAAACGCCGAGTCCTAGGCCGGGAAACCGATTAGCAAAGTAGGCTGACATACCATTCTTATCTGATCTGAGGGTTTGGTTGGGCCCAGAGTGGGATTTGAGGGTTTGGACCTAGAGTGGCTCTAATTAAAGCTGTACTCGCAGTTAATGTCAGTAAAATAACAAAATATTTTCTTCCATTCTTTTCAAACCCATCTAAAAGTCATTTTCTAAAACGTCCTTATTTGTATTTGGAGGACCCACCCCAATCCTTTCTTATGATGACTTCACTTATTATCGCTCGGACACCAGCAGCTGTTTTCCCTCCACATAATCCACTTATCAATATGAGTATGAGTATCAATTTGAGTTAATTTGGGAAGATTTGTTTTGTCATAATAGCTGATAACATCGCTCTAATTAATAGGGGATAAATGTGTATGTCTCACTGCGCATGTCTGTTACAGTGCACGCTGGGATTGATTCAGTACAAATCTGACATAGAAATATTTAGCGACGTTTTTATAAAAGAAAATGCAAGGATCTTTTCATCACTATCATACTATCTAACAAGTTTTTAAAAAAATCAGAAAAAAGGGAAAATACACACCAGTGCAGGGATATATTGGTCCATCGATATTGTTAAAATATCCATTATTCATACAGTTGTACACATTTAATAACGTCTGCTAAATTAGGCTGCAATGCGGTGAATGCTATAGGTAAACCCGAGTATATTTTGTACTTTATTTGTCATCTGAAATTTGGGTTATTTGAGAGGATTAGTGAAGGTGAATTGTACATTTTCTGTCGACTTGACTCATTATGGGCCTGCTTTTTATTATGTTACTTAAATTATATTTCTCAACTTGACCTCTGCAGGGATATAATGGTCCATCGATATTTTTAAATGGGTCAGATTTTCAGAAAATGTACAATTGGCAGCTGTACACATTTTGTAAATTCTGCTAAATTAGGCTGCAATTTGGGCAATACTAGGTAAATTCGAGTATATTCGGCATTACATTGATTCTAGCAATCTGTTTGGTTAGGTTGAACTCTTTAGCATTGAGGCATGCGGCACCACGTTAACGTGCACATGGCTTTCTATTATGTTATCAAATTATATTTCTCAACTTGACCTCTGAGCACAGACTGCAGGGATATATGGGTCAGATTTTCAGAAAATGTACAATTGGCAGCTCTACACATTTAGTAAATTCTGCTAAATTAGGCCAAACAAGTTAAGAATACCGGGTATATCTGAGTATATTTGGTATCGCATTGATTTAAAGAATCAGTTCTGTTATGTTAAACTGCATTTTGAAGCTCATTTCTGTCTTAAATGTGGGTTATTTGAGAGGATTGGTGAAGACGAATTGTACTTTTTCTGAAATTCTGACCCATCCATATCCATTACCCACTCCCCACGAGAGGGTTAATAACTGGGCATATGTGGGTCAGATTGTCAGAAAATGTACAATTCACATTCACCAATCTTCTCAAATTTCAGACAAAAATAAAGTTCAAAATACAGTTCAACCTAGCCATACAGATTGCTAGAATCAATGCAATGCCAAATATACTCGCATTTACCTAGTTCTGACCATTTTCCTGTCTAATGTAGCAAAATGTACTAAAAGTGTACAGCTGCTTATTGTACATTTTCTGAAAATCCGACCCATGGGTGTGCGGTGGCGGTGTTTCCCCTTGCTGCACGGTACAAAGAAGACCCAGGGATTGTTATGACTAAGAACATGTCGGGGATGTTGTTTCCATGTAAATGTTTAATTATGTGGACGATAAGGACCTGTACATCTCCCTAATTGTATAAATACACTCCTAGCCTATTGAGGCAGATGGAGAAATGTCACTCTTTTTATAATTTGTTGAATTCCTTTTGACGTTCTTGGCATAAAAAGTGTTTGTGGTTGTGGTTTTGTTTGAATTTCTATGTATGGCGTGTCTAGTGGCTATGGTCAAGGGCACGCATGGATTCTTTTAAATTCTTTTTTTTAAAATTACATTTCAGGCAAATTAAATATTTTCATACAGGATTTACCAGATGAGAAAACAAAAAAAACGTACTGTCTATCATGACGTCATGATAGACAGTACGTTTTTTATTCCTCTTATTTATTTATTTATTTATTTATTTATTTATTTATTTATTTGACTTTACACTATTCAAGACGGTTGAACAGAATATATACATCAACAAAGCCTCTCAGATCAGATACGAATTTATGTCAGTGATTGGACGCCTACCGCGCTAATGAGTTTTTGGCTTTGGAGTATGTCTTAATGTGATTCTAATGGTATTCCAATGGGTTTATAATGGCACTTTGCGGTTTGGAGCGGGAGGCTTTCCCTCAGTTTGAAGGGACTCTTTCTGCTCTGAGCCTAGACTGTGATCGAGATTATCTCACAGGAAAATGAGTCAAAAGTCACAAAATTGATATTTATCAAAGAATATTACATATTTTTCACAATACTTCTTGCACTTAAGCTTCAACAATAGTTCAGACCTATTTATCCTGTACTTGTGTGCCAGTCTCTAATACTAGTGACTTGATGCATTGCTATTTATATTATCCTTTTCCTGTTTAAAATTCTAGTTCCACTTATTTAAGAAGGGCTGCATCTTTGTTTTATGGCCGTGGAAGTATTTATGTGATCTCCAGAATCTGTAGTCACTCATCTTCTACTGCTAAATTATATCCTTGCATTTTAAAGGTCATCCATTCGACGGAGTACATTAAGTTACTTTACTAGTAATTGTCCGCCCAGGAATATTGCACAAACTTGTTTTTCAAACATAAAAATAATCAAACATAAAATATAGAAATATAGAAATACTTCTTAGATGTCCTTAATATTTACTATCATTGGAATCGACTTGATCTCATCTTTTCAAATATGTATGGTGATATATCAAAATTCATCTTTTGTGACTTATGACTCATTTTCCTGAAACTCATCACATTTACCATATCCTTTCTTCTACTTTTGTCATACTTATTTCACTTTCATATAAAATTTCAAACAAAATGTCTGTCGAATTGAGATACAGTTGAAACAACAATAACGTTACACATATAGTTTAGTTATGTCTCGGATAATATTCTTTGAATTAAAAAATAAGGGAGTTCACCGACTTCAGTGAAAATGAAATATTATTGATATATGGTAATTAGGTATCACGTGACTAAAGCAGTTCTCAGTAATCCGACCACAGATCAAGTCTTGAGGCCTGGTACTGTGCAGATCTAATTACGTCATGATTGGACGCCGTTAACTAGCTAGATATGGGCGAAATGGCCAGATAATGTACAATTTGTCTTCATCGATCCTCTCAAATAACTCAAATAAGACAATAATAAAGTTCAAAATACAGTTCTACATAACCAAATAGATTGTTTGAATCAAGGCAATACCAAATATACTCAGATATACATAGTATTGACCATTTTTCAGTCTAATTCACAGAATTTACTAAATATCTAGATCTGCCAATTGTGCATTTTCTGAAGATCTGACCCATAACATTTGGGTCAGGTCGCGAGATAGTGCACAGTTAGCAGCGCTACACATTTAGTAAATTTGATTAAAATAGGCTGAAAATTGATAAATACTTTAGGTATATCTGATTGAATTTGGTATTGCGTTGATTAGATAAATCGGTACATTTATGTTGAAATGTATTTTGAACCTTATATTTGTCTTATATTTGGGTTATTTAAGACGATTTGTGAAGGCGAATTGTACAATTTCTCTTGACTTGACTCATAAATACACAGTCCCAGTGTGATCATAAACCCTTGCAATTAAGGCTAAACAAAACGAAGCGTCGAGGAAGAAACTTTACTATAACTCTTGGCAAATGAGAATTATCATTATATGAAACTTTGACCAATAACATTTTTAAAAATAACTTGGACAAAACGAACACCATTTTTCGGAATGAGAGTTTTATATGATTGTAAATATATCCTGAATGAAAATTGCTTAAAAAAGTTAATGGTTCTAATAAGTAGTGGTTCTGATATGATAGATTCTAATTTCTTGAAATTCTGTTGTAAAAAGCACCACTCAAATCAAAGACTTAAACCTATCGAGGTATGTATTATATCGATTTGTGATTATCAATTTTCTGACATGATTGATAACGTTTTTTTTGTAAAGAATATTTGTTAAAATCCGTCAGAACTTTCTGAGAATAGTGTACATCATACCTAATATAGTAGCCGAATAAAAATATTAGATACAAATGTTATCAATTCCTATGTAAATAGGTTTGACAAAGGACACTTGAGTCTGGACTATCAGCCATTTACCGGGGCCTGTAGAGTTGTGTGTGTGGGTTACATTTTCAGAAAATGTACAATTGGCAGCTGTACACATTTAGTAAATTCTGCTAAATTAGGCTGAAATTTGGTCAATACTAGGTAAGTTCGAGTATATTTGGCATTGCATTGATTCTAGCAATCTGTTTGGTTAGGTTGAACTGTATTTTGAACTTTATTTTCGTCTGAAATTTGGGTTAGTTCAGAGAATTGGTGAAGTTGAATTGTACATTTTCTGAAAATCTGACCAACGTGTGAGTCAGGGTATTGATGATGTGTGCTGATGATGGTATTAATGCTTCCATCATTACTCCACATGTACCAGCTACTGGAGGAACCCTGGAGGAGGGAGTACAGGCTTGGTCTAAACCCATCCGAGGTCCTCTGCCCCATGTAGGGCACTTGGTATAAAGGTGGACCGTCACTTGAAACTAGACAAATTATTTGTCCCCTAGCTCCCAAGCGGGGACGAAGACTTCCCCATACATAGTATTCACATGACGTCACCCCAGTCAGCGGCTAACCTCACTGGCAGCCATAATGTGTGGCAGCATAGATAGCGGGAGACACTAGATCGAGAGGATTTCCCGTTTCAAATGTTTGCTAATGGCAATTATACTTATTATTCCATCATGACGCACTACAAAATGACCATATAACCTATCAGCATACTTTATATAACATTCTCTAAAACTTTCGGAGGTGAAAACTGCATTTTTGAGGCTTGGAGCACTCATGTCCAGCTAAAGTTGGCCCACATTATGGCAAGCCGCGGCGAGCGCCGTGACGTCAGTGACTTTCCACTGGAAACACAACAGTGACAACTATAGCTGCTCCCAAGAATCTGCCCTACTACATTCCTTATTTTCTTGGATTACTAGAGAAATAATTGGTTTTGATCAATCTAACTAGCGTACACCCATTGCTATAAAGGTAATGTTCAATGAACACTCATTTGTTTTATGTGAAATGTGTGTACACTCATGTACACACTCATACCAAATATGTCCCGATTTTCAGAAAGCCCCAGTGGCTGGCCGAGTTGCATGTTCTTTTTTGTTTTTAAAGATGTTTATTCAGCAGAGTGAAATTATGTAGTTATACACTATTCTCATTCGTGGCTGATATGAGTGAAACATTTTACAAAGGCTTAATCATTCCAAACAATGAAGAGACCATAAGAGACCATAAAGACCATAAAAATGGCAATAAAAAAAAAGAAAACAGAGAAAAAATAGCAAGACACACATAAAAACCATCCCCCGCCGGGCAGCATCCTATGACTACAAACCCAGGAATAGGTATAACATAGGTATAGGTATAAAAGCGCAATCACAGACAATTTCCAGGTTCTGGGGTCATGCAAATATCCTGACTAACAGAGAAAGTATTCGCACAGATCTTTTTTATTTGATTCTTAAAAAAGGTGCAAATGCATAGCGATATCTCTTGATGGTCAACCACTAATGAAGTAATTAAATATTTGAAATTGTTTTGCGGTATATATTTTGAGGTATATATATATTCTCCGAGAATATTTTTTTTTTTTTTTTAAATTTTATTGCCAAGATTCCGCAATAGTGGTACGTTTCATTTGACATGTGAAAAATTTATAAGACATCTAAATCAAATCTGCGATCTATCAAAATGAGTCCCATGTCGGCAAACTCGATTTTGGAGTTAGCTATTGGATGGGTAAGCAGCAGGAAAGAGCTTTCCAATGATGTATAGAGCTTAATTTTAGGCCTATTAGGTATATTTCTATGGTTGCGGTGAGTATTTAAGGGACGCGGTTACTGGAGGAGCCGGAAACTGAGATACAGCCTGTCAAAGTTCGGCGAGTGACCTTCGGCGCGCCATCCTTGGTTACGGGCATTTGTTATCAAGCGATTTCTATGAAATTTGGGACACACTTTACTAACTGCCATAGCCATAACAAATACCAAATTCAGTTCATTTACTTAGTAACTTATTATTTTATCGCGCGATGAAAATTGGGTGAAATTTGGGCAAAATACATTTCTAGGAGACTTTTGTGGGATTTATGTCGGACGCGACGTCATGCAAAATGACCAGTTCATATGATTGGATTTTTCTCAGATTTTGGGCAGGTATTATAGACTAGTAGGGCCACAATATATAAAAAAATCAGTGCATTTCATTTAATATTTTTTATTTTATTACCCTGTTAACATGAGTATAATAATATTGTACAAAATTCTTCGGTGCAGTGCTTGCAATATATACATGATAACACACCTATTCATTCTAACAAAACAAAATGTACAACAGTATTCACCAGTAATAAAATCAGTAATAAAATCAATAAAATAGCAGTCAGCCCCTACCCCTACCCCTACCCCTCCCCCTCCCTTTACCCCTCCCTGGCCGGCATTGCTCAACATTTCCCCTCCCCCTCCCCCTACCTCTCTTTGCTGGAGGAGGTGCAACCTCCCCATCCGAAGAAGATTCTGAAGATTCCCTTACCCTGCCCCTTCCCCTTACTGTTCCTCTACCCCTACCCCTACCCCTATCCCTACCCCTAGCTTGAGGTTCCTCTTGAGGTTCCTCCTCCTCCTCCTCAGAAGATTCATCACCACCTAATTCTAATGATTCGTCAGAAGAAGATTCCCTGTCCCTTCCCCTTCCCCTTCCTCTACCCCTCCCTCTTCCTCTACCCCTCCCTCTTCCTCTATCCCTTCCACTTCCCCTCCCTCTACCTCTTACTGGGGCGACTGCAGGAGCCTGTACAATGTAGCCATCCCCCCCCCCCCCTCCCTGGCCCTTCTTCAGGTACAGTTGGTTTGGGGCACATAATGTCTTTGGTTTCTTCGGTACAAAAATCACGAATAGAATTAAAAAGATACCACTGTCTGTATGCAGACAGTCCAGGAGAAGGTATAATGGGTGGGTTGTCCTGAGGGACATCACCCACATCAACAGTAAGCATTTTAAAAGTACCACTATTTTCAGGGCCTACAAATGGCCTGAAAGAAATAACACCAGGTTTGTCACTAGAAAATTCAAAATGATGATACCCTTTGATACCTGGAAAAGATTTGGAACAAAAACAGTACCCCTTTCATCACCTACAAGTTGGGCCTGGTTGACCCCCCCTGGCGTACTGCGCTGCACACTGTCTGTTAATTGCTGAAGAGAAGAAACGTTGTCCCGACGAAATTGTTTTTTCAAGAGACCAAAGCACCAGTCGGGGGCAAACTTAGTGTGCCCAGTAATCAAAAAGTTAAGTGTAATAGACCTGTGCCTTCCAGTAAGGACACGCCACATCAAATAGGCCAAAACATACCGGTTCTTGTTCTGGCCACTACAATTGTCACAGTTAAGATCTAAATCTTTCTCCCCCAGACCATAGTTTTCAAAGTAATGATTCAGATAAGAAATAACTGCATTTGACCCCTTACTGGTGCAATGGCTCCCATCTATAAGGTAGTTAACTTGTCTAGGCATTCCTTCCATGCAAATACCGAACAGGCCTACCTTCCTCGGGGTGAGAAAATAAAGGGGACCTGGTTGCATCGGGTAAGAAGGTAAATGCACTTGTTGTGCAAAGTCAAAACTGAGATGTACTCGAATGTCACATGAGCAAGGGGCATGTTTGCCAAGGGGGGGTTCACCATTGTCTCTGTATGCTTCTTTTGCATCAGCACAATATTTCTGATAAAGAGTTCTCTCGTCTGCTACAGTGTCTAAATGTTTCTGCTGTTTCTTTAACTTGGCAGCTTTCACAACTTCAGGTAAATTACTACTACAAGAAATGTCTCTGTTATTACGCTGGCACTCCCAGCAGAGGTCTGTCATAGGACGACTTGTGACTATTTTAGGAAGATACTTGCGCCATAAATGACCAAAAGTGGAGTAGGCAACAGCCCTATTGCCAGTCTCTTGCATGGCTTGTGTGTAAAGATGATGAACTTCAGCTTTTGTAGAACGGCAGGGGAGAATTAAGATGTCGTCTCTATGGTGAGAAGATACTCTGCCTGGCAAGACAAGAGCATGTATTTCGGCATAAGATATGATGAAGTTGATAGTGTTCTTCAGGTCATCTATTGGCAAAGACCTCACAGCACGGTGACCACCACCCTGTCGTGCACGAGTGACCAGACCATCCTCAGCGAAGGATTTTAGCAAAACTGTCAGCAAGTTTTGGCTAATCCTAGAAGTGAAGGGAGAGAAAAGAAATAGAAAAAATAATTAATAATAATTTAATCGTTGACAAAGGAAGAAATTGAACATAATGCAGGATCTTAAAATGACAATACCAAAATATTGATTCTTAGCAAATAATCATGTTATTATGAATAGCTATCTAATGTTCAGTATTAATGGGCACAACAAGATTCATGATAATACTCACTTGTAAAGGAATTTAAAGGTAGCTTTGCAAATAGGCTTGTTATGCATCCTGTAGTGGCTCTTTGGGTGTTTTCTCTCTCCCTTCCACTGGCGCCCCTTCTTGGTTGGACTGCATCGATCACTGTTGTCAGTAACAGTATTGAAAACGCCAAAGAGTGCCATGTCGAGCTCATCTGAAATGACAGTATAACAATAATGTAAAAATGAATTTGTGACTGACTAATATCACCGACACCAATCTTAGTCTGAGTCCCTATAGTTATCCTACATAATTAGTTATCCTATGTAATTGGATAGCACGTGTCCTCATTATTTAACAAGCTACAGCTTAAAATACTGATTAAATTACTGAATGAGTATTATACATGCATGTATGGGCAATGAGGCAATAGAGAAAAACATTATTTTGAAATTACCTCAATGGATTTGGTCATGTTCCGACTGATGAGAGATGCGCTGTTCCACAGTGAACTGGTCTATGCATGGCCCGCCGTTAAACAATCGGCAGTTACATCTGAAATGGACAAAATCCTAGATTTTAATTTGCCCATAATGACACAAACAAACAATGTATTTTTAACCCTACATTCCACACAAGACGAGTAAGGAATCTCAGACGTCCCAAGTAAATAGCTACTCCCCAGATCTCGAGGCCCTTAAACTCCCCACGCACGAACAACACCATGCGACGTAAAACATACACCAATTAAATTTTAGAACCTCTAAATATACTCACAAAGTATCTAGCACATATAACAGCATTGGATTATAGATTTGGAATGATTTCCAGGGATGTACATAGCATAGTTTTCAGATCGCGTCCCACAGCGTGTCAACACACACGATAGAAAAGATGGCTGCAGAGCACCAACACTTACCGAAACGTGGAGCACTTTTCCCGTTCCTTGTCCAGGACTGCCTGCATGTGATCAATAATAAGAATAGGTTCTGATGCTTCCTCAACTTCTTCTTCGTTCGTCTCCGGAGTTTCAGGCTGATCAGGGACGTCTGGTTCCCCATCCGAGTCAGATTCCACCGTCTCTGTTTCCTCGTTGAACACAAAATACTCTTCAATGAGGTTACGCCATTCGGCGTTGTCGACACCACCTCCCAAATTGGCTCGAGAGATGCCATTAAGAGCTTCTGCGATGGTGGCCTCAGCTTCCATGTTTAAATAATAAACCTTGGTCCATTTAAAACTTTGTTGGAGAGTAAAACACGACTTGAATCGTCTGGAATCGAGGAATAACTGGTCGCTTCGATTCAAATCCAAGACCACGCTAGAAGATGGCGTCAGCCGGAAGTTGATCTTTCGGAGCGGCTGGACCAATCAGAGGGCTGTATCGACCCGACGTGGGCTCCCTTGACGACCCTAGCAACCATTGTTTACGCCGAATGCACTTGGAGAGAGCTCTGTGATTGGTTCACTTACGCGGCGATTCAAAAAGGAAGAATCCCATTGGCTAGAGGAGATTCGCGGCTTTCCGAGGATACCAAATGTGCTGGGGTACCCTACGCTCAAATGTCCACGGCGTACAAGTGAATTTAGTGAAAAATAGCCTTCGGCTCCTTTGTTTAAACCCATCCAACCATGTTAGGAAAATGTTTACCAGCCGTTATGAAGCGTAAATTATTGTTTTTGGTATAAAATATTTTCCAGTCTCAAAAAAAACATAATAAAGATTAATATTACGGGAAAAAAAATTTTCGACCGAAAAAGTCCTATACCACCTTTGCAGCCCTATATCTCAAAATGAAAGTTGCCGACATGGGACTCTTTTTGATAAATCGACTCACAATTATTTTACAGTCTACAATAGATATGTGGGAATTAAGTTTTTAACATTATAACATCGCTAGATACAGAAGATCGAGGAAGCATACAATACAAAAACTTTTTTGTTTGTTTTTTGTGTGGCCGCATAAAAAGTAATATATAACATAGACAATGGTTCGCATAGTTGATAAAAACAAAATCGTGGGTTGATGTTGCACCAAGTTATGGTCGAAAATATGCTTGATACTATATTTATGTGGAGTGCCTTAACACACAGTCTCCGTTAATGCCTGTCTATAGCTTCATCCTGCCCGTCCATACATGCACATCATCGGTGATTCCCCTCACTCAAACTTATCCACCAGCCACACACAATAATGACGTCATCACTGATTGGGAAAACCCCCTCTCCATCTATCACGGATTGCCGCCAGCCAGCTGGCCTCGGTCTGGCTCCAGTCTGGCGCCCAGGGCATGTCGGGTAATTCGAGGGCATGATGGGTAATGATCAAGGTCATGATCGAGATGAAGAAGAGGTTGATGGTGACCTTTCAAGGTCACATTCCTGACATTCCTTAAATGTTTGTGTAATTGGATAGGCATTGTTGATATTGTTGTCATATAGTTATTCATTGTGTGTAATTAGTCATAGCCTTGGCCTGCATTATATACTTGGATCCAAGTGGTACCAAACTCACTCCATGTTTATATTCCCAGGAATAGGCCAAAAGAAAATATCTTTGTTACACTCTACAGGCGATAGGTCCAAAGTTGAGAGAGTCCTTTCAAATGAAGGGAAGGCCCATCAACTCAAACCGTAAAGTGTCATTATAATTCCATCAAGACCGAAAAAATGTTGTTATATTCCCATTATAACGCCTAGTCCAAGGCCAGAAAACCGATTAGCGATTAGTACCAAGCTCACTCCATGTTTGTATTCCCAGGAATAGGCCAAAGGAAAATATCTTTGTTTCACTCTATTTTGATTTTTTTTGTTACCCTTTATATATATATATCGTATTTTTATTCTGAATTCATAGACTACATCGTTTCAGAAGGGGATGCCTGCCTCTCAATTTGAGGTCTTCCTGGTGGATCCCATGTTATGAAATACCAGTTTAGCGAACTGAACATGATAATGCGATGCAATATAATTAGACAGTCATAATACAATTTCTGTTATACCAAGGTTACAATATTAAACCATTAAATCCCTGGCTCAATTCACTTAATTATGAATTACTATCAGTATTAATTATTGTTCGTTGTAATAGTCAAGAGATGTTATCCGACTCGTTGTAAAATTGTTCAATGTCATGTTTAGTTTCATCTCAATCCTAAAAGAAAAGGTTGAATTAGCTCATATACAGTCTATAGGCTCAGGGCCTCTCAGATCAGATAAGAATGGTATGTTAGTGATTGGACGCCTACTGCGCTAATGGCTTTCTTGGCCCTGGTATAGGCGTTCAAATGGGATTATATTGGTATTTTGCGGCCCTGGTGGGAGTATAATGGAAAATTTCTTTGTTTCACTGTATTTTCATTTGTTTACCCTTTTGTTTTGTCTCATTCCTGAATAAAGTCTTATTAGCTTTTATAAGTTTTATTTTACATTTTAACTGAATTGAAAAATAGTTTATTTGTCAAAGGGTTTACATATATATAATATAATGCATGACCAACTGGTTTATAAGCTTCTGGATAGATAGAAAAAGAACAGCGCAAAAATCGATCTTTTATATACCTTTGGTCGACATTAGTGAGAATGCAGCTTTTATTCATTTAAGTTTAAAAAAAGAAAACCCATTATACTAGCCTAGCCCTACATGTAGAGGGTTAATAAATACCGTGGAATGTACATTGGGACAGAGAGTGCCCACACACGCACAGACACAGAGCTCGGGCCTGAGAAAATACACAATTCACCTTCACTAATCCGCTTAAACAAACCACATATAGACCAAAATGAGTTTCAAAATACACTTCAACACAAGCAAACAGATATTTTAAGACATCCTAATACCATATGTGATGTGTTTCAGGAAAATGAGTCATAAGTCGCAAAATTGATATTTTCCAAAGTGATATATTTCCAAGATCTCTTTGTAGGAATGTTCCCATCTTTGGTGGGACTAACGCTGGATGAAGTATAAATACATGTACCAAATTGCAAGACAGTGTATCAAATATTGTCATGCATTCATAGGGTCATCCCATAGAGTATATTTAGCTACTTTAATAATAATTGTCCACCCAAAAATATTGAAAACATTTTTTCCAGAAATAAAAATATAAAACTTAAAATATTGAAATACTTATTAGATACCCTTAATTATTCATTGGAATTGGCTTGATCTCATCTTTTCAAATATGATGATATCACAAAACCCAATTTTTGCGACTTATGACTCATTTTCCTGAAACACATCACATATATACTCAGATACACTTGTATTTAACAATTGACAGCCTAGTTAGCAGAAATTGGTATAAGTATGTAGAGCTGGCGATTGTACATTTTCTGACATCCTGACCATCTGGTGGGGAAGTACAGGGATGATCAGTATATGAGACTTGGCCAAATACTCCAGTACATCATCATTATATGATGACATGATGACCTCTGGTCATCTTTTATTAATCGAGAATACAATATCATGTGTAGGAAGTTGTGAAGGTACACAATAGAATGTTGATGGGTCCATCAAGCAACTGATTTTCTTGGGTTTTTTTTATTTTTTTTATATGATACGAGTCCAGACAACCTCCTCTCCCTTCAGTGTTGTGGCTAGTTAATGAATTAAATTATTATCGTTGATATACTTTAGCAAAATCGCATTTTTACATATGATTCCCCGATTGAACTTTTCATTTGGAGTGCCTAGCTTTATTATTTCAAGAGAAAAATTGGGAAAACGATCGACGGATTACCGAGCATGCTCTACCGATCATTTGTTGTCAGTAGGCTACAGTTAGGAAAATAACCACACAGCCACAGGCACATTCGGCTTCGGAATGTGGTTAAACCACCTATGGAATTAGTTTCTTTTAAATACCTTTATCTATAATCGATGTATATTAGGCCTATGAGTATCTTCAGCCAACATAATTATTTAAATAAAAGTAATTACGATCGGCACTATTTTTTTAAAAATGCGGGCAATATGACAAAAATGCGGGCAATACGGTCTCTTTATTGCCCGCATTTTTCAATACGAGGCTCAGTGCTTAAGCCTATGGGAGTATCATACCAACTCCACCAAAGGTATAATAATAGATATTATTATACATGCATTCAATATGGAGGCACTGACAACCGTTCTTTACTTGTAACACGGTGATGGACTGATACATTACCAACGTTTGTCACACTGACGCAAGTTTAGTGACTCAAGTTTTCCCGGAGCTTCGAGTGCTGTCATTCCTGATCGTTTCATGCTCAGTCAGACTGTATATACCTTCTACTATACTATTTACAAAGTCTTTCATGAAGACAACATTATGCATGTATAATAATCAACTTATAGTACTCGTCTTCGTGAAGCAGCAAAAATTAAAAACTTGATCTATGGCATATGAGTGGAAGACTTTTCCAAATGATGAATGTGACTCTCCCGGAATACTTGTCTGTGCACCTTCTGTCAGAAGTGCTGAGGGGGAAATAAAGCTACGGAAACAGAGATCGTTGTCCAGTTTTACTTTCCCTTAGTCAAGAGGAATACCGAACCTGGGTTGTCTAGTAATAGCACTACGGTTATCGCGGGCCTGATAACAAGTGTCACCATTTGTGATGTATTTCAGGAAAATGAGTCACAAGTCGCAAAATTGGTGTTTTTCAAAGTTGTTTACTTACAAAATCTCTTTGTTGGAATATTTCTTTAAATAATGAGTTTTATCACTCATTGTTAATGTGATTATTACTGTACATTGCACTGCACACACCTTGCCACTCCTCTCTATTGTGTGGGAGCATGACCCCTGGTGTCACATTATTACTCTACATTGCACCACTCACACCTGGCCATACACTCACCATTGTGTATGGGTAAAGCCACCACAAAATGTACAATTCATGTTCACCAATCCTCTAAAATAACCCTAATATTAGACAAAAATTAAAGTTCAAATTATTGTTCAACCTAACCAAGCAGATCGCTAGAAGTTATGCCAAATATACTGAAATTGACCTAGTATTGGCCAATTTGCAGCCTAATTTAGCAGAATTTACTAAATGTGTAGAGCTGGCAATTGTGCATTTTCTGAAAATCTGACCCATAGATGGTTCAGATTGTGACTCATTTTACTGGAACACATCACATATGTTAACATATGTTAAGCTAACACAAGTTAAGCTAACATGTGTTAAGCTAACACAAGTTAAGCTAACATGTATACATAACCAGCACATATAATTATAGGAAGGCAGTGGCAGGCATTGGGACACAGAGCTGTAGCATCACACAACACCTGTACTTCACCAGTAAGTACCTAACTTCCATTCTTTAAATGATTAAATCATATTATGTGATGTGTTACAGGAATATGAGTCAAAGATGTTATTTTTCTTTTTTGGGGTGCTTAACGCTATTTGTAGCATGACTACAGGTACCAAATTTCAGGACAGTGTATTAAATATATATTCAGGCATTCCGAAGGTCATCGTATATGTTATGTAATGCGTTGGTCCCCCCTGGTAGCCACCTAGTGGCCAGTGGGCAAGGTAATCCATACTTATCATATAGAAGACATTAATTTTAGCTTTTTTACTAGTAAACGTCCACCCAGAAATAATACAAACTTTTTTCTAAACTAGAAATATCAGACTTAAAATAATTATAGAAATACTTATTAAATAACCAACTGCTTACTATCATTGGAATCTACATTGTCCCATCTTTTCAAATATAATGATATCTTAAAGAAATATTTTTTGCACATCACATAATTATGTCACGGTTAAGTCGCCTGAAAATATTCAATTCACCTACACCAATCCTCTCCAAAATACCAAATCTGAAAAAAAAATGAGGTGGAACATACCAACATATCAACATTACCAAACTAATGCAGTGAATCAATACAACACCAAATATATTCAGATATATATAGTTTTAGTCTAATCTAGTTTGTAAGTAAAAGTCTTCTATTGTGTATAGTAGATATAGAATTGGAAAGATGTAGGCATATAGGGAGAAGAGAGAAGGATGGTAGGAACATTTAAGGAAGATTGGAATGGTTTAATAGGAAAGAATTAAAGCTAGCAAATTGTATGGCGAATCAAATTAGTTGAATAATGACATAGAGGTAATTATAACGAGTAAATGAATTAATGTTAAAAATTCTGTATGTATAGTAAGAACTAGATTTTTCAGATTGGCAAATGAGAATTATTGCATATGATGTAAAACTTTGACCAATAAAATTTTATTAAAAAAAAATAAAATGTTAGGGTTTCAGTAAAATGTTTTGAAATATATTGTAAAAACATCATAACCATATATTTCTTTTACCTCATCCAATCATTTTTTTTGCCATCATCTGTTTCTCCGTATGTCTGACATTCAATTGCTTGCTCTATCATATCAATGCATAGTGATTATATTATTATAGCTATTCGAAACTAACTTGCTTGAAAACAATTAAAAAAAAGACAAACAAAAAAAAGTAAATAAAAACCACAGAAACCGCAGTGGACAATTACAGCCTGGTATCAGTGGATGACTTTATATGTTTAGAGCGATAACACAACAATGATGAGACAAGTCATGCATTTGTTGGACCACCAGACTCACATGTGATGTGTTTCAGGAAAATGAGTCATAAGTCGCAAAAAATGGATTTTGAGATACCATTATATTTGAAAAGATGAGATTAAGCTGATTCCAATGATAGTAAACAGTCTAATAATCTCACAAGTATTTCTCGATTTTTAGTTTGATATATTCGTTTTTGAAAAAAAAAAATCAAATATTTCTGGGGGACAATAAACAGTAAAGTAACTAAATGTATTCCATATGAGGACCTTTAAAACTAAAGGATATATTACATAGATTGTCCTGAAATTTGATACATTATTTGATATAGCTATAAGTGATGAACTCCCCAAAAATCAGAAGATTCCAATAATATGATCTTGTGAAAAAAAACACTTTGAAAAATATCAATTTTGCGACTTATGACTCATTTTCCTGAAACACATCACACATATGTCACATATGACAAGTAGCAAAAATAATATTTTTCATTCATATCCCCCCCCCCCCCCTCCGCACCACAAGATCACTTTGTGCGAATGTTTTGAATCTTGGGATGCTTATTGTTCTTATTCGTAGCAATATATTACCAAATTTTAAGAATGTGTATTTAGTATTTATATCGTTGGGTTCCCATGCCATCCTAAAAAGTATATTCAACTACTTTATAACTAGTAATTCTCCATCCAGAAATATCAGTAACCTTTTTGTTCAAACATATACAAATATAAAAGTATTTGTTAGATGTCCTTATGTTTAACAGCCACCTTCCGAAGCTAACTAATTCCAACTACTTACTATCTTTGCATGGTACATACACCTATATATATGTGATCCCTTTGAGGAAAATTAGTCACATGTCGCAAAATATGGATTTTGAGATATTACCATATTTGAAAAGATGAGATCAAGCCGATTCCAATGAATGTAAACATTAAGGAAATCTAATAGGTACTTTTATCTTTTTAGTTAGATATTCTTATTTATGAAAAAAAAATTGCAAATATAATAGCCATGAACATAATAGTCAAAATAATATTTTGTGGAGGAAGGAGGGTTACCCAGGCCTTTCTAATCGCTCAACATAGTCCCTAAGAAAGGCCCTTAAAGGTAAATACCAGCGTTGTCAGCACTGCAGCAGGCGGGAATTCAAGGAACTAATGCATGAAACAATAGTCAATATATTTTGTTCAAACTTTGTCTTGAGAAAGAACATAGTTGGGGGAATACAAAATGCCAAAAAACTGGATGTTATCATATTATTTTGTGTTTTAGGGATGAGTGAAGTTTACTTCCATTCACTATTGATTTCAAAGGGGGAAACACATTGTGATACAAGTTTAGCCGAATAACTTTTTTTTTGTTCAATGACCCCTTATTTTTTTTAGTTGGGAGGGTAGAATAACATATCAGCAATGTATATGCAGATTTTAAAGAAAATCGTATGATTCAATCATATATGCTATTGGGGAAAATGCAGAAAATACCCGTTTTCCCATAGACTTCTATAGTGAATTTCAGTGGTCCCTGAAATAAAAACTAATCCAATGACATATGGTTTTGGGGGCCTTTTTGGGTTCCCCCAACCATGTTCTAAATCCAAAGTTTAAAGAAAATTCCATGATTCATTCATTTTTTTTTTTTTATTAAACACTGGTATTTACCTTTAATTCCTTTACGATTTTATTTTGATTGGGATGCTGTTCAGAAGCATTTGTTCTTCATAAATAAGTGACTTTTTGATTCTTTCGTTTTTTTTATTTGGTACAATCAAATATCTTTCTGAATTGTTCATATGCACTAAGATAACATCAGAAATGACAAAGATTATCAATGATGTTCTTATAGCAAATGGCCCGATGGAGGGTTCAAACTGATCGAGACCCATCAGAAAACGGGACGAACCCCAAAGGGGTGAGTTCCCGTTTTCTGATGGGTCTCGATCAGTTTGAACCCGAACAGAGGGCCATTTGCTATTTATTACACACTCTATTTGGATGTTAAAAAGTAAATTTAACTTGTTTAGTTTGTTTAGTTTGATAGTTTAGCTCGAGGAGGCTTCATTCACCGCAATTTGTAGGCCTAAGTTACGCGGTCGGGACGACGTCATCTGGCCTACGCTGCACCAATGAAATTACGTCTTTGGCCGAACGGCACACGTGAGCGGTTCGTATCAACCGAACTGCACCCCCAAACTGCACCTTTCTAACTGCTCACGTGTGTAATAAATATAGAAACTGCATTCTTAGACATCAACCAGAATATCACGATATTTCCACATGAATCATAAGAAAAACAAAAGAAAAAGTACACAAACCACAGAAACCGCGAGGAACAATTACACTCTGGTGCCTGTTGATGACTTGATGTTTACAGGGTAACAATGATGGGGGAAGTCATGCAGTACTTGTACCAGTAACACTAACAGGCTCAGATCTTCACAAGATGTACAATTGGCAGCTGTATACGTTTAGTAAATTCTTCTAAATTAGGCTGAAATTTGGCCAATACTAGGTAAATTCGGGTATATTTGGCAATGCTTCGATTCTAGCAATTTGCTTGGTTAGGTTGAACTGTATTTTGAACTTTATTTTCGTCCGAAAATTGGGATATTTGAGAGGATTAGTGAAGGTGAATTGTACATTTTTTGGCGACTTGACCCAACACTACATTATGCTGATTTCATGTGCTACTGGTAATGATGGGGGCGTTTCCACCTTACTATATCATCATACACACATCACAGCGTGTCCTATTACTTCCGACACCTCCTCATTCTTGTGTGACAGTTACGAGCAGCCACTACTAGTATGTTTAGTTTGGAGTAGTGCCTTCAAACTGAGGGAAAGCCTCTAACAGTCTAGGCTCAGAGCTGAGAAAGTCCCTCCAAACTGAGGGAAAGCCTCTCACAGCCTAGGCTCAGAATTGAAACAGCCCCTCCAACCTGAGGGAAAGCTTTTCACTGTCTAGGCTCAGAGCTGAGAGAGTCCCTCCAAACTGAGGGAAAGCCTCTCACAGCCTAGGCTCAGAGTTGGGAGAGTCCCTCCAAACTGAGGGAAAGCCTCTCACTGTCTAGGCTCAGAGTTGAGAAAGTCCCTCCAAACTGAGGGAAAGCCTCTCACTGTCTAGGCTCAGAGTAGAGAGAGTCCCTTCAAACTGAGGGAAAGCCTCTCGTTCCAAACCACAAAATGCCATGAGACTCTCATTAGGACCGCATATTACTTCAGAATCCCACAAGGACGCCTACTCCTAAGACAATCCATTAGCGCAGTAGGCCTCCAATCACTGACATACCATTTATATCTAAACTGAGGCTTTGAGTAGTACCTCCAAACTGAGGGAAAAGCCTTTTGCTTCAAACAGCAAAATGCCACTGCAAGGCAGGGAAACCGATTAGCGCAGTAGGCGTCCAATCACTGACATACCATTCTTATCTGATCTGAGGGTTTGGACCTAGAGTGCATAATTAGGGTCGTATGTATACTATAGCATATATGGAAGTCCTTTCATAAAGTTTCCGTATCAGCAAGGAAAGCTAGTAGCTAAGAAAGGAAATTATTAAGTAAAGATTTGTCAAACAACTGCATGGCCCTTATGTTGAAACGGCCCTAGAGTAGGCGTCCTGGTGTCTTTTTACGGTTTGGAGCGAAAGGTTTGGAGGGACTCTCTCAACTATGAGCCTAATTTGGACTGTATTTTAATTGAGTTTAAGATGAATTTATTCAGTAAAAAGGCATTACAACAAAAAGGCCGTCAGTCTAGTCCTTAAGGGAATTACCAAAATACGGCAATAATTACGGTATAAGAAATTGATATCAATTTAATTTTAGAGAAAAAATACCTATGCCAGAAGAAATATTTACCCACTATCGGTGTTAAAATATATTTACTATCAGCGCACGACGAAATCCATTCTTGTGAATGAGAGCGTTATGATCTAAATTTCCTGAATAAAAATATTGTCAAAAATGAAAAAGATAATACAGAGCTACAACCTGATCTTGAACCTGATAGTGGTCAAGTTTTACAGGTAGTCATAAATAATGAAAACAACACCCATATAATTATGTGATGTGTATCAGGAAAATGAGTCATAAGTCGCAAAATTGATAATTTTTCAAAGTGTTTTCTCACAAAGTCTCTTCATTGAAATGTTCTGATCTTTAGAGGGCTTAGCACTTATAGTCATATGATTGTATGTAACAAATTTCGGGATATTGTATTAAATATATCCTTGCTTTTTGAAGGCCTTCGTGTGGAGTATATTTAGTTACTTTACTTGTAATTACCCATCCAGAAATATTGCAAAGTTTTTTTTCAAAAATAGAAATATCAAACTTAAAATATAGAAATACTTGTGAGGTTATAAGTGTTTACCATCATTGGAATCGGCTTGATCTCCTCTTTTCAAATATGGTGATATCTCAAAATCCATATTTTGCGACTTATGACTCATTTTCCTAAAACGGATCACTTATATGTAAAGATAAACGTACAGTACTTGAAACAACAAAGAGAGAAAACAAATTGTTCATTTCCCCGCCGCCGATGCTGAGTCAAAGTGAATGTTTCCCCATGTGGTGGTGGAGGTAAATATAGCTGTAAGTTGTCCCTTGATCACATGGCCTCAGGGCTTCAGTGCGCATGCCTGTGGTCAGCGTCGCTATGACGGCCACTGTGTGTCTGTGTGTCCACTACTGGTCATTATAATCCAATATAACTATAGGTCTCTACCCTAGCGCATGACCAATAATACCATCAATTATAATCAGCATGTATATGGGTCAGATTTTCAGAAAATGTACAATTCGCCTTCACCAATCCTCTCAAATAACCCACATTTAAGACAAAAATAAACTTCAAAATGCAGTTTAACAAAACAGAACTGATACTTTAAATCAACTCAATACCAAATATACTCAGATATACCCGGGCCGGTATTCTTTTTTCACCCCAATTTAGCAGAATTTCCTAAATGTGTAGAGCTGCAAATTGTACATTTTCTGAAAATCTGACCCACATCTTGTGGAAATGCCCTTATAAAATATGCTCATTAAACTTCTAAAAAAATTAGATTAACTGAGAGAGCAAATCAAAATCTGTTTGTAATCCCTAGAACCCATTACTGACATTTTTAAAAATTCCCTTCAGGCCAGACATTTAAAATCGACAAATATTCAAATGTAAAAACGTATTGTCCACCATGGACGGGCTTCATACGGTGCCTATTAAAATAAATAACATATCTCAGAAGGAGACTTACGAAAAAAGCACACAAATTCTTCTAATAAATTCGAGAAAAAAAACAAATTATGCATCATGTTGAAAACAAGGTTATATTTTGCGAGACGATGAATGTTTCCCTGAGGGCGACTACACATACGATACATTCTTCCCATATATCAGGATATGGGTCAGATTTTCAGTAAATGTACAATTCAACTTCACCAATCTTCTTAAATAACCCAAATTTAAGACAAAAAAGAGCTTTAAAATGCAATTTAACATAACAGAACTGATACTTTAAATCAATGCGATCCCAAATATACTCAGATATTCTCGGTATTCATCATTTTTCAGCCAAATTTAGCAAACTTGACTAAATGTGTAGAGCTGCCAATTGTACATTTTCTGACAATCTGACCCACATCAGGATATAAGAGACGTTTCAAACAAAATATCTCTGCTAAACCTAACAATGGTTTCTGCATGAGGGGGGAAATATCCCCCGAATACAAAGTATTCGGGGTACAAACAAAAAATATTTTTTGTTAAATTAAACTGTAAGACTATAGCAATAGCACTATATGGGTCAGATTTTCAGAAAATGTACAATAGGCAGCTCTACACATTTAGTAAATTCTGCTAAATTTGGCTGCAATTTAGCCAATACTAGGTAAATTCGAGTATATTTGGCATTGCATTGATTCTAGCAATCTGTTTGGTTAGGTTAAACTGTATTTGGAACTTTATTTTCGTCGGAAATCTGGGTTATTTGAGAAAATGTGTGATGGTGAATTGTACATTATGTATAAATCTGACCCATATATAAGAGCTTCCTCGAGTAATCTATCCCAATGTACCTGGGCTAGATTTTAGTGACTATAATATGACAGTTTTGTGTTATTTCTTTCATAGATTTCCTTATTTAACAAGAAAATAAACGTCTAATTTTCAGTTTTCACACACCAGAACTAGACAAATAAACTCTATCGGTTATTGACGATTTGTAATGTATCAGAAAAAAGAGTTATAAGTTACAAAGAATGGATTTTGAGATACCATTATATATAATTGAAATAAAAAAAGATGTATAATTTCCCAAATGATCGCCTTAGCGGCCACTTTCTGGGGCATGCACCTATAGAATTTATTACCGATATATTGCCCGCATAATGAACAATATATAAACCACAAGCACCGTTTAACTATTTATATCTGTAACTATTATATAAGGGCAGAATATGTTTACAAATATAGCTCTTGTTGTGGTGGAGACCGGGGAGAAACCGCAATGCATGGTGGGAAACGTGAGGAATTGTGGGAAATGTGACTTCTAATAAGTGGGTCAGATTTTCAGAAAATGTACAATTGGCAAATCTGCACAATTATTAAATTCTGCTAAATTAGACTGATAAATCGGGTATATCTGAAGATATTTGGTATCGCATTGATTTAAAGTATCAGTTCTGTTATGTCAAACTGGATTTTGAAGCTCATTTTTGTCTTAAATTATGGTTATTTGAGAGGATTGGTGAAGACGTAATGTACATTTTTTGAAGATTTGACCCAGTAGTTGCGGTAACCACATCAAAAAGTTTCGTCTGTAATTTATTCTTCATTATGTTGGTGAGGAGGGGATTGAGCGGGTAAACTTATAGTTAGAGCTATTTTCGATTTGTGGTTTGTCAAAGAATTAATATATGTGATGTGTTATAAATAAATGAGCCACAAGTCCCACAATTTTTTTTTTAGATTTAGAAAATATTTTATTCAGGTCTACAACATTTCCACACGTATGAGTATGAATATTTTCAGGACAGCCTGATTTAAACAAAAAGAGAAAAATAGATATTATACATTAACTCTGTTTAGGACAGTACAAGTTACGAAGTACATTCACATATTAATATGAGATAGTTACTCATTTAAGGTACAATTAAATAGAAAATAAAGTACAGGATAATTTATGAGAATTAAAAACAAAAATTACAACTGATATCACCTTGTCAATGGTGGGTTATTGAGAGGAAGAGATGATTTAAAAACATGATTTTATACAATATTATCGACGCCGTGCTCTTTCATATTAACCATTAATAGTCAAATGGATATTCTCCAAAGAGTTTTATTCACAAGACCCCTTTTTTTTTCTTTTTTTTTCACAAGACCTCTTTGTGGCATTGTTCTCATTTTGGGAGGGCTTAGCACTTTAAGTCATCTAATTTCCTGTACCAAATTGTCAGTGTATTAGATACATCTTTGCGTTTCAAAGCTCCTCTTATAGACCATATGTTCAATCAAAAGGTTACATGAAAAATACATCGAAATAATGAATGACCATATATATCTATAGAAGGTTTAAGATCTTGAATACGTAAGGGTAATCAAATATCAATTTTTAAAAGCCTTTTTTTTCTTCCTTTTTTTTGTCTCTCTCTCTCTCACACACACAAAATAAGCTAATAAAGCATTAAAACAAGTTTTCAGTAACCGTTAAAAGACAAATTTTCCTTGTTTAAAACAACTATTGTTGTGAAATGGGCTTCTTTGCAGTTCCTGGTTAGTGGTTTCCTAAAGGAAAATAAATTACCACCCCCTGCCCTGCCCCTCCACACACATACCCAGTGTTCAGTCAGATAAATCGGAATCATACCCATTTATTTATTATTATTATACATGCATTGCTATGAAAACAACGTATCAAGATTGATTTACGCATAGTGCGTATTTCACTAGTGATTTACGTGGGGTTGTCATGGCAACCAATCTGGGTTTTTTTTACTAAGATTACCGTTAAAATTCATTTTTTTTACTTTATTTGTTTTTCTATTTTTATGATTGAAATCATGTATAATAAATCTGTTAACTAACTCATTGGTTTCAGTCGCTTAGAATATTGATTCACACTCCTTCAACCAACCGGTTAATTAACCTGTATATAACAATAGTTACTGATCTCCTCTTATATTTGTGATATGTTTCAGGAAAATGAGTCATAAGTCGCAAAATTGATATTTTTCAAAGTGTTTTTTTTACAAGATCACATTATTGGAATGTTCTAATTCTTGGAGGGTTTATTACTCATAGTTATATCAATCTATGTATCAAGTTTCAAGACAATCCATATAATATATCTCTTCGTTTTAAAGGTCTTCATATTGACTACATTTAGTTACTTTACTGTTTATTGACCCCCAGAAATATTGGAAACATTTTTTTTCAAACACGAAAATATCAAACTTAAAACCTAGAAATATTATTGGATTATTAGACTGTTTACTACCATTGGAATCGGCTTGATCTCATCTTTTCAAATATAATGGTATCTCAAAATGTATTTTTTGCGACTTATAACTCATTTTCCCGGAACACATCACATTTATATATTAATAATTGATGCACAAACTAGTTAGTTTCTGCACATACTGCAGCACTTAGTGACATCAAACTGACAACTACTGCACGAGACGGACTAAATCCAGCGAATCATACAAATTCATTAACTAATTTGATGAAATGATACCAATGAAAACCAGTTCTGCCAATCAGTTATAACTCTCAGGTAGTTCCCCTTTACTGCATGGATCTTCATCGATATTCTGATGTAAGCGTAATGCAGAATTTGTACGTGAGGGTCTATTGTCTGAAAATGTACAATCGGCAGCTCTACACATTTAGTGAATTCTGCTTAATTAGGTTGAAAATGATAAATAATGAGTAAATTTGGCATTGTTTTGATTCAAAGAATGTCTTCGGTTATGTCGATTTGTATTTTAAACACTTTTTTTTTGCCTTAAATTTGTTTTTTTAAAGGATTCGTGAAGGCGAATTGTACATTTTGACAACTTCACCCATAAAACAAAATAACATAGCTAAGTTAGCCACTGTTGTTAGGGGAAGCCCCGCGTACCTTGGTCACTAATATAATGCTTTCTATGCATGAAAATAAACAATTAACACCTTTCCACTGGACCTCACAGGTGCATAAATAATAACTTATGACGGAGGGGATGCCCCGGGTCATAGTGCATACACACTCTAGGCTCAAGGGTCAGAGCGTCAAAAAATGTACAATTCATCTTCACAAATCCTCTCAAATAACCCAAATTTCAGACGAACAAAAGTTCAAAATGCCGTTCAACCTAACCAAACAGATTGCTAGAATCAATGCAATACCGAATATACTCGAATTTACCTAGTATTGACCAAATTGCAGTCTAATTTAGCAGAATTTACTAAAAGTGTACAGCTGCCAATTGTACATTTCTCGAAAAATCTGACCCTTATAATACCTATGTTTAGGCTAGTTGACACGTGCAGATCTATAGATCCTGACTAAATGTTTATTTCATTACATATCATGGGCGGCGACCTGTAGTGGTTCCCTTTGTAGTTGACCCCTGGTCAGTGTTGGCTGGAGTGGGGCGGTCAGCTGGGAAAGCCATTAGCGCAGTAGGCGTCCTATCACTGACATACCATTGTTATCTCATGCCAGAGATTCTGAGCTTACAGTCATTATATTTACTTTGATTTGATACGAACAGATTTTTATCTATATGAATTACAGAAAGTGAGTTTTCAGTCTATAGGCCCAAAGATGGGAGAGATTCCCTTCAAACGGAGGGAAAGCCTCTCGCCTCAAACCTCAAAATGTCATTATAATCCCATTATAACGCTTAGTCCCTATGCCAGGAAACCAATTAGCGAAGTAGGTGTCCAATCACTGACATACAATTCTTATCTGATCTGAGGGTTTGGACCTAGAGTGATTGAACCCCAACCTATAGGCAAGCATTTAATTAGATATTAAACTATAAAGAGCGACTACAATAACATACTGGTGGCAATAGCTCAAACAGATGATACTTATTACAGTATCCAAGTTATATTGTTTTGGGGGTTTGGGAATCATTGATAAAATAGCCGCATTGATTAATAGTAAGTAATATCCCCTCCCGCTCTTAATCATTACCCCCCTCCCCTGACCTGGCGGTCAGTCCCTCCTCTCCTTTCCCATGTGATCGACTTTTGAGATAATGGTCAGACCTGGACCTCACCTGTACCTTTGGACTTTGGAGTGATAAGAAATCTGCGAGTGTTGTGGCGGTAAGAAAGTGTATGGAGCCTTCTGGCCGGTAGGGGCGTGATGAAGGTGTGACTGAATGAGACTACTTTAACTTAAAAATTAGACAATTTATGCTGTCAATTTTACAATATATAGAGAGAATGGGACGAGCCGGCAATAATCGAAAATTTATAGGACGAGATTCGTCCACATAAGCACGATGCCGTAGGCAGAGTGCTTATGTGGACGAATCAAGTCCTATAAATTTTCGATTATTGCTGGCGAGTTCCATTCTATATTTATTATATGTGCATAAAATTTGATCATCATTAGATATCACTGAAAAAGTATTAAAGAACTCTCAGAGAGCCCCAGCTGCCCCGCTGAGAGCACCTTCAGTAGGCTTGTTGTAGCTGTCAGGACTGTGTGAGTGAGCTGTCAGGACTGTGTGATCATGCAGTGTTTACTTACTGACTTGGTTGAACTAAAACGTTCATATCATAGCCATTTCTTGAGCTACAATAATAAACCTTACATCATTTGATAGAGAATTTAATTCTCTATTTAATGGTGTGGTGTTTATTATGTATTTTTATAATCACAGGTGGATTACCGATCGCGGGGATCTCCGCGGGGATCTCCGCGGAGACAGCGGAAGTGCTGAGTTAGAGCTATTTTTAGACAACTACATTTTTATAGGACGCGTCCTATACGACTATTTTTATAGCACCCCACTTATAGCACCTCTCATATAGCATGCGCGTATAATAAATTTTATTATATGCGCATTCCATATGAGAGACAAGTGGGGTGCTATAAAAATATTCATATAGCACGCGTATTATATGAACTACTTAATCATCAAGTTGGCTACTTTTTTCAGATTTACACATGATACATTATATATATACATAATATCATTAATAGTAATATCATAAGTGCTTAAACCTGCAAAAGGCAAATCTCTTTCCAGGTAATAATACCAAAACCATAGGCCTAGTGGTCAAAATCTTTAACTTGGAATCTAATCGTGATAAGCTCATGAATATATTTAATTAGTATGCCCACTTGCAAATACCCATGCTACACACAGGATTTGCTAGTGGGACAGTGGCGCCCACATCCTCATCTCTCCTTGTTCCCTCTCCCACTATCTTTCTCTTTCAAGTTGTCTATATAACTTAGTATCGTCATACCACAAATGGAACCCTGTTTAGATGCTTTTTTTGATCACTATTCAGTGTTGTGCTGTTGTTGTGTTGCCTGTCCCTGTCCCTGTCCCAATCCCTCTCCCACTCCCTCTCCTGTTCCCTCTTTCATTGTGAGATAATTAGTGGGCGGGTAAATTTCTGTGTAGGTGGGCCTTGTCCTTGTCTCTGACCTGTTTCCCACTTGTTCTTCCTCTCTGATTTCACCTGCCAACATAGTGGGCAAAGAAAAAAAGTTAATTTCACACACTGTACACAGAGTGCTGAAGACTGAGGCAAAGATTCAACTCTGACGATGCTCCGTTCGGTGGAAATATATTTATTACACCCCTGTGCTGTTGCTTCCTATACCTTCAGCATTGTATGTCACACTTGGTCAAAGTGGTGCATAACATGTGAGTTATGTCACCCTGGGGACATACAACAAGTAGGTCCGCCCAAAACGTAAATTACTTCTTTTATTTTTAATTATTTATATTTTTTATTTATTAATGGGGTGTAATAAATATGGAACAAAGCTCGGGTGAAGTCTGTACACTTGCTAGTGACCTCGGGAGCGCAGAAGATCTCGGGCTAACGCCCTCTAACTTCCCGCGCTCCCTCGGTCAATAACAAGTGTACAGACTTCCCCCTTGCTAGGTTCCATCTATGAACTCCATCCCGTAGTGAATCAATGATGTGCCCGTCCATGACGTCATGCTTTGGGTGACCCAGAAACCTGGTGTAGGGGCACTGATAGGTTTGTTTTCAGGCAGCACTTGGGGCCCTGGATGGGGGTGCTCAATGTAAACCCATTTCTAACCCCTTTCCAATCCTAATTTGTTAATGAAACATAGTGGAATGGCTCGGCACCATTTTTGGCAATGTGTATGTGAAATATAATGGAGATCTGGCCAGCGGTTTCATAGAAGATAGGGGTTTAAGGCTTGAAACCCTTATTTTATTAGTATAGAGATTCTACAAACGGGAGTTCCATATCTGTGAACTGATGTAAAACTAGAGCTTTATCGATGGGACTTGTTTTATGACGTCATGGGCGCACACCCTAAAAGACAACAGACTTTAATCCACGATTGTTTGCCTTGATTCCCCTGGGAGGCATCAGCACAAATGATCAATGAAAACGTCTACATAAAGAAAAGGGCACATATGGGTCAGATTTTCAGAAAATGTACAATTGGCAGATCTACACTTTTGGTCAATTTTGCTAAATTAGACTGAAATTTGGTCAAATGTAAAGAATTGCAATTCTTGTGAGCGGAATTTACCCATAGGGTGGCCGTCCCCCCCTCCCCCTCTCCCCCCCCTCCCCTCCGCCTGGGCCTCGACCGCCACGCGGGACCTGGGTGGAGCGGGGGAGAGCGGGGCACTGGACATCTGTTGTTATGTGTCTACCTGTTTGATTGTCTTAGCAACCGAAATAGCATCGCCAATTGTTCTCCGGCGTGACTCTCATTAAGGGGTGGGGGGAAGGGACTGGGGGAGGGAGGGGACGCTACATGCTTGGGTCAGGGATAATGGGAGGGGAGGGGGGGGTTGAGGGCAAGGGATCCTCCGCGCAGGCGCACAGCGCATGACCTTGGCGTGGGAGAGCGCTGGGGGTCATGATCATGTGGCAGGAGGATCCCCCTCAGCCAATCATAAGGGTGGATCGCCGGGAGCGCGCTTTGCTATACCCATTTGATGCTAATGAATAATTAACGTGTGACTATAAATAAAGAGGACAGAGTAAGCTTGGACACACCTTGCTGCCTGGCCGAAGACTACTATCATCCGACTTCTCTGACTTCATCATTTACATACCGAATCTCTGGGCAAATTGCCATTGCATTCTCACACAATACTAGGTAAATACGAATATATTCGGCATTGTATTGACTCTAGCAATCTTTTTGGTTAGGTTGAACTGTATTTTGAACTTTATTTTTGTCTTAAATTTTCGTTATTTGAGAGGATTGGTCAGATGAATTGTACATTTTCTGAAAATCTGACCCATTTACTAATAAACTTAAGGTACTCGCTCTACACACCAATTCAAAATGTCTTCCATTCTCATAGGTGAGCAAATTGCTCTTTACATCGATTTTTTCAATGATGCTGAAACATTATTTTCATGGGCAAAGCAAAACTTCATTTTGAATAAGACAATCATCACTGAGAAGATCACCTATTTACGACATAAGGTAAGAATGCATTTTTACATGTTTATTTTCTACTAATTTAAACTACAATTCACTCACTTCTGTTACAGGTTTCTTTTTCTCATTATAATTAATATCCTTACTACACAACTTCATTTTCCCATCATGCATTTGGTTTCTATAGATCATTTATGTTTTTTTTTTGTTTTTTTTTTGATCTTTTACAAAAGCTATAATATTGTTGAAAACATTTTGGCAATTTTCCATAAAATTCTTGCTCAATATTTGCAAGTCAGATTTCAATTGAATCTATCCCAGCATGCACTGTCATAGACATGCGCAGTGATACATGCAAATCCCCTATTGCTATTTCTTGTCAATGTCTCAGTAGATCATTTCCTTCACACCTTACCATTCTATATATAAAATTATGAATTGTGATGTGTTTCAGGAAAATGAGTCATAAGTCGCAAAAAATAGATTTTGAGATATCATTATATTTGAAAAGATGAGATCAAGCCGATTCCAATGATAGTAAACAGTCTAATAATCTTATAAGTATTTTTAGACTTTAAGTTTGATATTTTCGTTTTTGAAAAAAAAAGTTTCCAATATTTCTGGCGGTCAATAAACAGTAAAGTAACTAATGTAGTCCATATGAGGACCTTTAAAACGAAAGGATATATTACATAGATTGTACTGAAATTTAATACATTAATTTATATAGCTATAAGTGATAAACTCCTCAAAAATCAGAACATTCCAATGATGTGATCTTGTGAAAAAAACACTTTGAGAAATATCAATTTTGCGACTTATGTCTCATTCTCCTGAAACCCATCACAATTGTATGCTTATAATATTGGGAATAAGGTAGACCATTAATTGCAGAATTTGTAGGCTGTAAGTTATCTAATCTCCTGTTTATAGGTTTTCTGAAGTGATTCTGAATGGTGTTTGTACTTTTTCTCTATTTTGTAGTTCTGATATTGGGACAGAAATCCCTATGTCAAAAACAAAGACTTCAAACAATAATTAGGAGAGCGCTGTGAGTATGTACCTGATGCCAGAAATTAAACTGAGTAAAATAAGGCACTTGACATACAGATTTTTAAGGGTTCTGGAGGTTGATGATCATATTACATCATAAAGGAAAGATATGACATGTTTTAGATAATATCATTTTATTTTATTTTCATATTGCTTTTTTTCTTATAAAAAAACATTCATGGTGGATAGTGTGTACTTTCATCTAACTGTTAAATATCTATTGGTCTTAAATGAATATAAACAAAAAAACCCAACAAACTTACAACTACATCCCCCCGCCCCCCTCCCACCCCCCTCCCACCCCCACAGGCATGGACCATCGAACTGGATCACTTCCTGGAAGCGTTCGTGAACGGGACATGTCCAATAGATCATGTCCTTCCCTCCGTGATGCCGTTGACGGGTTTGTGTGGGCGGCGGGGAAGTGATGAGGGAAGCTATCAGGCAGAGTGCATGCAGCAGTGCATCATATTGCACAATTATTGATAGGTTACATGTAGGGGGGCGGGGGGGGGGGGGGAGGGGAAGAGGGAAGAGGAGCTGATGTATGATGTGTTTCAGGAAAATGAGGCATAACTCGCAAAATTGATATTTTTCAAAGTGATTTTTTCACAAGATCACATTATTGGAATGTTCTGATTTTTTGGGAGTTTATCACTTATAGCTATATCAATCGATGTATCAAATTACAAGACAATATGTGTAATATATCAGTTCGTTTTAAAGGTCCTCATATGGACTACATTTAGTTACTTTATTGTTCATTGACCCACAGAAATATTGGAAACCTTTTTTTCAAGAATTAAAATATCAAACTTAAAGTCTAGAACTACATATTATATTATTAGACTGTTTACTATCATTGGAATCGGCTTAATGCAGAACTATATTTGTCTGAAATGGGTGGTGGGTTATGTACAAGTTTTGGTGAATTGGCGAATTCACACCTATAAATAATTAAAATGCACTCTAAAATAACAAACAACCACAAAATGTATATACTGTGTGCATGCAGTTCTCGTTGACCTGTGAAACGGAAATAGACATTTCACCCAACCTGACCGTCATTAACCCTTCATCTCACCCTTCTTCCACATCCCTGCCTCATCAAATTTTATATATCACATTTATTTATACTCTTATACTCATTAGCATAGGCGTAAGTATTAAAAATACTATAGTCTGTCTAGAAAGTAGTTGACACGTGATTCCTTAGTCCCTTTAAGGGGAGGGAAAAGTGGGGGAGTTTTGACTTCAAACCTTTGCTCCTTGAATCGCCGTTTGCGACTGACCATGACCGTTTGCGACCGTCCATGGCCAAATATCCAGCTGCATTGTATTGCCCTGTCTCTGTTCTATGTGCTGCAGCTGTTGTTTTGCTTAAAAGGAAGGAAGAGCTAGTTATACTGGCCCTATTTCCCCATGGTTGATTGCAATGGGCGACTCGCTGGCCAAAGAGTGGACAGGTCCTTGTCATAAAAAGAAATACAAAATCTCCCACTTTTCCCTCCCCTTAAAGGGACTAAGAAATCACGTGTCAACTACTTTCTAGACAGACTATAGCGGTAGCATAAGTAAATAGCTAGACACAGCAGTGGTCAGAATAACCATGGCAACTTGTATATATAAGAATTAAACCCGTGAGCCTACGTCACAATTATGTTTCACAGTATTGTTTGACTTGCTGTGTAAACATCCTAAATAAATAAAAATAAAATTACTGCTCAATCTGTAAAGTCTGATGATATATGAAATCTTTGATATCTTATAATATTAATTTTGATAAACACTGTGAATGTGTACTATGTGATGTGTTTCTGGAAAATGAGTCATAAGTCGCAAAAAATAGATTTTGAGATACTATCGTATTTGAAAAGATGAGATCAAGCCGATTCCAATGATAGTAAACAGTCTAATGAAATAATAAGTATTTCTAGATTTTAAGTTTGATATTTTCGTGTTTGAAAAAAAAAGTTTCCAATATTTCTGGGGGTCATTAAACAGTAAAGTAACTAAATGTAGTCCATATGAGCACCTTTAAAACGAAAGGATATATTACATAGATTGTCCTGAAATTTGATACATCGATTGACATAACTATAAGTGACAAACTCTCTAAAAATCAGAACATTCCAACAGAACATTCCAATAATGTGATCTTGTAAAAAACACTTTGAAAAATATCAATTTTGCGACTTATGACTCATTTTCCTGAAACCCATCACATATGTATCTGTCACAATGTCCCACAAACTCCCCATACCACCAGCAATGCCCATCCAATAAAGCTCCAGGGCTAAAAGGGTGAAATCACAGAAAATATACAATTCACCTTCACCAATCCTGTCAAACACCCCGAATTTAGGACAAGAATGTGGTTCAAAATTCAGCTCAACCTAAGCAAACAGATTGTTTGAATCAAGGCAATATCAAACATGCCCTGATATACATAGAATTACCATTTTTCAGTCTAATGTAACAGAATTTATTAAATGCGTAGAACCAATAGGGGACTTGCATGTGCCACTGCGCATTTCTATTGCAGTGCATCCTGGGATGCATTCTGTTGAAATCTGACAAATATTTGGGAATTTTTTATCGAAAATTGCAAGAATGTTTTCACCAATATCAGAATTTATATAAATGAGTTAGGAAATCCAAATGCATGATGGGAAATATGGAGGCTTGTGTTATGGATACATGTGTAACACATGGATATTGGCAAAAGATCATTGATGAATAATCCATGTTCAGCATGGAATGTTTTCTATAGATTTTATACTGTACCATTACTCCCATAATTCCATGCGAATCAGGATTTAAAATGGCGCCTATGCAAGTCCCCAATTGTGATGTGTTTTAGGAAAATGAGTCATAAGTCGCAAAATATGGATTTTGAGATATCACAATATTTGAGAAGAGGAGATCAAGCCGATTCCAATGATACTAAACACTAGGGTACCTCTTTATTTTGGAAAAAAAAAGTTTGCAGTGTTTCTGGCTGGGTAAATACTAGTAAAGCAACTAAATATACTCGATACAAAGGCCTTCAAAACACAAGGATATGTTTAATACAATGTCCTGAAATTTGTCTCACGGATTCATACGACTATAACTGATAAACCCTCTGAAAATCAGAACATTTCAATAAAGAGATCCTGTGAAAAAAACACTTTAAGAAATATCAATTTTGCGACTTATGACTCATTTTCCTGAAACACATCACAATTGTACATTTTCTGAAGATCTGACCCATATGAAGGAAGCTTTTCTGCCTCAACTCTTGAAGCAGTCAGTAGTATAGTCTAGTTTAGTCTCGTATAGTCTCGTTTCCTACCAGCTGACACCGTGATAAGGCGGGAAGTTGAGCAATAAATGTTTGAGTGGTTGTCATGACAACCACTGTAGGATCAGCTGATTGGCTGAGGCAGACATTGCCATGGATATTGGAGGCAGACAGACTGGGTTCAGTAACTAGAACATGCTTTAGTGCACTGACATATGGGTCACATTTTCAGGACATGTACATTTCGCCTTCACCAATCGTCTCAAATAACCCACATTTAAGACAAAAATGAGCTTCAAAATTCAGTTTATAGAACTGATACTTTAAATCAATGCGATACCAAATGTACTCAGATATACCCGGTATTAATCTTTTTTTAGCCAAATTTAGCAGAATTTCCTAAATGTGTAGAGCTGCCAATTGTACATTTTCTGAAAATCTGACCCATTTGACAGGCCTGGACAGGACAGGACAGCAGTATGGATAATGACGTAAAGTGCCTAAGATCACTATTTTGACCATGTATCATAATGTGATTCTAGTTTACAACATGTGGACATGTGTGTGGAATACTAACGTTATATACTTTCCTTAGATTAATAAATTGTTAATGAAGTATGTGGCAGAGATTCTTTGGGGAATTCAAATCTGTGAGAGAAGTAAGTTGACAATAGTGTGCTGCCCTCAGTGCCTGGTGAAGGGATGTGAAGTAGGAGCGAGGCAGGAGGTACATAGTGACATATATACCCTGTCCCATTCAGCTGGTATCAAAGAACCAATAATGATAAACAGGTGGTGGAGACTCCACCCAATGAGACATTGCTGCAACTGTTTTGTCTGAGAGGAAACATCGACCCGGTGGGTTGATATGGGTAGTTTTAAACACCTAAATACTCCAAATACATGCAGCGGCAAGTGTCAATTGAATGATGTTGTTATACCTCCTTGTCTCATAATATATGTATGCTTCTACTAGCCTACTGACAATATGTGATGTGTTTCAGGAAAATAAGTCATATGTCGCAAAAAAAATATCTTTCAAAGTATTTATTTTACAAGATTGCTTTATTGGAATGTTCTGGTTTTTGGAGAGTATATCACTTGTGGTTGTATCAATCGATCTATCAAATTTCAGGACATTGTATATTATATATCTTCTCGTTTTAAAGGTCCATAATTATATGAAGTATATTCAGTTACTTTACTGGTTATTGCCTCTCAGAAATATTACAAACTTTTTTTTTCAAATAAAAATATCAAACATAAAATCTAGAAATAATTATTAGATTATTAGACTGTTTACTATCATTGGAATCGACTTGGTCTCATCTTTTCAAATATAATAATATCTCAAAATCCATTTTTTGCGACTTATGACTCATTTTCTTAAAACGGATCACATATGTATAATACCAAAATCAAACTTTGTCCTAATTTCCGATGGAGGGAAAATGTAAATTATGATTATTAATACTTGGAGCCCCTGGACTTTTGTTCTTTAATCCATAATTCAATCTCGTCATCTTAAAAAACATAATGTATTCGCTTAAAGATCGAAATTCCTTTCTTTAATACAAATATACTATAAATATTCAAGCCATTTCTATGGCAAAAAATAACATTTTCAGGTTTCAAATGGCAGCCATCTTAAAAAAAGTGGCGGCCATTTTGAAATTTCAAGTGGCCAACAGGTTTTTTTTGTAAGGTTACCCTTAAGGAGCGTTTATGCCAAATTTGGTGCTTGAATCATCATTTGAATGATTACCCTGAAAAATCCACTACAAACTCCAATAGTGGTGACAATCTTTTTTGTTGCCCACTAACATCAGTTCATTTTATGTTTGCAATGAAAACGCAAATGGAGGAGTGTCAGATGTGTTGCCACATTCTCTGAGAACTGTTGTTTCTATATGGATATTTGTTGCAACAAATCAGTGTGCAGCAACAAAATTTGTTGTCGCCGCTTTTCTCTCTAGTGAAGTCGGCGCGTAAAAGATGACTTAAAGGGTGGACAGGGATCAAATCTATTTCATCAGACTAGTGCACTGGTACTGTAAACCTGTAAGTAGTGGGAGTTGGAATTGAGGGGGAGGGGGAGGGGGGGAGCATGGTTATCTCAAGAGCCAGATATTGTCTTTTCCTCCCCCTGCACTTTTCTGATGGAACTGTCTGACCTCCTACATGTAACGCCCCCGCTGATTGGTTCACAAAATGTGGGCTGCTTCCATCAATCAAAACAGAAACACTTCCTCACTCTCAACCTCTCCAGGCTTCCACTTTACACTGTTAAAACAAATGTTAGTAAACAAATCGGCAAGGCATGTTGGTGCACTACTAAAGGGGGGCTGCTGGTGCACTGTTTGGTGCATAATCCTGAGGTTAATGACTAACATTGAGGGGCTGCTGGTGCACTGTTTGGTGCATAATCCTGAGGTTAATGTCTGGCATTGAGGGACTGCTGGTGCACTGTTTAGTGCATAATCCTGAGGTTAATGTCTGGCATTGAGGGGCTGCTGGTGCACTGTTTGGTGTATAATCCTGAGGTTAATGTCCAGCATTGAGGGGCTGATGGTGCACTGTTTAGTGCATAATCCTGAGGTTAATGTCCGGCATTGAGGGGCTGCTGGTGCACTGTTTGGTGTATAATCCTGAGGTTAATGACTAACATTGAGAGACTGCTGGTGCACTGTTTGATGCATAATCCTGAGGTTAATGTCCGGCATTGAGGGTAACTGCTGCCAACGAGAATCAACAAGAATCAATGAGAATCAAAGAAAATCAACGAGAATCTATGAGAATCAATTAGAATCAATTAGAATCAATGAGAATCAACCAGAATCCCACTAATCTACTCAACAACAATAACATTCTCCATCTGAGGTAAGTCTATTGTTTTATTTATATTTTTAAACAAATTCTCACAAAAGTGATATAGGTCTTATTTGCCAAAGTGAAAACTTGAAGATACAGGTTCAATTGTTAAATTACATTGAATTGCTGAATTCTAATTGTAATCTCCAGTATTCATATAAAATGGTTGATTATCAGGTATCACAAGTATCACTCCATGTAAGTGGGTTTGTCCCTTTCTGTATTCTATAAAAAATAATTGTACAGAAATGAAGATGTGGGGCTGAGTGAGGTATAGTGGGCAACTTATCTCTGGGTCAGATTTCCAGAAAATATACAATTGGCAACTGTATACATTTAGTAAATTCTGCTAAATTAGGCTGCAATTTGGTCAATACTAGGTATAGATTTGAGTATATTCGGATGGCATTATGGGACTAATGGTACAGTCTAAAATCTATAGAAAACATGCCATGTTCAGCATGGGGTATCTATCAATGCACTAATGTCAATATCCATGTGTTTTACATGTGTCCATACCACAAGTCCCCATCTTTCCCATCCTGCATTTAGTTTGCATAGACCATTTATACAAGCTTTGATATTGGTGAAAACATTCTTGCAATTTTCGATGAAAATTTTGCCAAATATTTGTATGTCAGATTTGAACAGAATCCATCCCAGCATGCACTGTAACAGACATGCACAGTGAGACATGCAACTCCCCTATTGATTCTAGTAATCTGTTTGGGAAGCTTAGGCTCTGAATAACAATTTTGTAACTGTCTAGGCTCAACATTGAGAGAGTTCCTTCAAACATGCATTTATAGACGTGTTACCTCTCTTGCCCATCCTCCCTAGGCAAACCTGAACTGAATCTATATCCTCGGTCTTGTTTCATGGGCCAGTAGACCGGCCTCAGCAACAGAACCTCATGATCTAATCACCCAATAACCCACCAGCCTCTTGAGCTACGAAAAGTACTTTAGTGCAGTAGGCGTCCAACCACTGACATACAATTCTGATCCAGGATATGATCCTTCTGAGGGAAAGCCTCCCACAGTCTAGGCTCAAGGTTGAGAGAGTCCCTCCAAACTGGGGGAAAGCCTCTCATAGTCTAGGCTCAGAGATGAGAGACTCCCTCCAAACTGAGGGAAAGCCTCCCACAGTCTAGGCTCAGAGTTTTTTTTTTATTCAATTTAAGGCCAATACAATATTTAAGTTTGATAGAAAAAGAACGTAATATCCCTCAGGGATGTTTTCACACAGTGCCTGATAAGAGAATAATTAATTACAACAATACAATAATCCATCTCAACTACAACATAAAAAGTATACATCGTGCAGAAATACATTTACCTGGAGCACGTGCTCCTTTGAGTGCATAATAATACAAACAGTATCGGATGGTTGTTTACCAGTACTACTCCCCACTTACACATCGGAGAACATACTAATAAGTTCATATCAAGAGGACTCTTTAAGTCGATTGCACAGCGAAAAAAGTACAACATGGAATAATTTCCAAATACCTTTCCAGAGAAGCTTAATACATAATCATAGCTACCTCATGTTTAGGAATTATCCATCTAACCCTCCTCTAATTCGATACAACGTTATACTATTTCTTACAGTACATACTATCCCAGACAGAAGTTAAGCTTTACAACTCAAAGGAGATGTTTATCTATGCAGTGTTTCATTTTAGTCACTACAGCTCATCGTTATATCTCCGCCACATCTCACTCTTCAGTTCCTTTACAAAGCTATTCTTGTCCACTTGCACCCTTAAAAACATAGGCAAATTGTTCCACAATTTCTTACTCTTGTAAAAAAACACTGCCCCGCATAGAATTTTTCTTTGCTCTTTTGATTCTGATCATACCCGGTTCTCTGTTTCTAAGGGGAAACTGATTGTTTTCGAGGATTTCATAGTTTTGCCTTCTGTCAAAGAGAAGTTTCATCGCAGAAATTTCGGATCTTTTTTCCAGAGGCAAAATCTCAGAGGCTTCAACCAATTCTACATTTGTTTTTTCGCTTTTTGGAGATTGGAGAATTCTAAGATTGGGAGGACGTAGGTCTTGACCAGCCTGGCACAGATGTCTGGGGTCATGTATTTACGTCTCCTTCTAAGATCAGCAATTTTCCAGTTGGCCGAATTCATTTGATTCTCTAAATGGGATTTCATTGATAGGTCGTCTCTGATAATTGTACCAAGATATTTGAAATTTTGCACTCTCGACAAGGTTTTCCCTAGACAGTTTAGATCACCAACATTTTTTGGCATTCTTTTGTTTCCAAAAATCTGGTGAAAAGTCTTGTTTGCATTTGCTTGCAATTTGTTAGAGAGTTGAGAGAGTGCCTCCAAACTGAGGGAAAGCCTCTCACAGTCTAGGCCCAGGGTTGAGAAAGTCCCTCCAAACTGAGGGAAAGCCTCTCACAGTCTAGGCTTCGAGTTGAGAGAGTCCCTCCAAACTGAGGGAAAGCCTCCCACAGTCTAGGCTTCGAGTTGTGAGACTCCCTCCAAACTGAGGGAAAGCCTCTCACAGTCTAGGCTTCGAGTTGAGAAAGTCCCTCCAAACTGAGGGAAAGCCCCTCTCAACTGTGGGCCTAGACTGTGTACATTTTCTGACTACTTGACCCAAATATCTGCTTCGCAGGGAAGAACTGATTGCTAATCTACACAGATCGATACAGAGGATGGCAGCCACACAGCACGCTATCTGCTGTTTGCCACTAATAAAAACTCTAGCACTAGCACTTCCTCATTCTGATGCTTCCTGGAATCCATGGCTGCAGTGGGGAAAACATGTATGTGGGTGAAGCCGCCACAAAATGTACAATTCGTCTTCACCAATCCTCTCAAATAATCCACATTTTAGGCGAAAATAATGTTCATAATGCAGTTCAACCTAACCAAACAGATTGCTAGAATCAATGCAATGCTGAATATACTTGAATTTACCCAGTATTGGCCAAATTGCAGCCTAATTTAGCAGAGTATATTCAATATGTACAACTGCCAAGTGTACATTTTCTGAAAATCTAACCCATTGATTGTTCGTTGCCATTAACCATGGATACAATACATTATTTGTGAATAATTTATCAGCACATTCGTGGAATCTAACAGGTATATATTAAATCAAGAATTATATGAGTCAGATTTTCATAAAATGTACAATTCAACTTCACCAATCCTCTCAAATAACCCATATTTCAGACGAAAACAAAGTTCAAAATACAGTTCAACCTAACTAAACAGATTGCTAGAATCAATGCAATGCTGAATATACTCGAATTTACCTAGAAGTGAAAAACTTCAGCCTAATTTAGCAGAATATACTAAATGTCTACAGCTGCCAATTGTACATTTTCTGGAAATCTGACCCATATCATGTTACAGATGAGTTCTCCCTTTTTACAAAAGCGTTTTGATTAGATTAGATTAGATAATTATTTATTTGCCTGTGGTTACATGGCATTGAGTGAGCATCTATATATGGGTCACATTTTTAGAAAATGTACAATTGGCAGATCTACACATTTAGGAAATTCTGCTAAATTTGGCTCAACAAGGATGAATACCAGGTATATCTGAGTTTATTTGGTATTCTGTTGATTTAAAGTATAAGTTCTGTTATTTTAAACTGCATTTTGAAGCTCGTTTTTGTCCTTGATGTACAATTCAACTTCACCATTCTTCTCAAATAACCCAAATTTCAGACGAAAATAAAGTTGAAAATACAGTTCAACCTAACCAAACAGATTGCTAGAATCAATGCAATGCAGAATATACTCAAATTCACCTAGTATTGGCCAAATTGAAGCCTAATTTTGCAGAATTTACTAAATGTGTACAACTGCCAATTGTACATTTTCTGAAAATCTGACCCAAATAGTTTTGAGATTTTGAGATATTATCATATTTGAAAAGAGGAGATCAAGCCGATTCCAATGATAGAAAACTTTACAATAGTTAATACGTATTTCTATATTTTAAGTTTGATGTTTATACTTTTGAAAAAAAAACATTAAAACTTTACTGGTAATGTATGGAGTATATTTAGTTAATTTACTGGTAATTACCCTCCAGAAACAATGCAAACTTTTTTTTCAAAAATAAAAATATCAAACTTCAAATTTCTTCAAATATCAAATATAGAAATACTTATGAGGTGTCCTATCATTGGAATCAGCTTGATCTCCTCTTTTCAAATATGGTGATATCTCAAATCCATATTTTGCAACTTATGACTCATTTTCCTAAAACTGATCACAAATCGTTCAGTCCCAAGGGTGGTCTCAATAGAAAGGTTCCAATGTACCTTCATTCCTACAACTGAAGTTGTTACACAGCACGGAAATGATAATCTTCTAAATAAAACATGTTGAGAAATATTAATTATGCCATTTGTGACTGATTTTTCTACCTGTAACACATCACACATGGTATATTGACCCTGATTGTGATGGTGCTGCTACTTGTGTCAGATTTTCAGAAAATGTACAATTCACCTTCACCAATCCTCTCAAAAAACCAAAATTTCAGACGAATATAAAGTGCAAAATACAGTTCAACCTAGCCAAACAGTTTGCTAGGATCAATGCAATGCCGAATATACTCGAATTTACCTAGTATTGACCAAATTACAGCCTAATTTAGCAGAATTTACTAAATGTGTACAGCTGCCAATTGTACATTTTCTGAAAATCTGACCCACTTGATCAATATGTCTGTCAGAGCTCCATCGGGGGTGGGAGGGGGGTTAGATGAAGCATGCTGCTTCCTCCCTACATTCCCCCTCACTCCCTCCTCCCCTCATCCATCCACCATTTCCAGGAATCAGCCATAGATTATTGCCATAACATTAACATGTAGGGCAACAAGCTTAACCATCAAGGCTCAGAGTTGAAAGAGTCCCTCTAAACTGAGGGAAAGCCTTTCACAGTCTAGTTGAAAGAGTCCCTCGCATCCGATGATCTGATCAAATTTGTTCTACTATTGTTTTCGATAATTATCTAAGGAAAATAAATTAATATGAATATAGGGTATGGTGTTGTCTCATATATCCTCAAGTTTGGTGGCAATATTAGATGTTTTTCTGCCTGTAAAATGACTTTTATTAAGGGTCCCTCTCTGCGTCCATTGGAACCTGCACCCACATAATGTAAACACAGGTGGCTTGGCCCCAGTTCCGGTCAAATTTACCCATGACCCTCTGCTTTAGACCCTCTCCACTAGTCACCAAATCCGAATTCGGATAACTCTTATTAATGTCTTGCACATCATGTTCAGTATTTCAATATGAAAGCTCTTGAACGGTTTACACAGTATATATGGAGGCTTGAAATGCCTGCTATAAATGTCATAAATGCTCATATATGGGTCAGATTTTCAGAAAATTTACAATTGGCTGATCTACACTTTTGGTCGATTTTGCTCAATTAGACTGAAATTTGGTCAATACTAGGTAAATTCGAGTATATTTGGCATTGCATTGATTCTAGCAATCTGTTTGGTTAAAATGCATTTTGAAAGTAATTTTTGTCTTGAATATGCGTTATTTGATAGGATTGGTGCAGACGAATTGTACATTTTCTGAAAATCTGACCCATGTCTGTTAATACACCTTTCATACACTAATTCTTTGGGACAAAATACAACCTCATTAAGTATACGTTGTGGTCATTACTGAGGAAGGTTTTTCGCGAAAAAACATTGAAAAAAATCATTTTTTGCAAATTGTGACTTAATTTCCTGTAACACATCACAAATATTGCGCAACGGGGCCAGTCCTGGCTGCAGTGTGAGGGTTTAACACTGATTGTATAAGGGTCAGATTTTCAGAAAATGTACAATTCAAATTCGCCAATCTTCTCAAATAACCCAAATTTCAGACAAAAATCAAATTCAAAATACAGTTCAACCTCACCAAACAGATTGCTAGAATCAATGCAATGCCAAATATACTCGAATTTATCTAGTATTCACCAAATTGCAGCCTAATTTAGCCTAATTTACTAAATGTGTACAGCTGCCAATTGTACATTTTCTGAAAATCTGACCCATAAAGACATTAGTGCGTCCACTGTAATGGCAGCCATTTATACAGGCCATGAGTTACTCTGGGTTTATGAGTGATTGCCTACAGGGAGGGGGCATTTAAGGACAGTTCATTGTCAACCATGCACTGGGGGGGGGGGGGAGGGAGAAGAATTTTGAGGGGGGAAGGGCCACCTTTTTTTTGCACAAGGGTCACATTTTCAGAAAATGTACAATTGGCAGCTGTACACATTGAGTAAATTCTGCTAAGTTAGGCTGAAATTGATTCAATATTGGGTAAATTCGAGTTTATTCGGTATTGCATTGATTCTAGCAATCTGTTTGGTTAGGTTGAACTGTATTTTGAACTTTATTTTCGTCTGAAATTTGGGTTATTTGAGAGGATTGGCGAAGGTGAGTTGTACATTTTCTGAAAATCTGACCCACAGACTCTGAATGGGGGTGGAGCCATCTCGAAAAGTCCAAAAGTCTGGAGGGGGGGGTATCTTTTATACATAGACTCAGAACTACAATAATGTAGGCGGGTGGCTCATGAAATTTTGCACAAATTTCAAGGGGAGGGCAAGAAACTTTGCACAAGACTTTAGGGGTTCATACAATTTTGCTAATTATTACACATGTGGGCAGTTAGAAAGGTGCAGTTTGGGGGTTGATCCGAACTCTTCACATGAACAGTTCGGGCAAAGACGCAATTTCATTGGTGCAGCGTAGGCCTGACCTACAAACCTGACACACATGACGTTGTCCCCGACCACATAACGTAACCCATTCAGGACAGCGCTATCCAACATTGCGTTTTGCTTGACGACCAAGTGCGGGAAAAGAACATTCATTTGATGACGTCTGTGTGAAATATACATGTCACATGAGGACGACTTTTCTCCGAAGGACGCACATTCTACTAATGTCATGTAACTTAAGGACGGCCTGTTACGTTGCCACCACTAAATAACATTGTTATTATGATGCTTTTTGGCAATACGCGTCCTTTCCCACGGAGTGCTTTATCGCATTACGTGTCCTACGCATGGGAGTGCTTTTACGCACTATGCGTCCTATGCATAGGAGTGCTTTAAGGCAATACACGGCCAAACGTTTGGGAATGACTTAACGCAATACGCGGCCACAGGCGTGGGAATGCTTTGAGGCAATACGCAGCCTGAATGGGTTAAGCCTACAAGTTGCAGTTCCTTGAGCGAAAATTTAGCCTAAACAAGTTAAATTTATTTTTTAACATCCATATAAAGTGTGTTACAAATTTAGCAAATGGCTCTCTGTTCGGGTTCAAACTGATCTTGACACATCAGAAAATGGGAACTCACCCCTTCGGGGTTTGTCCTGTTTTCTGATGTGTCGAGATCAGTTTGAACCCGAACAGAGTGCCATTTGCTATGAGAATATTTCGCAAATTCTCCACTGGCCCCATCGCCCACTCCTCCCAGAGGTTATTTATGAACAGTCCCTTAGAATCAACTTTAATTTCTTTTGAATATATTTGTTATTGCATTGATTCTAGCAATCTATTAGGTATAGGTTGAACTGCATTTTGAGAGTCATTTTTAGTCTTAATATTGCGTTATTTGAGAGGATTGGTAAAGACAAAGCGTGCACTTTCTGAAAATCTGACCCATAAAGGTATTATGTTGCCATGGTAAACACTTCCTGGTACTAATAATCCATTCAAACAGCCACCATCCATTCTGATATGGCCGTAATTAATATTGGTTCTTTATTTCAATGAAGGAATAGCTTTCATACGAGATAGATTTCATGGATTATTTAATCTTTGGTGATAAGAATTTGATTGGAATGTATTTGATTTGATTTCATCTCCCGGATTCTATCAAAGGGTGCTATATCCATCCAAAGGACAGCCTAGGCTCAGAGTAGAGAGAGTCCCTCCAAACTGAGAGAAAGCCTCTCACAGTCTAGGCTCAGAGTAGAAAGAGTCCCTCCAAACTGAGGGAAAGCCTCCCACAGTCTAGGCTCAGAGTTGAGAGAGTCCCTCCAAACTGAGGGAAAACGTCTTACAGTCTAGGCTCAGAGTGGTGAGAGTCCCTTCAAACTGAGGGAAAGCCTCTCACAGTCTAGGCTCAGATTTGAGCAAACCCTACAAACCCTGCAAACCCTCTCGCTGGAAACCGGAAAAGTCCATTAGAATCCAATTATTGTATTAACATTGTGTAGTATCAGTCCACCATCATAGCGCAAGAGTTAGATAAACTAGAACCAATGTGAATCAGTAGTTAGACACAGTAGTGGACAGAAAACCATGGAATTCAGCAATGAATATATACCCGTGAGCCCATATCTAGGTTAAAATTGATACATCACATATGTCTTCATGCCTTCCCCTTTGTCCCCTCTATGAGTAAGTGTCCAATTCAACCCATGACAATGGAAGCATGTGACAGACTCATTGTTGACAAAATGCAATAAATTGTATCTGTTTCCATGCTAACGGTAGCACTGGGTAATCATACGCTGAGCTATCATGTGATTGACAGTCATCATTTTACTAAAGGCCGATAATATATATATATATTTATATATATATATAGCCTTTTTGTGGGTTATATATTCTCTTGATGTGTAAATGACATTATACTCCTATCAGGATGCCTACTCCAGGGCCAGGAAAGCCATCAGCGCAGTAGGCGTCCATTCACTGACATAACACTATTATCTGATCTGAGAGGCTCTGGGCCTATACTCTATTCGAGATCTACTTGGAGCAGCTTGCCTTAGGGTTATAGTTCTCAACTGACCAAGTTCAAAGCTGAGGGGAGGGAGGACCAGAGAGTATGCACCAGGTGGGCGCTGGGGGCGCAACTTTATTTTTGGGCATTTGGTTAATTTTTTTCCTTTATTTTATATGCCACCCACCATTTTCCTTACTGTCCCGCCCGCCCTCCTCCAAAATCGTTTAATTTTAATGTTAAGTCAAAGTGAAAAACAATCGCCGACGCGGTGATGTTTTACACATCATACGGTGGCGCTACCTCATGGGAGGGTGAGAAACCATTCTCTCAGCTGTCACGTGACATGCCAAGCATGGAGCAATGGCATCGGAACACCGATCTATAGAGCCCTTGAGGCGTCAACGCGAGAGGTCTGTTATGCAGTAATTATACCAGTAAGAGCTAAAAAATCTTGGTCCAATCTCTCCCTAAGGCTCTAACTTAGGCACTCATGTAACTTTTGGATCTTGGACAATGAGAAATAGAGGGGGTTTCCCGATCATGGAGGAAGTTGTCCAGTACAATTTGTATCTCCGAAGGAGGAATGGCAATTGTTCTGGCTTGGGTTTTATGCGGTGCATAATTAATAATTAGGCCATTTTCGCCAACTCGTCCAGCTAGGACCACTTCTTTTGGTAATCAGGCCCGCCATCCTGATACATACTGATACATACTGATACACCTCACCGCCTCTGGTGTTGTGCATCACCGCCATCACAGCTGTGGTAGAGAGGGTGATGATAAGACAAGGGGAGCTGTCCCCCAAATCTGAGTTCCTCCATCCTAACCCAGCTGTTGTTTTAATGAGGAGGTGACAGATTTCGAGAGGTTTAATGGAATTCCGTCTTCCACAAATCCCCATCAAAGAAATACCACCACTGGGAAGTTATCAGGTTACCATCTATACCATTGGGTCGCTTTGATATTTACTCTAAGTTGGTCTCAAACAGAGTGTAGACCGCTATCACCTTACCGAAATGCCATTTTAATGTAACAATCACAATTCATTTATTTACATTTTCCTGTAAGATATAAACAAAATATCAAGCGGCCAATAGGGGAGTTGCATGTGCCACTGCGCATGTCTGTTGCAGTGCATCCTGGGATGGATTTTGTTTATTTATGACATAACAAATACTTTCGTACATTTCTTTCTAAAATTGCAAGAATGTTCTCACCAATATCATGTGCAGCTTGTATAAATTATCTATGAAAACCGAATGCATGATGGGAAAGATTGGGACATGGAAAAACACATGGATATTGTCATTAGAGCACCGTTTAATATCCCATGCTGAACATGGCAGTTTTGTTAGATTTTATACTGTACCATGAGTCCCATAATTCCATGCAAATCAAGATTCAAAATGGCGGCTATGCCAAATCCCTTATTGTAGGAATGTGCAGGGGTGGGATTCATCTGAAGTAGGAAAGTGCTTTGGGGCCAAATTTTCAGAAATTCAACTTCACTAATCCTCTCAAATAACCTAAATTTCAGGTTAAAATAAAGTTCAAAATACAGTTCAACCTAACCAAACCAATTTAGCAGAATTTACTAAATGTGTACAGCTGCCAATTGTGCGTTTTATGAAAATCTGACCCTTTTAATGTCATCCTATGGGTCAGATTTTTCAAGTGTGCTGTTTTGCTTTTTGGGGATCTGGGAAAGGGGGAAAATTTAGAATACTTTGAATATGATTTTTTGGCCTTGGATCATAATATACTGGTCTTGACCTTCTGGGAAAATTTTATTCCAACAAATTCGGACTTCTGGTTGTCTTATTATGTCAATTTTTAATTTCTTCTTTTATACAGTCACACGTGAAATCCCAATTTTATTGGAAAATATTGAAATCATTTAATTTAACTGAAGGGTTAAGCTTGTAAAACCTATAAACTGTATGTTTGATGCTCATATGGACACAAATAAGCATTTATTATAACTTTCAATCCAAAATTACAGCCGAAAATTTATATTTTGGCTCCTTATATTGTGGATAGGGAAGGGATTTCATGTGTGAAACACAATAATACATCAGTTGAACAACCTTTATGGAATAAAAATAGCTTCATATGGCTTTAAATCATTACAAATGGAACCAAACTTAATCTATAATTACTTTCAACCTAAAGAGAGCGCCAAAGATATATATTTTGGGCCACCCTCTGTTATGATATTGAAGGGATTTCATGCGTTACTATGTTGGAAAACACAATCCTAATTTAGTTGAAGTGTCTTTCTGAAAAAAGATTGCCATCAACTGGGTTTATATCATATGAAATGGAATAACAACTAGTTTATAATGACTTTTAATTAAAAGAAACAGCTAAAAACATATTTTGGGCCACCCTATGTCAAGACCATTAATGGGATTTCATGCGTGATTCTATAAATCCACACAATATTAATTTAGTTGAGCAACCTTTATGAAATAAAAAGTATCATCCCATTGCTTTAAATAATTACTAATGGCATCAAGATTAAGGCATAATTACTTTCAACCCAAAGAGAGAGCCCAAGATATATATTTTGGGCCACCCTCTGTCATCATTATTGAAGGGATTTCATGCGTTACTATGTTGGAAAACACAATAGTAATTTAGTTGAACTGGCTTCATGAAGTAAAAATAACATCAACTTGCTTTAAATCATATCAAATGAAATAAAAACTAATTGATAATGGCTCTCAATCCCATAAAAGAGCTGAAAATATTTATTAGGTCACCCTATATTGAAATCATTGAAGGGATTTCATGCGTTATTGTGTAAACCAACATGATAATAATTTAGTTGAACAGCCTATATGAAATAAAAAAGCATCACCTTGCTTTAAATAATTTGAAACAGGATCTAAACTAATCTATAATTTCTTTCTTCCCAAAGAGAGAGCCCAAGATATGTATTTTGGGCCACCATCTATCATGATCATTTAAGGGATTTCATGCGTTATTATGTTGGAAAACACAAAAGTAATTTTGTTGAACTGGCTTCATGAAGTAAAAATAACATCAACTTGCTTTAAATCATATCAAATGAAATAAAAACTAATTGATGATGACTTTCAATCCAATAAAAGAGCTGAAAATATATATTAGGTCACCCTATATTGAAATCATTGAAGGGATTTCATGCGTTATTGGGTAAATCAACACAATAATAATTTAGGCAAACAGTCTATATGAAATTAAATTCATTGTTACTTTGCTTTAAATAATTCGAAATGAGATCCAGATTAATGCATAATTACATTCATCCTAAAGAGAGTCTGAGATATAAATTTTGGGCCACCTTATGTCATGGTTATGAATGGGATTTCATGCGTTAGCATGTAAATCAACAGAACAATGATCTAGTTGAACAAGTTTTATAAAATAAATATGAGCTTCACTTTGCCTTAATTAATTACAAATGCAATTGCAATTAATATGTAATTAATTTCAACTCAGAGAGAGATACATTTACATATCTTTTGAGCCACCCTATGTCATGATAATTGAAGGGCCTTCATGCGTTATGCTTAAACAGACACAATAATACATCAGTTGAACCAACAATATGCTTTGAATCATTTCCAATAGAATTTCAACTAATTTATAATCATTTTCAAACCAGAAATGCAGCCAAATAAATATATTGGGCCACCTTTTCTACTATATTTGCTGATGTGTCACTGCCAGTTTACATAGGGCTTTCATGCGTTACTAAGGGACATTTTAAGGGTTATTTGCCTGTAATTTGTTCTGAATCAAGATTATCACCAAATTGTGTAGTGGTGCCATAAGGCAGATTGAAATGGGTCTAGAAAATGGTTATATGAATTATTTTTGTTTATTTGTTTATCCTGTATGCATTATTTTTCAGCCATAACGCATGAAATCCCTTCTGGTTGGAAAATAAGGGTTGCAGACAATAACCTCTGAGTCACCCAAAAGTTATGAAAATATCAGGTGGAATTTTTTATACAATGAACAATACATGTATACCATCTTCAATATACAGTTTTAGATAGATATGACAAAAATATATATTTTTAACCATTCATGTAATAAAAGGGATTTCATGCGTTATTTTGATGTTGGAAATTATTGAAGGTCACTGTGGAGGTCGTTAATATGTTCATATGCTCAAAAAGTAATTTATAACTAATTTAGTCCTAGATGTATTGGGGAAATGAAAGGAAACATGTAGGAGAATGTTCTAGGCATTGTGCAAATCATTTATATTTTACTTCATTGGCTTTTTCTATTAAAAAATGATGCAAAAAATCAGTTTTTAGAATTTTAAGGCACTAAATATTGGAATCAGCCTTGGAAAAGTATACATGGAATGAAAGCCCTTGTTCATAGGAATGAAATGAGACTAATTTCTTTAAGATCCAACGCATATTGATCATGATAGGGCAGCAAATATGATATTTAGGCAAAACAGCACACTTGAAAAAACTGACCCCTATAGAGTATATCTCGTTACTTTATTGGCAATAGGGGATTTGCAGGTTGTTCTAGCGTGAACTACAACTATGCAAACTCTTCTATTGTACATGTTCTGACTCCATGCTAGTCACAAGGTTGTGTGTGGTGGTGAGTCAGTGTGGGAGAGCTGCTCTTGGTGGTTACCCCTGTGCACTGAGACTGGGTCAGGCAGTGCTCCACAAGCACGACTGTACCAGAAACCACCGTATACCAGTGGCTCTCCCTGAGTGAGTGCTGCCTCTCCTCCTCCAGTACCTGCTCCTGTACCTGCTCCTGTACCTGCTCCTGTACCACCTCCTGTACCTGCTCTTGTACCCGCTCCTGTACCTGCTCCTGTACCTACTCCTGTATTTGCTCCTGTACCTGCTCCTGTACCTGCTCTTGTACCTGCTCCTGTACCTGCTCCTGTACCACCTCCTGTACCTGCTCCTGTACCTGCTCTTGTACCTGCTCCTGTACCTGCTCCTGTACCTGCTCCTGTACCTGCTTCTGTACCTGCTCCTGTACTTGCTCCTGTACCTGCTCCTGTACCTGCTCCTGTACTCGCTCCTGTACCTGCTCCTGTACCTGCTTCTGTACCTGCTCCTGTACTTGCTCCTGTACCTGCTCCTGTACCTGCTCCTGTACCTGCTCCTGTACCTGCTCCTGTACCTGCTCTTGTACCTGCTCCTGTACCACCTGCTGTACCCCAATTTGTACCTCTTCTTGTATATCAATTTGGTTACCCAGGGTTATTCAGTTATTATGATCGCCCGAGTGTCTATAAGCATATGATTTGAACATAGACAGTACAATACTAAATACTTATAATATAATACCCAGAGTTAATCATCTCCAGTATTCATCACCACTAGTCATCCCGAGTCTCTTTCTATTTGTGTTGTTACATGCATAAACAAGTCACAGTTTATAGAACCCAAAGGTAATAGCCACTCAACCAGATTTAACCATTCAAATGGTTAAAACTGAGGCTCATTTCCTACCAATTATACACATGTCATTGTACTCTGCAAGAATAGATTGTATATTGTCATATTATTTTGTGTATCGATTAATAAACGTTTCTAAAAAAAAAAAAAAAAGAAAAAAAAATTAATCACCCTGTCAGTAATCATAATAAATCAATTAGTAATTATAATTAATTCATAATAATATATAATAACATAACCAGGATATATGTACGTATGTATGTATTTACTATTAATGGAGAAGTTTGATACATGAATTTGTATTATATTATAAGTATTTAGTATTGTACTGTCTATGTTCACATCATAACCTTATAGACACCCGGGCGATCATAATAACTGAAACGAGGAGTTTCCGTTTGGGTGGTGACTCTCGTCACCCTTTATTATATGTGCATTCCATATGAGAGGTGCAATAAGTGGGGTACTATAAAAATATCATATAGTACACATACTATATAATCTACTATGTCACCAACTCGGCTACTTTTTTCAGATTTTATACATCAAGTTTTATGCCCATATAATAAATATAGAATGGAACTCGCCTGCAATAATAAAAATATTATTGGACTTGATTCGTCTGCATAAGCACTCTGCCTATGGTTCATGCTTATGCGGACGAATCTCGTCCAATATATTTTCAACTATTGCCGGCTTATTTCATTCTCTATTTATTAAACAAGCAAAGCAGAGAGAAGAAAAAACAATATTTGCAATAATGCTAACGGCGACCTGCATTTGAATTTTGTGGCAGCAAAATGTGACTAACGTGATCATGTGACTTGTCATGTGAGTGTCCAAGCTGGCCATCCCGCTCCTCTGTCCATGAACACATATCCACATATATTATATGAACCAGTTTTAATTCTACTTTGTTTAGTTACTCTCTCTTAATCTTATAATGGGTGCACCATATAGTGTTTTCATCACGGGATCTCTTTATAGAGATGTTCTGATTCTTAGAGGGTTTATCACTTCTAGTCATATCAATCTATGTAACAATTTCTGGGACGTTATTTTAGATATGTCGTTGCGTTTTGAAGTGCTTCGTATGGAGTATATTTAGTTGCTTTTAGTAAGCATTGAACAATGTGAGGACACTAATAGACTGAAAGTGCTGATTTCCAGGGGCGACTGATAATGAAACGGTTTGTTTACTTCGCTGTGATGGCAATATCATGTAAGACAAAATCAAATAAATTGTCCAACCCATGTCCTTTTTTATGAAATGTACACATCTTAGAACAATAATATATCTGGGAGCGTTATGAGAGGGCTGGTGTAACCTTTGAATAATATGTGTGTTATCTACAGAGTACCTTATATCTGTAATCATACATTTGGGTATATTTAGCTACTTTACTGGTAATTATCCACCTAGATAAATTGCAAACTTTTTTTCAAAGATAAAAATATCTAACTAAAAAGATAAAAGTACTTATTAGATGTCCTTAATGTTTACATTCATTAGAATCGGCTTGGTCTCATCTTTTCAAATATGAAGATATCTAAAAATCCAACTTTCGCGACTTATGACTCATTTTCCTGAAACACATCACAGATGTGTGTTATCTCCAGAGTAACTTACATCTGTATTTATAGATCTTCTCCAGGTGTTGTTCTAGCAAGCTTCACAGTACGGCAGATACATTGCCAAAAGTGAATTTAAGCTCCAAAAAGCTTCAAAATTCAAGTTTCAAAAACGAATTCAAGATAAGTGCTGCTACTTTTGAGACAGTTATATCTGCTAATAAGCATCGCCCAAATCACACATTGATGGCAGAGCATCAGAGACAGAGACGCAAAGTTGTACAGGAATATTGCAAGGCTCAAACCCAAGAAACCTTACAGCAATCAGCTATTCCAGATTTCCTTCTTAATGGAGCAAATGGGCATATGCTTGTTGATCATAAGCATAAAGTTATTTACTGTGCTATTGCCAAGACAGATTCCTCAGAATGGAGGAGAGCTATTAATCACATTAATCATGCCCCAATGATATTTGCTGACAGAAAAACACTGAGAAAGTAAGCTTATAAATATTTTTAACATTCCAATTCATAGTGTCCTTGTTTCTGTTATATCCTCACATTATGATTTAGATTGCATAATGTTCAACAATTTAGAAAATATGAACTGATGAATTCAGACATCATGAAGGAGAGTACCACATTCTGGCCACATTGTAATCAGCTTGATCTCATCTTTTCAAATATGTGATAATCTCAAAATTCATTTTTTCATGTGTGACTCATTTCTCTATAACAGATCACAAATATTGCCAGTGCTAGAGGATAGTTTATAAGTATACACTCAAGAAGTCATACCACAATTGCATCTTTGTATATACCGGGTCAGGTGAAAAACACTATTCTGGGATTTGTTGACCCAATATGAATAAAAGTTGAAATTTACTTTTGACATAATATATTTCCTGTTGCAGATACAACATAGGATACCTTAGCGATTTTCCCAGCTCAAAGTGGGATTATTATTTGACAAAGTACCTCAAAGAAAGATGTGGAATTCACTTACAGTTCATTCGCGGTCTCTCTTCAGAGAAGTTTACAATTCATCTGCTGCTGTTTTTGGTTATGATATTGACAAGTTTTAAAAGTGTGAACTAAGTTATTGTTTCAATGACGTGTCTCAATCAATACCCATCCTTTTTATCTGGAAATTTTACATAATATTCCATTATATTATGTTTTTTAATGCCTGATTGACTTCTATGTTAATGGATATATCCCTAATATATCAAATACCCTACTACTGGAATAATATGGAGATGAGAGGATTTAAATGCAAGGATAGACTAATGGATTGAATAAACATGGTTGAGTGTTGTTTACCACTCCATGAGTGAGTATTATTATTGTATGAAATGTACTATACCTATCCATGACTATGTCAAGATAGATGATCACCTTCGTCACATATAAAGCGTTCTTGCCACGTTGACTTGCTATTCAAAATACCCCAATGAGGTGGAATACCTGGGAGGAGCAGACTTTTCTGCTATGTGCTTAAGTAGCTATTCTCTGTATTATGAATCTAGTTGTCACTGTTTATGTTGTATGCTCATGATTATTCCCACAGGGATGGTTGGAAGAACTGCTTATAGCAGAAACTGTAAACCTTTTTCTTAGGAAATAAAACTTATATATATTGAGATATCTGTGATCTGGGCCTGCTTATGATTGCCATACATTCCTGTCTAGAGTGAAAAATATGTGGAATTCTCTTACACCTTTAAATGAGGTTTGCAATCAAAACCTATTTTTTTTTTGATAATTGTTGTATCATATTTCATTATATTATGATATAATGACTAATTGACCTTAATATGTTAAAAAATATTGAGATATCTGTGATCGGTGGCTGTTTATGACTGCCATACCTGCCTGTTCGCTTTTGTTGGTTTACCTGCCTGTTCAGGTTGCATCTTTTATGACAGTTTGACAGGCAATTCAGCTGCCTCTTTACTTAATTTGCCTTTTCACCATTGACAGATATTGGTAATGAGTTTTAAGAAAATGAGTCACAAGTTGCAAAATGGATTTTTTTTAAAGTGAGTTCTTTTAATGATTCCTTTAATGAATTGTTCTGATTTCTCCAGGGTCTAGCACACATAGTCATATGAATCTATGTACCAAAGTTCAGGGCATTGTATTGTGTGTGTTTTGAAAGCCTTCATATGGATAACATTTAGTTACTTTACTGGTAATAGTAGTATATAACAAACACGCTGTGTAGCAACTTGGGGGCCGCTGGAGATAAGGGTTGCTACATCCTGGAAGGAGCAGGAGCTGGTCTAAGACAATGGGGGCCGCGGGAGATAAGAACATCCTGCACCCAGCCTAGGACAATGGGGGCCGCGGGAGATAAGGGCTAAGACAATGGGATGAGCTGGAGATAAGGGCGCGTAGCAAACTGGAGAGAGTGATATTAATTAGAAGGTATGTTATTATTATTATTATACAGGTATTGGAACTATGTATATAAACATGGAGAGATAAGGGTAGCAGGTTAGGTAAAGGAGGTTACCAAGTGTTAGGAGACACACTGACCCAGCACCATGACCCAGACAGAAGACTAAAGACAAACATACTAAGCAAGGTTAATGTTTATTAGGTAAGACATTAGTGCAGGTGAATTACATACAGCATAAACCGCATATTAGACTGATTATGTAAGGCATTAGTACGAATGAAAGTGGGATTACATACAAGACAAACATTAGATAATTACATAATAGACCGAGTAGAAAACAAGCACTACTAAAAAGTGAAATGATTCTTTAACAATGGGGTATTTAAATAGTATGTTCCTGTATCCTCGCAGCAGTTGCAGCGGATACATACACCTAAATCATCATTTAAGGTATCCACAAGTAAGTGGTTAATGTTATTATCGTCGCAACACAAATTAGGATGTCCATTCCAAAAGTTTTCATCGTGTAAACTAATAGTTTCCCCGCAGTAACAAGACACACTGTTAGTTCCCCTATTAAGTAATATTGTCCTCCAGCGCATGTCCTCCTGATAGGCAACAGTTTCATCACCGAACATTAGAGCACGCTGTCCGTACATGATAGAGAACCTTGTATGGGCGCAGGCAGTTCCTTGGGCGTTTAAAGCTGGTAGTATAGGAACTAGCCTTGGGTTGAACCGTGTAGTTGTTGTACAGCGCTTGGGTCGAGTAAAGTAGAAAAAAGCACACACAAATGGTTCCTCCAAAGAGAAACCGTTGTAATTGAAAATGGTATTAGGTGGAATAGTTATTCCCTTTGTATCTGCACATACTTTATGAGCCAAGTAGGTTGTGTAATGTAAACCAAAATCGGACTGTGCCTCCTTGGTAATAAAGGTTAATGGTTTGGCTTTGAAGCAAATATTGAATTTGATGTAGGACTGTGTAAACCACGAGCCTACATTATCCATAGAAGAGTAATGTGATATGTTTTGTTCAGCAGCTGTTGAATATGAGGAGGCCAGGGTGTTGTTATGTAAGAACAACATAAACAAACGCAGACACTGCTGTGGATTGCTGTCTGCAAGCTTACGTTCCTTAGACCGCAGACGGTGCAGCCGCTTAAGCCTGTATTTTCCCATGTTGGATCTTTATGACTGTGTGTTAGTAGAGCTACTGGTAAATGAAATGAAAACCCGGATATATATATACACCTATGTAGGATGCGTTGCAGCAAACGACAAATGTGTGTAGTTGGTTAAAAGGTTATGTGGGAGTCACCGCTTAGTAATGGAACATTGAGAAAATAATCTCCCGCGCCCAGTTCACAACACTCGCAGCGCAGACACATACCATTTAATCCAATACTACGCACCGTTCCATTAAACTGGGTTAGTGTAACACACCTGACACCATTCTGTAAGCAGCAGGTACCAGTAGAACATGTTGACCAATAATTAGCATTGCTTAAACACACACTAAAGCCGCAATAACAAGGCAAATGCGTTTGATTATTATCAAGTAATTCCTTACGCCAGTCGCCGAAAACCCTGTATGCAAAAAACATGTCTGCATTTAGCTCAAGGCGACGTCCGTACAGAAGGGCAAATCGCGAATGGCCGCAAGCAGTACCATTTAGGTTAAGTGCTGGTAGGATTGGGGCCATGGTTTTGTCGAATTTGGTTTTGGTTGATTTAAGTTTTGGCTGTGAGAAGTAAAAGTAAACCTTAACAAATGGTTCCTCACCCGCAAACTTTGTGTACTGGAAGACGATGTTTGGTGGGATGATAATTCCTTTGGTATCGTTGCAAACCGTTGTTGAAATAACGTACTTGTAATGGTTGGCAAAGTCCAGAGCGACTGATGGAGTTATGAAACCGAAGTCTTTTGCCTTGAAACAAATGTTGATTGCTATTGAAGGAATAGCTAACCACTCTCCCGTGTGTGGTAATGATGGATATTGAGAAATGGCCTGTAAGTCAGGTTTGGTGTAGTATTCATCTAGGCGAGTCAATTGGAGAAACGCTAAAAAAGCAGATAGGCATAGCACAGGGTTGTTGTCATCTAGACGCTTTTGTAGTTTTTTGGTACGAGCCAAACGCTTGAAGTAATTATTTTGCTTACCCATACTGAAAAAAGTATATGTTAAGAACGAGCTTAAGTTCTCTATATACCTGGTATGTCAAACTAAGGTTAAAACCTAACTTGCGAATGATAACCTGCAATTTATAAAATACGTGTATTATACTAGGTAGACCGCCTGATAAACAAGAACTGATAAACCAGAATAAATGTGACCTAGGTAAACCCTAATAGATAGCTTTACTTGTAGTGATATTAACTGTTCTAGTTGAATAAAGCGTAAACAGATAGCGCAAATTTAAGGGTAAAGGTGTGCCTTTATCAAAGGGGTATATAGGTAAATGGGTAGATAACATTTAAAAGTTAAAGTGTTATATAGGTAAATGGGTAGATATGAGGTGAAAGCTGTTATAGTTTGTATCCATTTGCGTTATTGGTAGCAGATTTAACAATCTATTCACCAGAGAGGACGTATATTTACACCTGTGATTTAAAAGCCAAAAGATAGAAAATGGAATTCGCATATAAAAACCTGAACGTAAGTGTTGATGTGAACACCATGACGAAAACCTTTTCGATGAAGGTGACAGTTGTTACAGGTACAGATGTTAGTGTACTAACTTTTACCAATGTAACACAGAACAGCCACATAATGCCGGCGGCTCTTGTAGACTATATTGATATTAAAGCTAGGTGGCACGGCGACAAGTTCCTTGTTGTGCTAGAAGACATGGCAGCACAGCAGCGTCTAAAATTTTCAATGGACTAATGATAAAGGTGAGTGTACTTTGATTACAGTGTGGTGATGTCATTATGTATAAATAAACTATGATTAGTGAAAGTGTATAGCTATAAAAGGGACTGGGTTTTAACGTTTAGGTTGTAGTTACACCAGGTGCTGACTGTGCGAGCGTGTGTTTTATACTACTACCCACCTTTTCAATTAACCAATTGTTTGGAGAACCTTTAAAAACATGGAACTCAGTAAATTTGTTTCACTGCAAAAGCGCGGCGAGGAAAACTACACACTAACCAGGGAAAAACCTGATGGAAAGATTAGGTTCGTAGTTATACCTAAAAAAGTGATAACTGAGGCACTGGCGCATGGAGACAGAATAATGTCCGAAGGCATTGTACACAAGGTAGACCTGTGGGAGGTAACACGTTCGCAACACAATGACCAGTACTACATGGCCTTTTCTAAAAAGGATGAAGAAGGCAACCGAATAGCGTAAGTACAGCTAAAAAAAAACTAAACTAATATTACTAAACTTTGAAATTTACCCTAGGTAAACCTAGACTAAGTAGTATTAAAGTGTACGCCACTTATATTTACAGGTTTGACTGCATAAACATATCATTTGACGAATACCTGAAGATGAACGATTTGCTGACATCTAAACGTGGTTTTAAACGTAAAGCTAATGACGATGATGATTATGACGCCGTTTTAAACGGTAGCCTGGTACCATGTAATGAGGGACACGGAGCATATTCAGTATATAAATGGAAAACCGATGGTAGCGAAAGCACAAGAGAGTACCTGATAGAATCCAATTGTTTGGCTGAAGCCAAAAAAAACATGGAACCTACAGTTAAGTGCGAGATTGTTAAGCTAGCAAAGCCAAACATGACTGTACCCGATTTGTTGCGTACGACATACTTGTATTTGATGAGAATGGAATATCAGGACCGAATGAAAAAGTTTTGTTTACTGTGTAAGGATGGGACCCTACCTGCCAGCGAACATACCATAGGCTGCTAAGCTGAAAGCCTTGTCACACAACACGTAAAGGCCTGCCATTTAAGGATGTCTGTTATGCGTCTTGCCATGGCTGCTCGTAGCCTATGTCTGTACTACAACATTGGGATGCAGAGCGTATCGTTTGCCAAGGCTAGCGAAGTTCTGAAGGAAAAATACCATGCCCTAGACAACATGCTTCGATTTGAAGTTGGTGATGTTCCCTTTGAGTATGGACTGCTAGACTGCTTGTAGTAGCACCTGTTGTATAAGCCAGTCGTGTAAAAATGTAACACAAAGAAAAGAGCAAATGTTAGAATTAAGTTGTACTAAACATGTTTATTTAAAGGATATATGGAGCTAGTTAACCGGTAACCAGCTTTTTAAAATACACATAATGTTATTATCTACCTTTATTTAAAACCCCAGCATTTGTGGTTATAAATAAATGTTTGAGTAGAATATGTAATTTATATATAGAGTAATCACATGAGGAGAAGTTTCACAATAAAGGTTGACGTAGAAAAAAGACATATTGTTGTTTCCTAAATACTGGGCCCTAAACGTTATAAATAAGATGTATAATGGAATACGAAAGTAATTACATGACGTGTTGACGTTATAGATATAAAAGCATACAAGTAGCACGTTATATAAATAGAGGTTTTGCTGGAAATGTAATATACCCGTACAGCAACCTTTAGTTTAACATGGGACATATGGAACAATATTTAAATTAAATAAAACCTGAGAATTTTTTTGTGTACGAACATTATAAAAGCCCGGACAAAAGGCAAATATATAAAAGCTAAACTGGAGGAGTTGGTGTATAGCTCAACCCGCAAAGACATACGTAAGCACAGAGACACGTTATAATTTAAGACGAGTGACTATTGTTCTGGAAAACAGAACTAAACAGGGAACACAATAAGACCTAGGGATAAACTTAACATAACAAAAACGTCCTTTTTCTGACATTTTTTTTTTCTTTTTTTCTTTTTTGCAAACTGTTCTAAATAGCAGTCGTAATAAACCTAAAGTAATGCAAGGTAAAGCACCTGTTATGTGCTTAAGTATACGAAAGAAACAAACCTAAATAGTTTGCAATACTACAAGTACAGACTTATCTGCAAACCGATATTAATAGTGGCCATACCGATGCTTAAAATAGCACAGGAATTTTTGCAAACGGTTCTAAATAGTAGGTATAATACACCTTTAAAATGGTGCAAAATAGAGATTAAGTATGATAAAGCACCGTACGGTATTATTTTAATATGGGAAAATACAACAAGCATAGTTTACAACACTACAAAGGAAGGATCTGTACTAAAACACTTTGGAAAACGAGTCTAAATAGGGAACCTAATAAAAAAAAAAACCAAAAAAAACCCCCCTAAAATTATACAAACACTAGAATAGTTTGCAAATGTGTTTAAATAGTGGGCGTAGTAAAGGCTTAAAAAATACCTAAAGCAGTTAAAGCATTGCACGGTAACTTATAATGAGAAAAGTACAATACCAAATAAAAAATTTTGCAAACGGTTCTAAATATAGGTATAAAAGCACAGACAACATAGGTACAGCACCGTACGGTATATATTAAAATACGGAAAGAACAATACCAGGCACAACCGTAGCTAACAATATTACAAATGATAGTACATGTACTGGACAAATACATACTGTACATGTTTAAAAAATACGGTTAAAAAAACCCCCAAAACCCAAAACATGTACGGCGCTGAATAAAAGTATTAAAAGCCAGACAAAACATTAGCAAATACCTGGTATTGTTCTTTTCATATTACATACATTTAAGTGAAAGGTACAGACATCTAACAAGTAAAGAATACCGCCTCATCGGTTGTAAAGGAGGAGGATGAAGCGGTGGGGATGGGGGAGGCAAAGGACAAAGCCTTTTTTGGATTTAGACCCGTAGCGCCACTTACAGGTGTTGCGGTGTAAGTGGAGCTAGGGTTTGCTCCAAGAGCCAGTTGGACGAAAGGTCTTAACAAGACCTCTCGTCCAACTGTCTCGAATGTCTCATCCCCAATGTGTGGTGTGGCGATGTTTGGGGCTGAGGTCACACGTCTTAGAGCACCAATAGCAGCCGGGCTTTGGGGGGACATTAGGAGCCTCATGTGGTCGGCGCTGGTTGTGTCCATAAGCTTTTGGAATAGGCGCTTTGTCGCCATGCGACGCTTAAGCTTGTGGACATAGCCGACCACACTAAAGGCTAGTGAGGCCAAAGCTATGAGGATAACTACAATTTCTGTCACAAGTTCTGCGATGTCCTCCTCCTCCTTGTCGTCCTTAGCGCTGGTGTCTGAAGCCTTGCCGTTGTGCTTGTTTGTGGGGGATGTGCCAGCCTTTGTTGCCGCCGCGACCGCCGTCTTCACCAGCCCGTGTCTCACAGCAGTGATCTTGCTCTGTAGAGTATAAATTGTTGGGGGGGGAAAAAGTAAGGCACATGATACTAAATAATGCACTATGTAATTAAAGACATTACAATAAAAGTTACTACACGCTACGTTCATGTATATTGGGGTGTTGCTAATCATTATCTATATAATATCAGTATTTGCGGTTTTATGTAATCATAACATTAATAACGATAAATATATTACTGACTATATGTAAAGTATGATTAAACCTGCTAACCTTTTTTACAGCTACCTTTGATGTGGTGATGGTTGTTGTCGGTTCCTCTGGATTGCTGTTTCCCTTTTTCTCCTGCTCGCTTTCTTCAACTGGTGGTGCTGCCGGTTCTTGATCCAATGAATCCTAGGAACGAAATTGTTGTGCTGTTATGTCAATAGTGCTTAGTGCGGTAAACAGTGGTGCGAACCAATGGAATACAATATGTATTAAAGTTGTGTGACTAACGTATTCGTATTATTATCATTATTATTATTATAAAAGATTGAAATAAAGAACGTATAAAAATAACAACGTTACCTGTGGTAACTGTTCGTCGTGACCTTGCAAGCTTTTAGTTGTGTTGGTGTTGTCCTTGCCACCGGTTAGGGACTATTAAAAATAAAACATACGCCAAGTTACTTAGCATGTATATATTAAAGCAAAACAAACAAGAAGTTAGGTTATAAATATATATTATATTTAGATATAAACATGTAGTGAAAATACCCTAACTGAGAACACACACACACGCACACACGCACACACACGCGCACACACGCACACACACACACACACACGCCATGTGGTTCGCATATTATATTATAACTACTGGTTACAATATAAGATAATACATAGCGATATTAAACACTTTTTAAAACAAGGTAGTTAACCAAAGAATACAACGAATATGTACTAATGACCTACCGTAATCAAGGGTTCGCACTCAGCGACTAGGACTATGTTCAGGTTTTGGATGAGCGCCTGATCCGTGCAGAGGAAGCCTGTGTGTCGTACGTCTATAACCACTAGAGAAGGGAATACGATCTGAAGGCGGTCGATGTTGCTTTTCCTAATCTGAGTGTTTAGGTTTAGCCGCAGATCCAACCGTTTTACCCACCGTTGCGGAGACATTTACAAAAGTCTGTACGAGCCTATTGTGCGGCAAACTGCCAGGCCGCGCGTCCTGTGGCAGGAGCACGACCTGCAGAAGTCCCCTCTACTGCTGGCATTCCTGCACAGCACCCACAGCACTATGCAGCTGAGAAATACTATTTTGCAGGTAACCATTGTACAACAGGAGTACAGTGACAGCCGATGTATTGCTAACTCGAAAACAGAAAGAAACCTGATTGAGTTGTTAGTCCTTTCTTTTTTTTGCGTCTATCTTGCGTCTATCCTGCTGGAGGGTGCACGTGGAAAGAGGCAGAGGAGTCAGCTGAGGTCATGAGAGGGGCCATAAAACAATAAACATTGCGAAGCGCCAAAGCTGGACAGGTGCATCGTGGGAGTAAACAACACGTTTTTTTTTTTTTTTTTTGTCAAAGCGCCGCAAAGTAATACTAACTAAGAAAATATGCATTGTATCTATGCTATATAATGTAGGCTGTAAATACATAGTAATATTATTAATCCTATGAACGCTACGTAATATATTTCGCCTGCTCGAGAAAGGTGTCCATACTTCCGGTTTGTAAATACCGAAGTAAGCAGCCTTTTTTTTATTTTTTTTTTACAGAATACCGAATAACTAGTGCTAGCTATGAAAAAACGCATTGTATCTGGTTTAGATAGTGTATATTATAAATATAAAGTATTAATGTTTGCCCTATAAATAGTAGGGAGTATATCTCGCCTGTTCGAGAGCGGTGACCATACTTCCGGTTAATAAGTGATCCGATGAAACTGGATCGAGTTTAACCTGGCTAGCGACTGATGTGTTCTTATTTACGTTTTGCCGAACCGTACATAGACGAAAGGTATGTAGTTGCTTCTTACATTTCAAGCTGTTTTATATATGTTATGAATGTATCCATAGGATAGATAGAAAGAGTCACAGCGATGACTATGTTATTCGGAATGTAGTATGAGTAGCGCTATAACCATGTGACAGCTATGTGTTGGCACTAGCGGTCACACCACGTGGAATTAGTTGCACCTTGTATAGCTAACCATAAGACCTTTCAACTGTCAACTAGCGAAGGCGTAGTGTTCTGTATAATAAATGAGTTTGTTTAGTCGATCTTCTATTGATAGCGATACAGTTGTGCAACCGTGTTAAATGAAAGGCTATTGTGTGGTTACTATTGAGTAAATAAACCACTATCTTTTTGTAGGCGTAAATACTGACTTATCCGAATGACCCGGATCCTAATGATAACTACGACTAGTAGAAGGATGTTCATCACATGATGCGTCGAAGAGGAAGATATATATATATATATATATATATATATATATATATATATATATACACACTGACAGGGAGTATAACTACATAGTATAGCGCTGTTGTGTACTTTGCTAAAAGGTTTTGTAAAGGTCTAGACGCGGAGCGAAACCTTGTGCACTATTTATTCTACACACACGTAGTACAACGGTTTGTGTAAAGACAAAGCAACACGATATACGCTTTTATTATTATTATCACAATGTATTTTTGCTCGGCCTTTTTGGTGATTGTTATTTGTGTGGGATACACCCAGCACAACAGTGATATAGTGGATGTTACCAAAAACCTGTGTACAGACTTTCCTGGGCAATGTACGTGTTTTGTCGACAATAATGTTCATTTTATAAGGTGTCGGATGGCTAATGACGATCCACAACAGTACCTGGCTCCCGTGCGTTACTCCATGTTTGACTTTAGGATGTGTTCCATTGGCATATTTAGACCTAGCTTTGCCGAACAGTTTAGCGAAGTTTTACAAATGGACATAAGCATGTCGCTGGTTGAAATGAACTGCACAGACGTTCAGTGTAAGGACACAAGCTATGTTTTAATAACAGACTGTCCAAAGTGCGTTCACCACCAGTCGACCACGACCACGACTGCAGTTTCTACTGCAGACAACTACAAGACCACACTGTCAAGTGTATTTCCCTTTACTAACACAAGCACTTCTCCTATATCCTCCTCGACCAAAGAACCAGTTACTGTTACTACGGATATAAGTATTATAGTATCCACGACCGACACTGTTGATCACGAAGGCACAGAACCTGCTACTAGTCCTGTTAATAGCGATGATTATGAAGGAACAAATGCTGAAACTATTGCTCTGATATCCATATGTGTTGTACTTGGACTGAGTGTAATGGCAGGTTGTATTGTTGGGATATTATTTATATTACACAGGCGAGGAATTGTTACAATCGGACGAAGATCTAATACGATATACACGGGCAACGAGGTGTACCAAAACATAGTGTTGGCTGATATGAACGACAGCTCCAGCTCCAGCTCCAGCAGCGTATGAACAAGTGGTTAATATGTATGGAGGGAATAGAAAAGCGCTAAGAACACTGTAAGTAAATAAAAGAAGCACACAGGTAACATTTTGTAATTAAGCTTTGTTTTTATTTATAACTATATTGCATTGTAGTGTTGACATTGGTAATTATATATATATATATATTTATTATTAATCACAGTAGCATATCAGTACCGACACACATGGTTATACATTACGGCTACATTATAATCGTTTTGGATTAGCTTTGTGGAAGAAAACAAGTATACATAATCCTCCAGTGATATGTTTGTTTTAAACTTTAACTGACAGTATAGCACACAGTAATGTCCGCACACAGAGCTTTCATGACTTTGCAGTTGTTTAATGCTAAACTTGTAATTTGGTCCATTTGCAATCATTACACGTAAAATATGTTTGTGATAAAAGGCGGGAGCTCTGGCTAGGGAATCAAACAATTCGACCGGTCCGCTAACAGGAAAGTATAAGACAAACCAATGCATTCCCTTTAGATGACGTGGGGATGAGTTTACAATAAAACATGACGGTCTACTTGTGATAGTTATGGGTAAGTCCTGATAGGATATAGAACCCTTAAACCATGTTATGCTACGCAAGCAGTCATTAATGTCCTTTTGGCTAAGGCCTTCACCAAACACAAGGGACGTAGTAGAGTTAGCCTTCTGTGTAGACATTTCGGGCGTGATCGATCTTTAGCAGTGCGGGTAAAGTTCCGTAGGCCAGAAGTGTAACAGGACTGGTAAGACTTTTACCGAATGTCACCGACAGTCTTGTACTTCCCTTCTTCATTGGTGTCGTTAGAAGCTCCTCCGCTTTGTTTTTGGCTACGTCGAAAATGAAAAGCGTAAAACCCTTAAGGTACTCTGACTGGCTTATGGCAGGGAGTTCCTTTTGACTGGCTGGACGACTTTCGAACAGGGTGGCGTACGCCTCGGTAAACTCGTCTTCGTCAAAGTTCGGTTGCAGTGGCTTTCCTGGTACAGAGCGTCCGTCCACCTCCAGAGACAGCCTCGTTATGGAGAAGTGTTGAAAGTGAAAAGGGTTTTTAAGATTGGAGCCGTTGTATGCATCCGCTAAAACTAGGCCTACAATCAGCTGCTTGGGTAGGTTGTCCTGAAATATATTGTCCGTGCTCCAGCTTAGATTTGTCGTTGGAATGTTAAACGTTTTAATGTCGCTCTTGGTATATGGATATAGCACCGGTTCCTTGTGCAACATGGCATCGTGAGCCATAAGCAGTCCTGGATTTATCTTTACATGAGGCACGTGTAGAACCGCCTCCTTTATGGCAACAGTATAGTGCTTTGACGTTCTAGCCACCAAGGGTGCTGCCACGGCTTTTGTTATCTGTTTTTTAGCCTTTCGATACATGCGCTTTTTCCCATCTTTACTAAAATTTTGCCCGTCGTTCTTGTCTTTCCTTCTTTTCTTAGCCTTTTGTTTAGCAGTTGCACTGTATTCCTCCTCATTCTCCTCCTCCTCCTCCTTCTCCTCATCCTCCTCCTCTTTTTCCTCATTGGTTTCCCACACCCCGGTGTCATTGTATCGATTAAATTCTTCCGCAGAGGTGTTGACGTCATAGGATCCTGGTAACTTGGGGTACATTAGCCTAAACTTGTCCTGTGCCGGATACAGCTTGACGTGTAGAGGCACTCCGTTGATGAGTAGTTTATTCTGCTCTGTAATGTCACATGGTAAATAGGTCATAAGGTTTGCCTCCCGACCTTTTTTTGTTAGTTTATTACGGGCTGTTAGACCGGTGTTGGCGCTTGTTTTTGCGTCTGTATCGTCCATAACACCGGCCGTATCTTTGTGAAACCCCGCAATACTAAACCAGCTTAGGTGATCGTTAACTCCGTACCGTAGCATAGTGTCTATAACGGCCTTGTAAGCTAGGTTCGTCCCTGTTCCATTATTGACGTGACATTGCTGGAGCATTACCTCCATTTGGTTAAAGATGGTAATGGCCGGCATGTTGACAAGCGTGGCATTATCCTCCTCCTTTACTACGGCTCCTGTGTCTGTCAACAGTTGCAATTTGACCATCAGCTTTGTATTTTTAAGATCGATATAGTCTGAAGAGTGGTTCTGCACGTCGAACTGGATTACAGACCCTCCCGTAAACGTTCCCACAGGCCTAAACTCTTTAATGTAAACCTCACTGACGGCGGTGTTAAACGGGGTAACCGTAAACAGGTCAAGTCTGTTGGAGAACCCTTCCTCTGCCCCGTCCAGTACATACGTAGCCATTTGGAGTTTCTTTATTATTATTATTATTATTATTATTATTCGATTGGACTATGCCTTTCGAAACCTGCGCTTTGTAGTTGAACCGCCGGTTTTAGACTGTTTATTTCTACCTCTTCTTACACGCTTTCGCTGCTTTCTTACTCCGCCTTTACGCTTGGAGACACGGCCACCAGCTTTTTTTCGTGTGTTAGCTTTTGCCTTGCGTCCCCTTCCGCGCGTTCCTCTTTTTGTAGAATGACCGCCTGTTTTCATTGCTGAGGTATTTATACTGTTGTACGTCTGAAACCTGTCCTCTTCCTCTTTTTCCTCCTTTTTGAGTGCAACCCTGGCTCGCTCAACTACCTGATGCTCGGGGCTAACAAAAACAGTTGACTTTTTACCGGATGATCCCTTTCCGCTGTGTAGTGTAGTAATGTTATTGTTGAAACTAGTTTTCGTAATGCGCTTCCACTGTTCTGTGTCTGGTATATAGGGCACAAACGTCATGTTCTTTGCAAATGAAGTGTACAGCGCACCTCTTTGGCGTTTACTGTTGGTACCTTGTCTGTTCCACTTCTTATATAGATACGCAGATGTCTACACCCAAACTGGTTCTTTATGCGCATGTAGTACGGAATAGCTATGGTCTCCTCCCCCTTCTCCTCCTCCCCCTGCCGTATGACTCGAAGCAAAGGTCTGAATTCATCTTTGATAACGGAGCTATGAGTCAAAATATCACTGTATACACAGAACATGTCCTCCTTGTTGTTGTTGTTGTTGTTGTTGTTGTTGTTGTTGTTCTCCTCCCCCTCCTCCTCCTCCTCCTTCTCCTCGTCGTCGTTTTTAATAACCCTAAACTCCATTAATGACATTTCCCATAGTCTCCTACTCAAGTCTACGCACATGGGTATTTCCACAGTAAAGTCCCAAGGCTTGTTAAAAGGGTACTTTTCCTTCGAGTCCTCTGAAGAGACAAACATGTACAGGTGATTCACTTCGTCGTCCTCCCTATTGTAGGACATGTGCGTGATACTAGTGCTCATCATTGACATTATTATTATTATTATTATTATATGTCCTTGTATTCTGCCTCGCTAATCCACGAATTGAAACGGGGACCCCAGCCGTACCAACGAACGATATACCCAGGCGTTCCTCCTAACTTTTTTTTCTGTACTATTCTGTCTATCTTGTATACGGTGTCGTCGTTGACACGAACACGTTCCAACTCCTCAGTGTAAAACCTGCCCTCAATCGGTTCGTTGTTCCAGTCTTTTATCGTGTACATGGGTATTCCCTGCATGACACGTCGGTCTACGATTGTAAACAGTTCGTGTGTGTAGCTTTCGTCGTACTGCCGTGTAAAGGCGTGCTTGGAGCGAGATAAACGAACCACATCGCCTACGTTGAGCTTATATATACTTGCTGCGGCGGAGGCGGGTGCCCTCCTTCTTTTGTTCTTGGGTTGTAGAGACTTTTTCCTTTTCCGCGGAGCATACTGAATGTTCCAAAGGCGAACAGAATCAGCTGATTGTGCTTGCAACGGAGTCATACGTATGCTAGAGTGATAGTCACTGTTATAGGACCATGTAATGTCCTGTAACACATCTATCCACCGCCTAGTCTGTTTATAGTACATGTATTTCGTTAGCTTTGTCTTTAGCGTTTTTATAACGCGTTCCGCATAGTTGGCCTTGATCTCCGGATTAAGGGTTATGACGTGCTTAACGTCAACGTCCTTTAAATACGCAGCTACGGCTTTATTCTTGTTTTCCGGTCCTCCGTCTGTCCTAAGCACTTTCGGCTTTCCGTCGGTAAATACCGTTTTGAATGCTTTGACGGCCTCGTTGCCCTTTAGTGACTTGAGGGCTACCGTGGTGGTGAACCTTGTAAATATGTCAATGGCCACCAGAATGTACGAATACGAGTCATTGTTGTCCTTCCACTTTGCTAGGTGTGCTGTGTCGGCGTCGATTTGGTACAGTTTTCTGGGTACGACTACCCTTGGACGTCTGACTTTTTCCGGAGCTTCTTTAAACAGGGTATATGTCTCCTGTGCCTCTAGCCAGTTTTGAACCTCCTCCAACCTCAAATGTAACCCGTTCTCCTTTGCAGCACGTCGTAACTTAACCGGTGTGGAATAGGACGCAGGATGTCTAAGATTATAGTAGATATTAGTAAGTTGCACATCATTGCTGTCATTATTATTATTATTATTATTATTATTATTATTATTGTCTGCTGCTCCTACACCTCCTTCCATAATGCCGCCAGTCTGTGCACTGATGAATCCTTTTTCTGTTTTGCTGATGTACTAGCTTTTTTTTGTGCTTTTATACCGACGGTCTTTTTCCTTTTATATGTAGGTTTAACATCATCATCATCATCATCATCATCATCTCCCATACCGTAGTGGTGATGTACTATTAGCTTCCTTTTTCTTCCTCCTCCCTGTGGTATACCGGGTGGTGGTGGAAGTATTCGCTTTTGTTGTTGTTTTTGTTGTTGTTGTTGTTGTTGGGTTTTTTTAACGTCTTCTTTCCTTCTTTTAACCCTTTTCAACAGCGACGCCAACGGCGTCGCTTTTTTCTCATTGGAATCTTGTAAGGACGATAGCGGTAATAATGAGGATGGGGATGTGGATGAGGATGAGGATGAGGATGGGCGCGCTGATGGTGATGGTGATGGTGATGGTGATGGTGATGGTGATGGTGATGGTGATGATGAGGATGATGATGATGAGAATGGGATTGACGGTAATGAGTCATTGTCGTTGTTGACTTTATTATGTTCACCTGCACCAAGCATACCGGGTAATAATGTGTTGTCACTACAAACATCATTAGTATGCTGTTGTTGTTGTTGTTGTTGCAAGGTATCCGTCGTCTTCATAGTCAATGACTTGTATCGGTCATATGGTACTAACACTATTTTCTGCATTTTCACTTACGTAGAGTATAAGTGTTTTAAATGACTCCAGTAGATCAAGAATGATAATTGGATGCTTACTCAAAAGTCCAGACTTTACTTTTGTTGACGTCTTTGCATCGCCCAGAGCCGAAAGTATACCTGTGCGTTGTCTTACAACCTTTTGCAAGGACGGAGGCAAGGGTAGCGTCAGTAGGTTGCGGGCAATCTCACTAAACGCAGCTACCTGCTCGGAAGTGGCTGTATCCAACAGTGCAATGGCTTGCGTTCGGCTCGGTGTTGTTAGTAACAAGTGTATATAGGACCTGTTCCGTTCTAGTGCTCCTCCTCCTCCGGGCATGACTTAACATGATAATGAATATAATGTATAATACACTCTTCTATTTATACTTTGGGAATACCTTCTTCTTCTTCTTCCTTTTCGCTCCAGTGGTTTATGTTAGAGCTGAATTAGTAAATAGTGTCTACGTCTCCATCGCTGTCATCAGAACAGGAGCAGTCGCAACCAGTCCTGCCGAACATGGGGGAGCCAACACGTGCCTCCATACTCAACGACCGAGAGCTACGACGAGGAAGAAAACGTCGACACAATGAGCCTGGTGGGATATCGCAGTATTCTCCGTTTCCAAGGTAGACACTACCGCCTGAGCGGCACTGTTTGAGTCCATGCGACTTCCTCACCTTCCGGTTCTCTCTTGCAGGTGAGTTCGGAGGTGTAGGTACACTGGTAGTAGTAGTAGTAGAAAACGGATTGTAACCTTCTCCAAACGGACCGCAAATGTCAAAGCCCTGTTTGGGTTCATCGCTAAGCACATTGCGCTGTCTGTAGTAGGGAGAACACCGTCCTCCTCCTCCGGCATGAGAAGGGGGAGGAGGAGTAGCAGGGAAACACCGTCCTCCAGCAGCAGGAACTCCTGTTGACATGAACTGGTTAGCATTGTTGGTTGCAATAGCGGCTTGCTGTTGCGATTCAGACTTGCAATGGGTGTCTAGTTCGTCTAGTCTAGTCCGCAGCTGTAAATACTCCCTTTCAAGGGCATCCAGACGGCTCCCGACACTGTCAGCGGACCGGTTGAGGTACAAAAAGCTATCCACCAAACGTTGGCTGTTCAACCCTATTCTCATCTTAGCAAGGGGACAGTCTGGGGACAGGCGCAGGTGCTCAACTTCAACCACATCGCTTTTCTGCCAGTCGTTGATTCTTGTTCCGCACTGGTAACACTGTACAATGTCTTCATTCTGGGTGTAGAAAAATCCGTTGTTAATCATGGCAAAGAGTTCTGGTGTGTCACGTTTCCATGTCGAAAATGTTCTGTATCTACATTCCGGATCCTTATAGGAAGGATACATAGGGGATATGCTATACTTAACAATATCCTCCATTACTCTCTTCTTCTTGGTTTTTCCTTGTCCTACACAACAACAGCAAACGAATGATAGTAACGTCTCAATTCTGTTTCTCTTTTTGTTTGTAACGTCAGCAGTAGCAGTAGCATTTGGCATATGCGGATGCTTCGGTGTAACGCTCTACACTGTTGGTCGCTGTCTCGCGTCGTCCGTCTTCATTTATAGGTAATCGATATCACTTTGTGTACACTATGGTATCTTCGTCGGGGAATATGTGCGTCATCAGTTTAAACGGTGTGTGGTTTGCGGGAGATAAATCAACCATTAGATAACCGTAGTTTTCATCTGTAGCATCGCTGTACGCCTTTGTAAGAACGGGATCCAGACCTGTTTGGCTAGCCAGTCGCTTAATCTGTAGTATGTCTCTAGGGTTCTTGAATAGTATGTTGACGTGGGTGTTCAGCGCTATGGTTCTACTAGACTTTCCTTGGCAATATATATTCTGGTTGATGTATATAACAGATATGTTAAGGTGGTGACTACCTCTCGTAAAAAGCTCCTCTGCCTGCTTGTTGTTGCAAACGTCACTCATCAGGTCGTCAAGTATCCACAGGGAGTGCTCTTTACCGTCGGACAAACTCTCTATGTCGGAGGGTAAGCCCTTCACAAAGTTAACGTGTTCTACGTCGTTAAACGTTTCCTGCCATATACCGTAAAAGTATATAATCTTGGACGGCTTTACACTAAACAGCTTGTCGCAGTGTTTAATTAACCTCTTAACAAAATGGGTCTTGCCGCTAGACGTACAGCCACTAATGCATACGGTACTAGGACTATAGAATATATGCTCTGGAAGTTCTACCGTCTTCGTATCCAACACGGTTGCCATCGTTCCCGTCGCAATTAACACAACAGCTCGTTGTTCCTAATCTGCTCCCGCAGGTCTGTCCACGTTCTACCCAAATAGTTGTTCCCCGTGTAGTCTTCGGGGCAGGTAATATGGGCCAGACTCTTGTCTATTCCCGCAGACCAGTACCGTTCGCCCGCACTAAAGTATACAAGTTTCTTATCGTCTGTGTTGACAAGCGACGTCCTCACATTTACATTTGTTAGGAGCTTTAGTCGGGATACAAGCGTCATGCACTCGTTTTTACCATGTTCCTCCCACTCTGGTGATGTGGCCAACCCCTGTACAATAGGTCTTATATCGTGTGCTTTTCCAGAGCTGGCTAAAACACGTCCTGCACGTTCAATGTCCTCGTGAGCAGTACACATACAGTAGCAGAACAGGTGCTCTGCCGACTTAAATCGGTGTCCCTCGTAAAGCAGAGTGCACGGGTACTCCAGACTCAGCGGATCTGCCCAACCTCCAATGGCGTAAAGGTATAGGGGTTTCCAGGGACACAGCACAACGTCCAATGGTTTTGTTTGTATGCCATCGGCCATAACTACTCGCTTGCAGTAAGTGTAGGAAAATCCTCCTCTGCTCTGCTCGTATGTCATCATGTTATTATCATTGTACAGTCTGAACCCTTTGTTTTTTGCAGATACTACCTCCTTCGTGCTTAACACGTGTTTAAATATTTCTAGCGGCTGTTGCACTCCTAGTTTGCTAATTCCTTTGCACGTGAGCTTAGTGTTGTTCTCTTCCCTGTTGTGTAAAACATAGGTCTTACTTGCAAGAGCTACCAGTTCGTCACCCTCTGCCTCAAGTTTAAAGGCACCCGGTTGTCTAGCGTCGGTTCGTTTGTGTGACTCGCAGCATCGTCTTGGAAACCACTCGGGTTTCTGTCCGTCGCTGCAGCGGTTGTATATGCTCGACATAAACTCGCTCTTCATCTGTGGCTTAACGACATCCTCGAGACACTTTCCGCTAATGCCAAAGTAAAGAGAGTCTGTGTCTGTCTCGCCCAGTACGTAGTCCCTGCGGTCTATGAAACGGTCTAAACAGTCGTAGTAGAACTGCAGCATTCGCAGTTTGGCGTATTGCAGTATAAAGTAGCCGACATGAATTGGTAGGTCTAGTGTAATCCTTTTTTTGACCATCTCCAGTTCGTAGTAGCTGTGGTCAAGTTCGCTCAGCTTCCTAAATGTCGGTTTATTCGCCTCTACCATGACCTGCCTTTTGCTGTTGGTGTACGTAACGCTTGTGTGCCTTTCCTTTGACATTATAAGGCCCCCGTAGGCAGAATTCCCCACTAATTTCATTGTGTCTGCAATTATGGACTGTGCCGGGTCTCTGTCGCCCCGCAGGCGGGCGTCCGTAACGTCTTTCGTAAACGAGGAAAAGCAGGGTGATGGACAGAATTCGAGCACCTGGTAAACCTTACTAACTGTTATCCCGTGGTTAATGTACCATTTCAGTAAGGGGGTGGCGATTAGCAGTCTCTCCGCCTTGGTTCCAGACACTAGCAAACGTCTGGGCTTTTGGGACAGGTCGTGCTCTCTAACATGGTTCTGCATGTGGTCGCCTATGTCTTCGAACATGACATCGGTAGTGCAGAAAAAGGGACACATCTCTGCAAAGTAGTCGTGTGGCACTTTGTTATCCGTGTCTGGTTTAACTGCCGACGGGCCTAGCCGATCCCACGATTCCGGTATACTAACGTCAATCTCAAGCATCCCAAACAGTTCGCCCTCAAAGACTGCTTTCAGTAATTGCTCTTCGGTCACTCGGCCTCTTTGGCGTCTGTAGAAGGTAGGGTAAAGCGTATTGGCAAACGCTTGCAGGTCGCGGTCTGCTGTCATCTGTTTCCTAAATTCGCACTCTCTCATTGTGACTACGTTATAACCCCACTTTATTAGGTTGCTTTTCTTCGTCGCAGTCGCCTTTTCCCTCTTTGCTCTGTTCTCTTCGTTCATACGTCCTACTTGACATAAGGCACATCCATGCCAATAACAACCGTCCAGCTCCCACACCGTGTTCGATTCGGGACACATTCCGTCTGCTCTGTACGAGGCAATACGCACCTCCTTGCCTGTGTTGCATTCGTGTCGAATTAGGGGCTGTGCCGCTTTCTTACGCTGCCTATTGAGCCACTCCAACCACACAAACATAAGCATGTACGTATGACATCTCTCAGGGACAAATCCTGTTTCCCGTTTTCTCCTAATGTAGAATCCAGTGGGCATGTCCTGTCCTATAGACCACAAATACAGCGCATTGGCGTCGTATCCAACAATCTTCTGACACAGCTTATCCCCCCCTCTAATCAATGTCTCACCGCTTGCAATGTGTCTCGTAAATATAATGGATGGTCCGCCAATTATGTTCTTCTTTACGGTGGCGTATACATCCTTGTCGTGTGGTGAAAATCTGCAAAAGTACTGCCCTGCCTGTTGTGCCGTGCGATGAAGCATTTTGCGGGCTACACCGGGTACGGATATGGCATCTTTAAATACATCAATCCCTCTGGCAAAGTAGAATGCCTGTAGCTTAGACGTGGCAATCACAAACCCTTTGGTGTCAAGATTGTTGTAGTATTCTAAAAAGTCCTTCATGTTGACCATGCTGTTATCACGCCATACACTTTGCATTGATTGATACTGCTCTGTGGTTGTGTTTGTTTGCTTCAGCGTTGAAAAAAAGGCGTCGTGTGGCGGTAGCTCCGTTTCCTGCAGCTTCTCTACACTATCCATATATTCGTACGGGAAGTATCCCTTCAGGTACTTGTCCTCCACCCCGTACGCGCGTAGGTACTTGGCATAGGAACAGCCAGGAGCTAAAAAGTTGGCGATGTCGAGGAACTTGTACAAACCGTTGTCCACCACAAGGTAGCTATTGTTCCTCTTCACAACAAAGCTTCTTTGTTGTGTCTCTTCATCGGCCATGTTCAAATGCCTAAACAGCTGACGTTTCACTAGGTTAATATCATAGTTGGCCGAGTTGAAGCCAAACACAGGTAAAACTCTAATATAGTTCCTTAGCTTTCTCTTCAGTCGGGACAAGTGGCTCACCATAATGTTTATTCCCTTTCTTAAAGGTGTTACAACATTCTCATCCGCATTAACATTGTTGCTGCTGTGTTCATCATAGTCATCGCTATCGCAATCGTCTGTTCTTTCTTCTTCAGGGTTGGGACCATTTGCTTCTTCTTCTTCTTCTTCTTCTTGGACTCTTGCCGACCATGTAGCTAATAGGTTGTCCAATTGCTTAAAAACGTTCAGCCATCTGCTCTCACTAAGTCGTTCAGCAACAGCCTGGATCTCTCCAAGGCGGTTAAACATTTTGGATAGTAGGTCGTCTACATTAGCCTCCACAAAGCATATGGGGACTGTAAAACCTTCAACGTTGCTGCATACCGATACAGATATAGGCCTATGTTTCTGGTACCATAGCAACTTGTCCGAATTTTGTATTGACGTCGTCTCCAACAAAGCCTCAAAGTCGTAGACGGCAAAGTGTTCAAATGTTCTGTCATCTGTCGCTATGCCTACCTCCTCCAGCTCTTCAAATATTGTCTTTGCTTGGCTGTACACTCCTCCCTTATAGGTAAACTTCGTTCTACCGCTGCATATTCGCCTGTGTAAGGTCAAGTTGTTTAAACGCGTAAAGTGCCTACGACAAACGTCGCACTGAAACTTCTTGGCGTACGCGTTAAAGTCTCTAATATAGGAGAGGTGCCCGTTGTACATGTTTATATTCATTTTTGATTGAAAATGGCATTTGGAAAGGTATATTAGAAATACGGAATCATCAGGCTGCATGTCATATACGTTTACGTTCAACTGAAAGCATTCTTCAAGGTCGGACATATCGTTTAGTAGTATTCCCCTAAACTGCTTTGGATCGTGGCAAAGTTCAACGCTGTAGGTTGTTTTAATGTACTCCCTCCACTGCTCATATAGCTCCGTGGCTGCCTTGTTCATAGGTTCCCTCTTCATGTGCAAGGCTAAACATCTAAACACACATAGGTTGTCGTCTATTGGTTGGTTTCGGTGGTCTTGTTTTACATCCAAACACACAAGGCTCCTCTTATTCTTAAGGTAGGCGGGACACAAACCCTTTCCAAGGGGATATTCTGTGAACGTTACAAAATAGGTTATGTTGGTAATCATCCACAGCTTCCACTTGGAGTCGGGTCTAATAGAACGTACATATTCGTAAATGTCCATGTCCCGCAGTAATGTCTTCAGTTTCAATAGGTCGGCGTGTCGGGACACATAGAATGGCTCGGCTAAAAGCGTCGAGTTGGTGTAGGGAATAAAGTATCTAACCTCATTTGTCTCTGTGTTGCGCAGAACTGTACCAACAGATACATCAACCCTAAATGCAGTGTCTACTTCATTCGCTATAACATCCACATGGCGATCAAACTCGGCAGGGCCCTCTTGTAAATCATTGGTGGGGAAGTTAAACTGGGCGGTTACATCCCCTCGTCGGTGAGGACCCAAAATATGCTCGCGGTTAACGGCAAACATCTCCTCCATGTCCTGGTCTATCACGTTACCATTTGCTTCGCGCCATGGTGCCTGGTCCCACGGAGGGTTTTGCAGCTGGTCTCCTCCTTTGCCGTGTAACAGTTGTCTGTGTGCGTAAAGTCTATTTCTGTTGCAAAATGTCTCGTCGCACGATCTGCATTTGTATCGGTTTAGGTTGGTGTTGTGTGCAACTCGATGAGCTGTAAAGTCTCTCTGGTTTTTGGCCTTGTATCCACATTCAGGACACCTAGGTCTCTTGGCGCATGTTTGAATGTGTCTATACAATCCTCTGGTATATGAAAATTGTCTCTGACAGTGGGGGCACCCTAACCATGTTCTATTTTTAGTTTTTTGGCTTTGTGTTTTAACATCTGCTGCTGCTGCTGCTGCTGCTGCTGCGTCATCCTGCGACGCTAGTCCCTCGTTGCACTATTATGAAATATCAATAGCTTGTAAGCACACGCAGGTAAAGTGTTCTGTGCAGTATATATGTAATTTCACACATAAAAGAAAACACACAAACTTTTTTAATACAATATATATCTAGCATCTTATTTTATTCACCTCGCCTCCGCCGCCTCCTCCGCCGCCTTCAACAAGTCCAACTACGCTTCCTCTGTGCGGACACATTCCAACGTGCTTATCTAAATTAAACTTGCGTTTGTATTTACGTGAGCAGTATGGACATATAAACTGGCCTTTGGGTAAGGAAAGACGCTTTTTCGGCCTCTTGTTCTCCTTATCCACTTTCTCATTGGGTGTCGTTTTCACTTCTTTACAAGCGGGAGCTGTTGCAAAGGTTTTTTCAGGCGTATCTCGGTCAATAACTGGTTTTGCAATGCTGTGGGCGCACTCAATTATGTGCTTAGTGTAGCATACCCTGCCCTTAAACACGTTTCCGCAACGATCGCACACAAACATCTAAAAAATACACAATAGTACAGTTAAGCGTATGCAGTTTTTTTTTTTTAAAACATTATTATCGTTATTTACATGTTATAGCACAACTGTATTATCACCATAACTAAAAGGTAACTATCTGTTGTCTTTGCAGAATATCACCAGCAGAAGCATCCCTACCGTTTGAAAAGGAGATTTCTTAAACCTCTTCTTTGGGGGTAGTGTCAAGGTCCCGTCGCTTGGATCGGCAAAACTGCACGTACTGTCCGTGTCACTAATCCCCTCAAACTGCTCTACGACAGACAGCACTCCCTCGACCACACCAGATGACAGAACCTCCAACTCCGCTCGACAAAGCATGTCTATCACGTCGTTAAAGGCTCCGTCGTTACACTAAAGAATAGTTAAAGCAAACAAGGTTCAGTTACTAGTTTATATCTAAACGCCTAGTTATTCTTAGCTTTTACAAGAATACATGTAGTGCTGTAATCTCTATTTATTCTAGGTTTTCTAAAACATAATACATGTATGGTCGTGTTCTCTGGTTGTAAATTACATGTATGTAATGCATAATCTCCATGTTACACTATTAGTTACCGCAAATGAATTATGAACACGCTTTTAAATCACACGTCTAAATATTCTTAGCTTTTAAAAAAATAAGCTTTTAAAATATAATACATGTATGACCGTGTTCTCTGGTTGTACATTACATGTATCTAATGCATTATCTCCATGTTACATTATTAGTTGTATACTGTATGCACCACGCAAATGTATTATGAAAACGCTTTCAAATCAAAACTATATGGTATTCGCGCTATCACATGTATCACACAGGCTTATCTTAGTATTAATGTCATAGCGTTACCTCAATGTTTGTGTCTAATGTGTTGTCTGGACACACCATCGCATACCGCGGGTCGGTACTAGGTCCAGGCTGTGGGCTAGTAGGCATAACACAGCGACCCTCGGTTTTATTCTACATCAAACAATGAAGGTTACAAACTTATAGTAGTAGTTCTTTCAACCGTTATTAAACACATGTTGTTCAAAGGGTTAAATCGAAATTTATTCTTAATATCATTAGTACTGTATTCTATTGTACCTCAATCATGATCGTATCCTCATTTGATTTTTTCAAACCATCATCACCATTCTGCAAGTCTATCTGTATCCAAGCAATCAAATAAAAAAAATAAACCGTATCTATTACAACTCTAGTTACATATTTTATCTCTTAATATCAGTCACCAGCTAATTTCACATAATATCTGTCGGTTGCAATTACAGTTAGGTTAACAGTCTTCTTACCATTGCTAATATCGCGTCTAAGTCTGGCTCTTGACATTGCTCCACAATGTCGGCTAACGTTCTAGGATCCTGTTCACAATATAATAGTAATTATAAATAATCCCTCCTAACGCCTATACACTTTCTCTGTGTCGTACAGTTACACAAATATATAAAAGCAATTTCGTTTTCTCATTCATATACATTCGGTATTACAACTTGGTACTCACCGCATTAACTCCCTCAAATAAATCTCTCCAAAATTCAGAGTCATGCTCTCCGTCCGTGTCCATAATCGCCAGGGTTTCCACCTCCAAGTGTATGTCCAAATTTTATGTCTCCACTATTTTATACTATCCGCTGTAACGGTCGTCTATGAATTATCTATACACGTAAATTCCTTAAAGGTACACTTCTGTTAACTTTTCAACATTTAGGTTATTGTCAAGTGTTCAATACAATGCATTCAACGGTTCTCCCTCAATCACACGCTCCAACTAAGTCACTTATCTATTACTCCACTTCTCAAGTGGCACTGCTTTCAACAGTTCGTCATAATATGTATGTGTTATCTTCTATCTCAACTAACGGTCTTAACTATATTATTATTATTCTACTAGGTTCTGTTTATTTACATTCACTCACTGTCCTTATATCACGCCACAACTTTCTCAGTTGTCACAACTCGGTACATTCTTTACCTCCACCTATATCCCCACCTCACATAAACATCTTCACCCCCACAGCAATGCATTGTTTATATTCCCAGTAACTCTTTCCAGTAAACCACTGTAAACTCTCTCTTATCCTTTATCTAAGGTAAAACCCATTTTGTTAAACACCACTATATACATATTTAAAACCTTGTTCAATTGCTTAGCTCTCTCTCTCTCTTCCAGTCAGTACACCCACACTCCCTTATCTCCAGCTACTCCATTGTCTTAGTTATGATCTCTCGCAACCCCCAGTGGTGTCTAATGTTGGGTGCTCCCATTGTCCTAGGTTCCTTCAAACATCTCCTTATCTCCCGCGAACCCCATTGTCTTAGTCCAAACCTTGCTCTTATCTCCCGCGGCCCCCATTGTCTTAGACCAGCTCCTGCTCCTTCCAGGATGTAGCAACCCTTATCTCCAGCGGCCCCCAAGTTGCTACACAGCGTGCTTGTTATATACTACTGGTAATTACCCACCCAGCAACATTGCAAACTTAATTTTTCAGAAATAAAAATATCAAACTCACAATATAGAAGAATATAGAATATAATTATTACGTGTCCAAGTGTTTACTATCGTTAGAATCAGCTTGACCTCTTTTCAAATATACAGTGATATTTTAAAATCCATACTTTGCGACTTATGACTCATTTTCCTAAAACGGATCACAATTTACCTTTCAACCATTGACGGACATTGTTGCCACATGAATGTCTGTTTATCCGTGTGTGTTCATTTCTTTGCTTGTTCTTGTATTTGGGTCAGATTTTCAGAAAATGTACAATTCACCTTCCCCAATCCTCTCAAATAACCCACATTTCAGACAAAAATAAAGTTCAAAATACAGTTCAACCTAACCAAACAGATTGCTAAAATCAATGCAATTTCGAATATACTCGAATTTACCTAGTATTGACCAAATTGCAGCCTAATTTAGCATAATTTACTAAACGTGTACAGCTGCCAATTGTACATTTTCTGAAAATCTAACCCATTTATGGTTGGGTATACCATTTATGCTTGCATAAGTGCTTGCACAAGTCTTTATGCTTGCACAAGTCACTGACACTAGACCTTCTTGTATGTTTTACCTTCTCTACACTTACAGTTTACTTGTACCAAAGGTGTCTCTTGCTTCAATGTACCTGTTTATATGTTACTCTTGCTGAGCCATTGGGACCTAAGACCAGGTCTGAGATAAACTGCTGGAATAGGTCCAAGTGGAATAAAGCCTGAGATACTAAAGAACTATGTGACTGGTTTTACTTTCCCTTTATTGAGATAGATCTGAATATGTTGCTTCCAAGATCAGGTGTTATCTCATATGTGATGTGTTTCAGGAAAATGAGTCATAAGTCGCAAAATTGATATTTCTCAAGTGTTTTTTCCACAATATCACATTATTGGAATGGTCTAAATTTTTAGGGGTTGATGACTCGTGGTTACATCAATCGGTGATTCAAATTTCAGGACAATGTATGTAATATATCCCTTCGTTTTAAAGGTCCTCTTATGGACTACATTTAGTTACTTTACTGTTTATTGACCCCCAGAAATATTGGAAACTTTTTTTTTCAAAAGCGAAAATATCAAACTTAAAATCTAGAAATACTTATTAGATTGTTAGACTGTTTACTATCATTGGAATCAGCTTGATCTCATTTTTTCAAATATAATGGTATCTCAAAATCTATTTTTTGCGACTTATGACTCATTTTCCTGAAACACATCACATATAAGAGGTAGAAAAAACCTATTTCAGACGCAGTGCTTTCTGCACATACACTTCCGGTTCCGTAGCTATAAGAAGTACGCAACATGGCACAATGTTGCTGGCTACTTTTGTTGGTGTTATTTCTACAGAGTTTGTAATTTAGATGCTCTGATTATGCTAGACAGGGTAAGGGAACTTTAGTTCATGTCTGATTAAAACGTTGACCACCATGAAGGCATTAACAAAAGGAGGCGAGTGGTGCATAGGCTGGCGGAAGTGCATATATCTTTGACGTGGTCGCACTATTTCTACCTCCTTTCACAGCCCTCATTCTCGCCCTAGCAACACTTCTAACCATGAATTTATTAAAGTTAAGCTGTTCATCGAAATCAATCCCAAAGTATTTTTAGCTATTATGCTTCAGTCCCCTCACCTATTTACACTGGACCAGCTGTAGAGCCATATTTCACAGTTTTATTGGGGAAAATACACACAACGTCAATACACACGTCAATACACACGTCAATAAGGCAAAAATACACACGTCAATAAGGCAAAAATACACACGTCAATAAGGCAAAAATACACACGTCAATAGGGCAAAAATACACACGTCAATAAGGCAAAAATACACACGGCAATAAGGCAAAAATACACACGTCAATAAGGCAAAAATACACACGGCAATAAGGCAAAAATACACACGTCAATAAGGCAAAAATACACACGGCAATAAGGCAAAAATACACACGGCAATAAGGCAAAAATACACACGGCAATAGGGCAAAAATACACACGTCAATAAGGCAAAAATACACACGTCAATAAGGCAAAAATACACACGTCAATAAGGCAAAAATCAAGTCCAGCAGAACAAGTTGCCATTGAAATTAGCTTTACATGTGTTATGGCCTTGTTTTCATTCATTGTGTTTATCCAGTACTTTGGCAGTAGCAAATGCAGACAATGAATTCTCAATATTGTCATTTATTGTAATTTATTCAGGGTAGGAACATCTATAGCTGTTCTCCTACAGAACAACTATTCAGTCAGCTCACCTTCGCCCAGACCCAGGCCACTTTCATGTGAGTTTACTTTGACATTTTACACCCCCTGTTGCCATTTTTGTTTTATTAATATCTGTTTTAATGTACCTGGCATCCATTGGAAGAACTGACAAAAACGGAAATGAACAACTAATTTTGGAAACCAAATAAAGAATGCAACCAATGAATCCAACTACTATATGGTCCGATTTTTCAGAAAATGTACAATTGGCCGCTGTACACAATTTTAGGGAATTCTGCTAAATTAGGCTGCATTTTGGTCAATACTAGGTAAATCAGAGTATATTCAGCATTGCATTGATTCTAGCAATCTGTTTGGCTAGGTTAAACTGTATTTTGAGCTTTATTTTTTCTTTTAAAAATTGGGTTATTTGAGAGGATTGGTGAAGTTGAATTATACATTTTCTGAAAATCTGACCCTATAACCACAGCCAAATAAAGCTGATCTGACAACAATTGCAATTCATTTGGATACTTTTTGTTTCTCCTAGTCATATCTCAGAAGGGATCAGGGGTTAAAAGGAGAATACTTTATCAACTATGAAGGTGATGTATGATAAATACATTTCTCTGTTTCTTAGAATTCACTAAATAAATTCTGTTTTCGCAAATTGATCTATACAGTAGGCAGTAGGTGGAGATCATATGTGATGTGTTTCAGGAAAATGAGTCATAAGTCGCAAAATTGATATTTTTCAAAGTGATTTTTCACAAGATCACATCATTGGAATGTTCTGATTTTTTGGGAATTCATCACTTATAGCTATATCAATTGATGTATTAAATTTCAGCGCAATCTATGTAATATATCGCTTAGTTTTACAGGTCCTCTTATGGACTACATTTAGTTACTTTACTGTTAATGACCCCCAGAAATATTGGAAGTTTTTTTTTTCAAAAACGAAAATATCACACTTAAATCTAGAAATTCTTATTAGAATTGTACTGTTTACTATCATTGGAATCAGCTTGATCTCATCTTTTCAAATATAATGGTATCTCAAAATCTATTTTTTTGCGACTTATGACCCATTTTCCTGAAACACATCACATATGTAATTATCATACCAATCATATCATATCAATCAATCATACCAATTGCACTGAAAACAATATATCTAGAGTGAGTTCCACATAGGGCATATTTCACTTGTGAGTTATGTGGGTTACTCATGGCAACCAATTGGAGTTGCATGTGCCACTGCACATGTCTGTTACACTGCATCATGGGATGGATTCTGATGAAATCTGACATACAAACATTTGACAGGATTTTTGTAAAAAATTGCAAGAATGTTTTTATCAACATCCGGGTTGTATAAATGAATAGTCCATGCAGAACAGAATAATGTTTTTTTATAGATTTGATACTGTACCATTAGTCCCATAATTCCATGTGATTCAAGATTCAAAATGGCGGCTATGCAAATCCCCTATTAGGAAGTGAACAAAAGCATTACCCACCTCAGTAGACATTGTTCTAAACAGCATATTGAAAAGAGCATTCTAAATTAAACAAGTTTTAACACATTTAACACATTTATTGAGAATGTTCTCTTTTATTATTAAAGTGGTACTAGGACTTGCGTATTTTTGTTTAAATGGTTTCATTAGTCAAACCATTGTTCACAGTTTGCCCGATTCTCAGTGTTCTCAGTGTCAGTAACAACACTAACAGACTCAATGTTTTGTTTTCCAGGCAACAATGAAGAAGGTTGTTTGTATTGGTTTGATGGTAATAACAGGTAAGGTGAAATAAATGATTTTGCTTACTTCTCACATTTAATTTACTATACTTTTGTAGTACTCTCACCTGGATTCTTGCCTCTATATAAATCTTTATAACTATATTTACCTGCTAAGAAAAGAAAAAAAAAGAGAATAAAAATAGAAAAAAAGTACAAAGTCTAAATTGAATGTTGCTCACTCAATAATATTATAAATATAAACCCTACCCCAACCTTAGCCCCACAACCAAACCCCTAGTCAACCCCCAAAATTAGCTAGCCAACCCTCTGTAGCTAGGCATACATCGGAAGACCAGATCCACACCTGAAATGTACTACCTGTATTTTGTAACCTGCTAGTCATGAATTAAAGAATTTCATTATTATTATTATCATGATTCATATCCCTCTCCCGCGCTAGGTTAAAACAATGGAACAAAAACAGCACAACCTGTTCACTAGGGATTACCTGGCCAGTATTTTTTTTTTGATTTTGAACTTTTTTTATTCAGGACACAGACATATCCATACGGCAGTATGAATATTCCCAGAATAGCCTGAGTTTTAATTACTTTTAAGTTACATCAAGATATTAGTCATATATTTCATACACGAAAAGAAAGTAAATAAAATATGAAAAAGAGAGATACTGAATCTAATCTAATTCTACAACACTAAATTTTTAATTAACCATTTTACCTACTTATAATATATATATAAGAATTTTTATTTCTCTTTTCATCACATACAATTACAAAACTTTTACAGAGAAAAAGGGGGTTATTTCCTGTCAACTCAGTTGGTGTTCCCAGGTGCCCTTGATAGTGATATTACTTAGTGACTGATCAAACTATACAACTTTAAATCACTGGTATCACTGGTGTCTTAGGGTGTCTTAGGGTTCATCACAAACTCAGTGAAGATCTACACATGCACAAAGCACAATACAAAGAGTATATGGGTCAGATTTTCAGAAAATGTACAATTCACTATCACCAATCCTCTCAAATAACCCAAATTTCAGATGAAAATATGGTTCAAAATGCAGTTTAACCTAACCAAACAGATTGTTTGAATCAATGCAATGCCAAATATACTTTAGAATTTACTAAATGTGTACAACTGCCAATTGCTCCAGGTGCTGCTCTAATGGCCATCTTCAGAAGGATTGACAGTGGGGCAGATACAGTGCCAAAAGTGGATTCAAGTGCTGCTGCTTTTGAGACGGTTATATCTGCTGATGACCTTCACCCAAACCCCACATTGATGGCCGAGCGTCAGAGACAGAGACGCAAAATTCTACAGAATTATTGCAAGGCTCATACCCAGGCGACCTTACAGCAATCTGCAGATCCTGCTTTCATTATTGATGGAGCTTATCAGCATATGCGTGTTGATCATAACCATAAAGCTATTTACTGTTTTATTGCCAAGACAGGTTCCTCAGAATGGAGGAAAGCTATTAATCACATTAATCAAGTGCATTTTACATCTACTGACCTAAAGAAAGTGAAGAGGTAAGCTCATAGATGATCTCAACATTCCAATACTGTAATCTTTTTGTTATTGTCCTTGTTTTTATTACATCATCACATTATGATTTAGATTGTGTAATGGTAAATAATTTAGAAAATATGATCTAATAAATTCAAATATAATGAACTCTGACGCTGACCTACACAAAAGTATTCTTGGGGCTATCTAGTCCTTGAGATCGCATGAATACATGTACCAAATTTGAAAACAGTGTATTGAATTTATCCATGCATTTCTAAGGTCATCCCATAGAGTATATTTAGCTACTTTACTAATAATTCAAATTCTTTTCAAATATTGTGATATCTCAAAACTTTGTTGTGACTTGTGGCCTTTCCCTGTAAGATATCACAAATATTACCAGGGCTAGAGTATAATCGATAAGTGTACCCTCATTAAGTAATACCAGAATTACCAGGGCTAGAGGGTAATAGATAAGTATACCCTTATTAAGTAATACCAGAATTACCAGGGCTAGAGGGTAATAGATAAGTATACCGTCATTAAGTAATACCAGAATTACCAGGGCTAGAGGATAATAGATAAGTATACCCTCATTAAGTCATACCAGAATTAGCAGGGCTAGAGGGTAATAGATAAGTATACCCTCATTAAGTAATACCAGAATTACCAGGGCTAGAGGGTAATAGATAAGTGTACCCTCATTAAGTAATACCAGAATTACCAGGGCTAGAGGGTAATAGATAAGTATACCGTCATTAAGTAATACCAGAATTACCAGGGCTAGAGGATAATAGATAAGTATACCCTCATTAAGTCATACCAGAATTAGCAGGGCTAGAGGGTAATAGATAAGTATACCCTTATTAAGTAATACCAGAATTACCAGGGCTAGAGGGTAATAGATAAGTATAGCCTCATTAAGTAATACCAGAATTACCAGGGCTAGAGGGTAATAGATAAGTATACCGTCATTAAGTAATGCCGGAATTACCAGGGCTAGAGGGTAATAGATAAGTATACCCTCATTAAGTAATACCAGAATTACCAGGGCTAGAGGGTAATAGATAAGTATAGCCTCATTAAGTAATACCAGAATTACCAGGGCTAGAGGGTAATAGATAAGTATACCCTCATTAAGTCATACCAGAATTAGCAGGGCTAGAGGGTAATAGATAAGTATACCCTCATTAAGTAATACCAGAATTACCAGGGCTAGAGGGTAATAGATAAGTATACCCTTATTAAGTAATACCAGAATTACCAGGGCTATAGGATAATAGATAAGTATACCCTCATTAAGTAATACCAGAATTACCAGGGCTAGAGGGTAATAGATAAGCATACCCTAAATAGGGAGATCCTGCAGACACCATGCATCTGCCTCAATGCTAACCCTAACCGTTTGCCCCGATGTAAGTTTGAATGCACATAATAAAATCTTAAATCAGTTCCAGCAAATGACCCTTATGCCCTCGCTGCCGAAAGCAAGAGGCCGCCTTTATACACTGTTAGTCGCCGTTTGTTGGGCTGGCCGGGACAGTTGTATGCATACAGACCAGTGGTACCAGTGTTGGACGTCCGTTTCCTGCCGACCGCTTACATCAACGAAAAGAAAAAACAATATTTACTGCTCAAAACGGCAAGATCATGGCTTTTCACTGGTTCATTTTGCTTTGAAATGATTGCTAATTACAGTAACAGCCCAACAAAAGGGGACTAAAGCCATTAGATTCTTTGTTAATGGTCCTTTGTTTTGTCTCCTTTCAGAACCTTGCTTTGGCCTCGCCTTGGCTTGCTTCCCATTTAAAGCATTTAGATTGATCAGGATATGGATAGAGAATTCAGAATCTAAGATGTTGCATTCATACGGGCAAAGTGTAACCTATCGCCCAAGAACTTATGCAAATTGTGACACAGTGACCTACTTGTTACGTTTAATGTAGCGTTTGAGACATATCGGCTGCAGGATCTCCCTAATAAGTCAAACCAGAATTGATTTGCTTTTAACATAACTATATTTCCTGTTGCAGGTTCAACATAGAAAACCTTAGAGATATTCCCAGCACAAAGAGGGATTATTATTTGACAAACTACCTCAAGTTCATAACCGTAAGACACCCAGTGCATCGCATTGTGTCCCTGTACTTCAATCAGTACCAGAAGGAACAGGGTAAAAGTCAGTTCTTCTACAACATGATGAAGTTAGATAAAGACAAGCCCGTACCATTTCAAATGTTGATTGATGTTGTTGTGAATAAAAGCAATATTGATGTGCATTATTTGGATTACTTCACTGCTTGTGCCCCTTGTCACATAAACTATGATGTCATCATCAAACATGAGACTTATGCAGAAGACAGCAACTATGTCCTGGATTTGATGAAGGCAAAATATAGAATGCCAGCACGTCAAGCCAAATCTACTTCTTCTAGAGTAAGAAAGATGTGGAATTCACTTACAGTTCATTCGCGGTCTCTCTTCAAAGAAGTTTACAAGTCATCTGCTGCTGTTTTTGGATATGATATTGACAAGTTTTAGTGTTTTAAATGTTTTTTCATTGTTTAAAATCCTTTCCTTGAAAATTAAGAATCACTTAGATTGAGCAATACATTTACTTGTTTCATTAGAAAATAGTTATATTGTATTTCATAATATTATGTTTTATATTGATTAATGAGTGATACACCCACTAACAATGGTGCTACTTTGGGGTTAGTTTTGATTGGTAATATTGATGTGCCTTTTTTAGATTACTCCATGGCTGAAAATAAGGAGACCAAGAATCTTCCTAAGATGCGTCTTAAAGTGTCACAAAACCCCAAAATATTATGAGAATATCAACTTCTTTTCCATTATTCAAATGTAACTGACCAAGTTTTACTTAATGAAACGCAAAATTTAGTGAGTTTTACCCATTTAAAGGAAGGAAAAAGTAGTTCCATAGTTTAACACTCCATTCAAGGCACCAATATTTGCCTACGTCACAACATGCGCAAAATCTTGAGATGAACATGCAATAAACATAATAAAAAAGTCTCCTTATTGCCACTAAGGCCAAAAAAAAATAGGTGTGTTTCCGATTTACCCCCCCTACCTAGAAAAACCTTACCCTACCTAATTTTGTTTTACCATACCTGATTTTTTCCCCATCATATCTTACTTTTTTTGGATTTTTTGACAAAAAAAGCTTATAAAAGCAGGAAAACGGGTTTTCCTAACTCAGAACTGTCAAAAGGCACATTTCCCATGTTCAAAACAACTATTGTTATGAAAAAGACATTTTTTTCAGTTCCTGGGAGGTGGTTTCCAAACAAAAAAAAATAACAAAAAAAAAAAAGTTACCACCCCCCCCCCCCCAACCTAGTTTTCAGCCAGATAAATCGGAAACACACCTATTTTTTTTTTGGCCTAAAAGGAAAGGAGGTGAGTGGACTGAGTGCTAACAATGAAGGTGAGCAGATATAAATATATCCTTGTGTATATATTATCAGTTACTTTACTGGTAATAACCCATCCAGAAACATTGCAAACCTTTTTTTATTTTTTTTAAATAAAAATATCACACTTAAAGTATAGAAGTACTTATTGATGTTCTAGTGTTTACTACCATTGGAATCAGCTTGATCTCCTCTTTTCAAATATGGTGATATCTCAAAATCCATATTTTGCGACTTATGACTCATTTTCCTGAAACGGATCACAAATAAACAAACCGTATTACAGGAATAGTTCTCTCGTCAAAGACTGAAAGCAGTGACAGTGAAATGGAACCTTGCTATTTTTCCTCTAGTGTCTTTAAATGCCTGTAATGAATGATTCTTTAAATTGAGACTAGGGTGTTGTACTTATGAATTCATACAGTTTTCTGTCCTAAAGGTGACCTAGAACCCGTTTAATGACACTTTAATAAAAAAAACAAAAAAAACAGAACGACTTGCTACTAGCTATGATACAAACAATGTTTTTATACTGTGTAATAGTAACCAACGAAAATTATGTTACACAAAAAATAGAAACAGAAAAAAAAGAAAAAAATAAGAAATAGAATTCCATTAGGATCACAAAATACCATTACCAACTGCTGAGTATACAAACAGGAGTGATAAGAGTACGAAACGATCATGTAATCATCGATGTAATTAATTTCATGTCATCATAAAATATAATTCTATTAGACCACAAAATGCAATTATAATCCCATTAGGAGGCATAGTGACGGGCAGGAAACCGATAAGTGCAGTAGGCGTCCAATCAGTGACATACCATTTATATCATGATCTGAGAGGCTTTGAGCTGAAAAGGTATTAGTTATGTCCTACCAACGAGATTAAACTTTGGTCCTACTGAGTCTGAACTTGACATTGAGTGGGTGAAATCGTCAGAAAATGTACAATTCCCCTTCACTAATCCTCTCAAATAACGCAAATTTCAGACCAAAATTACTTTCAAAATGCAGTTTAACATAAGCAAACAGATTGTCTGAATCAAGGCAATATCAAATATAATCAGATATGCCTAGCATTGGCAATTTTTCAATTTAATTTATATATTGGCAGAATTTACTAAAATTGAGAGTTGCCAAGTTTGCATTTTCCGCAGATCTGATCCACAACTAAAAAGTACACATCTGAGGTGTGAAAAAGGTGGTCTGGCCAATGTGGGGGTCGAACCCACGACATTCGCGTTATTAGCACGACGCTCTAACCAACTGAGCTAACCGGCCCTGACTGCTTAAACCTAGCAAGTGTACCAAGTGATGTAATGCAGTGTCGGTGCTACACTTTATAATTCTTGATCCAACTAGCTTTAACAGATAGATGATAAACGAGAATGTAAAACTATTCATAGTTTTGATGTTTCCAATGTTACCTTGCTGTATAAACATTCTGAATAAAAAAAAGAAAATATAATGTCTGATATATTGATCAGTTGACTCACGAAATCTACTCGTCAAATGAGATGTGTTTCAGGAAAATGAGTCATAAGTTGCAACAAATGGATTTTCAGATATCACCATATTTGAAAAGATGAGATCAAACCGATTCCAATGATAGTAAGCACTCTAATAATCTAATAAATATTTCTAGATTTTAAGTTTGATATTTTCGTTTTTGAAAATAAGTTTCCAATATTTCTGGGGGTCAATAAACAGTAAGGTAACTAAATGTAGTCCATATGAGGACCTTCAAAACGAAAGAATATATTACATAGATTGTGCTGAAATTTGATACATCTCTTGATATAGCTATAAGTGATCAACCCGCCAAAAATTAGAACATTCCAATAATGAGAACTTGTGAAAAAAACAGTTTGAAAAATATCAATTTTGCGACTTATGACTCGTTTTATGACTTATAGGACTGAATTCATCAAGATTCTGCTGCTGGCATAGGAGTTTTAGAAGCCCTCTTGCAAAAACAACAAAATAGAATCCTGCCAAACTTGGTTCAAATGACTTGTAGATGGTTTGAGAAAAAGTGAAAGAAAATGTAGTAAATATTTAGTTTTTTACCGATGTTAACTGAGAGAACCCCCTTCCCTAAGTTTGGAGGGACCCACTTACTTCTGAGCCTAGACTGGGAGAGGTTTTCCCTCAGTTTGGAGGGAGTCTCTCAACTCTGAGCCTAGACTGTACATGTGAGAGGCTTTCCCTCAGTTCAGAGTGACTCTCTCAGCTCTGAACCTAGTCTGTGAAAGGCTTTCCCTCAGTTTGGAGGGACTCTCTCAGCTCTGAGCCTAGACTGAGTTGCTCATTGCCCACCTGCCCAGTGTATAGGGGCCTATAGTGCAGGTGGTGTATAGTAAAGCATTACATCACTGCACCCACTCACCCCACCACCACCACCACCACCACCTCCTCCAGTACCCCTCCTGCACCCGCCAGCCACCATTTCCTGGAGTAGAGCACCCAGTTCCTAGAACTAGGATCGATACCAATGCCGCTACATGTAGTGGTTGAGGGAAGGGAGAGGGAATGGGGCCGGGTTTATAGAGTCAGATTGGCTGAACATGTACAATTCACTTTTACAGTCTGCTAGTGCAAGTAAAGGAGTAGAAGGGATATATGTTCAAGGAAAGAGTCGCAAAATTGATATTTTTCAAAGTGTTTCTTTCACAGAATATCTTTATTGAAAAGTTCTGATTTTTAGGGGGTTTAGCACTTATAGTCATATAAATCCATGTAACAAATTTCGGGACATTGTATCAAATATATCCCTGCGTTTTGAAGACCTTTGTATGGAGTATATTTAATTACTTTACTGGTAATTACCCATCTAGAAACATTGCAAACCTTTTGTTTCAAAAATTAAAATATCAAACTTAAAATATAGAAATACATATTAGGTCTCCTAGTGTTTACTATCATTGCAATCAGCTTGGTCTCATCTTTTCAAATACGGTGATATCTCAAAATCCATATTTTGCGACTTGTGACTCATTTTCCTTAAACGGATCACATATATATACAGGCCCAGAACCTCTCAGACCAGATAAAAATTTTATGTCAGTGATTGGACACCTACTGCACAAATGTTTTTTCCGGGTCCGGGAGTAGGTGCCCTACTGGGATTATAAGTTTTGTTTGTGGTCCCACTGGGATTAAAATGACATTTTGTGGTTTGGAGCGAGAGGGTTTCCCTCAGTTTGAAGAGACTCTCTCATCTTTGAGCCTAGAGTCTACATGTAGTGGAGAAGGGATGGGAGAGGGAATGGGCCTGGGTTAAAGAGTCCGGTCCTCAGAAAATCTACAATTCGCCTTCACCAATCCTCTCATATATTTAACTCCATTTTGTTTTATTATTAATTTTGAAAATATTTTATTTCTCCACCATTTCACATTTGTGATAGAAGAGAAAATAACGTTATTATTTAATAGCGTTACATCTAAATAAGTCACCTGTTTTAATTCAGTTTTCTCATAAATGATATAAGTCCTTACAATTTCATTTATAATTACAATTCACTCTCTCATCTCTTTTTTTTTGTTTCTGGCCAACAATAAAACCAGGAAATAAACAAACAGTTTGAAGGGACTGTCTCAACTTTGAGCCTAGACTGAACTGCCGATTGTACAATTCTAAGCGACCGGAACGGCAGTAGGAGGCTGAGGGAAAAGGTGGGAGAGGTACAGATGTGTAGTATAGGGTTTTAGCACTGTATCCCTGCCCATTCTCACTGGCAAGGGCTTATAGGCAGGTGAGGGGTTGGGGCGGGGGGGGGGGGGAGAAGGAGGAAATGGTATTGAGCTCGTCACGCCGCCACAGGCAGGCGATGTGCTTACGGTGTAGCGCTGCTAGGCCCGCCTTGTAACGCTACAGTGTAAATATATACTTTAGGCACCAAACCGCTTCTCTAGCAAGAACCTTACAATTATTATTTCTCTAGGCTAAGAGTCTAAGCTCAGAGCTAAGAGCTGACAGAATCCCTCCAAACTGAGGGAAGGCCTCTCCGTCCTTACTGCAAAGTACCATTAGAATACCATTGAGACGCCTACTCCAAGACCAGGAAAACCCAGTAGAGCAGTAGGCGTCCAATCACTCTCATTCCATTCCTATCTGATCTTTAAGCTTAGAGTGGTGTAAAATGAATATAAAATGTTCCATTCAATTCAAAATGTTCATAAGTAAGGGGGGCGTACCAATAGGAGCCATACTTGGTTTCCATCGATCAGATGGTCAGATCTTCAGAAAAAGGAACAATTCGTCTTCACCAATCCTGTCAAATAACCCACATTTCAAACAGAAATGGGCTTCAAAATGCAGTTTAGCATAACATAACTTTAAATCAATGCGATACGAAATATACTCCAATCTGCCTGGCATTAATCAAATTTCAGCCTAATTTAACAGAATTTCCTAAATGTGTACAGCTGCTATTTTCTGAAAATCTGTCCCAACGGGTCCTCATTTGCATGTATAATGATCTATTTATGTCACATAAGAACACCTACTATGTATGCCTACATTTCCCCAAGGCCTCCTCAGTGAAGTATAATAAAACATTACTGCAGGACCTACCCTGTCTTACATCACTTGGGTCAGATTTTCAGAAAATGTAGAATTCACCTTCATCAATCCCTTGAAATAACCCACATTTAAGACAAAAATGAGCTTCAAAATGCAGTTTAACACGACAAAACCGATACTTTAAATCAATGTGATACCAAATATACTAAAATATACCCGATATTCATCCTTTTTCAGCCTAATTTAGCAGAATTTACTAAATATGTACAGCTGCCAATAGTAGATACATTTTCTGAAAATCTCAACCACTTACTATTACACTGATCCATACCTCACAAAACCGTGTCAGCGCCAAACCTTATAATCTACAGTGTACAACACAGTGTAAAGGCGTTAGACGAGCGGGCCAGGGTTGTTGGTCGCCTCGTCGCCTGTAATGGGCGGCAGGGCGAGCGGCGACGATTACAGATTCCTGGAAATAATCCTCGCAACATTTACTGGCCTTTATAACAGGGCAGAGTGGCGGAACAACAGATAATGAGGAAAGGCTTGATGAAGTGTTGGAGCTGTGTCTATGATGAACATAGGAACATGTACTACAGTGGAACCTCACATAAAGACCAACTCTCTATAGAGACCACCCCTCTATTAAGTATGGTCATATCTTCGGAAAATGTATAATTCGCCTTCACCAATTTTCTCAAATAATCCACATTTTAGACGAGAATAAAGTTCAAAATACGGTTCAACCTAATCATACAGATTGCTAGAATCAATGCACTGCCGAATATACTCGAATTTACCTAGTATTGACTAAATTACTGCCTAATTTAGCAGAATTTACTGAATGTGTACAGCTGCCAATTGTACATTTTCTGAGAATCTTACCCATGATGTGCTGGAGCTGTGTCTATAATGAACATAGGAAAATGTATTATTGTGTTGTGTTGCAGGAAAATGAGTCGCAAGTCATAAAAAAGATATTTTTCAAAGTGATGTATTCACAAGAACACTTATTCAGAATGTTTTCATTTTTGGGGTGTGTAATGCTCTCAAATGTATCAAGTCCCAGGACTCTATATTGAATGTTTTTCTGTGTCACTATAGATCTGTTCTCTATGTCCCTCTCTCTCTCTTTGTCCCACCTCCCACTCGACTCCCCCCCCCCCTCTCTCCCTCACTCCCTCTCTTTCTGTCCTTCCCTCTGTCCCTCTCTCTGTCCCTCCCTCTCTCTGTCATTCCCTCTCTCCGTCCCCACCCTCTCTGTCCCTCTGTCCCTCCCTCTCTCTGTCCCTCCTTCTCCCTCTGTCCCTCTGTCCCTCTCTCTGTCCTTCCCTCTCTCTGTGCCCCCTCTCTCTCTCTATCCCTCTCTCTCTCTCTGTCCCCCTCTCTCTCTGTCCCTCCTTCTCCCTCTGTCCCTCTGTCCCTCTCTCTGTCCCCACCCTCTCTGTCATTCCCTCTCTCCGTCCCCACCCTCTCTGTCCCTCTCTCTCTCTCTGTGCCCCCTCTCTCTCTCTGTCCCTCCCGCTCTCTGTCCCTCCTTCTCTCTCTGTCCCTCTGTCCCTCTCTCTGTCCCACCTTTCTCTGTCTGTCCCTCCTTCTCTCTCTCCTTCTCCCTCTCCCTCTGTCCCCTCTCTCTCCATCTGTCCCTACCTCTCTCTGTCTCCCTCTCCTTATTGTGCATCAATGTGAATGTAACCCCAGCGGAGTGTACCGACCCTGACCTATTCACACCCGGTACACTGAGTTACTCTGAGTTACTCTGAGTGACTCTGAGTTACTCTCAGTGACTGGTGGGTGCAGTGGTAAGCCGCAATCAGTAATGTAATACTCCCTGCAGGGGTGCGGGAGGAGGGGGGAGCAGTGCTTCCTGGAAGACTAGTCAAGTAGGAGCAACCCTGAGGAGCTCACCTTTACACTCTTACTGAGCCCTGTGTAACCTACTACCGTATCTACCCTGATAACAACTGTTCTAGGAATATAATTCTGTTAGAAGAGAGAGGAGAGAGAGAGGAGGAGAGAGGAGAGAGGAGAGAGTGGGGGAGAGAGGGAGAGAGAGAGGAGAGAGAGAGGAGAAAGAGAGGGAGAGACAGGGAGAAAGAGGGAGCGAAAGGGAGAGAGAGGGAGAGAATGGAGAGAAGAGAGAAGGGAGAGAGAGGGAGAGAAAGAGAAGAGAGAGGAGAGAGAGAGGAGAGAGAGAGGAGAGACAGGGAGAGACAGGGAGAGACAGGGAGAGACAGGGAGACAGGGAGAGAGAGAAGGAGAGAGGAGAGGAAGAGAGGGAGAGAGGGAGAGAGAGGGATGAGGACAGAGAGGAGAGAGGAGGAGAGAAAGAAGGGAGAGAGGGGGAGGTAGAGAGAGAGACAGGAGAAACAGAGAGCAGACAGAGAAGAGAGAGGGGATAGTACATGAACCTAGAATATAATGAAGAAAAAGCAGAGAAAGGGGGGAGAGAGGTGGAGACTGTTGAGACCATTATCTGGAAGCTCATGGGTCAGATTTTCAGAAAATGTACAATGGGCAGCTGCACACATTTAGAAATTTCCGCTAAATTAGGCTGAAAACTGAAGAATACTGGGTATATCTAAGTATATTTGGTATCGTATTGATTTAAAGTATTAGTTCTGTTATGTTAAACTGCATTTTGAAGCTCATTTCTGTCCTAAATTTGGGTTATTTGAGAGGATTAGTGAAGGTGAATTGTACATTTTCTGAAAATCTGACCCTCATGTTCACCACCCGTACATGTACATTACACAACATGTTGGTGCAACACATGTTATTGTGAGTTATTGTGTGTAATGTAGGTCTGCAGAGCGAGCAACTCAGCTGAACCTGCTCACACCTGACACCATTCATGAGCAGCTCTGTATGTGAGTGGGTTGAGGTCAGAATCCAGGCTGGGTGAGTGAGGGCTGGGGGGGCGGGGGAGGGGCGGGATAGGGGGGGGGGGCAGTAGTTTGTGTGGGGTGGGGTAGTGTGTGGGGAGGTGGGGTGTGTATAGGGTGGGGTTATTTCTCATTATTTCTTTGGGGGGTGTTAAAATATAATAGTTTTTTTTATTGGAGAACCGATCCTTCACAAGCTGCGAAACTGCACCATGCGATGCTTTACTTGTGTCATGCAGTAGGTGTAAACTATGCTATAAACCTATATATAGTAGTTATCAACACAATCAACTAAACACGCGAGTATAATCAAAACCATCGTCACAGATGTGTAGATCATTGTTCGTAAGGAGACCTTCAGGGGAATCCAAGTGGTAAGTTGATGTTCCATTGACATCACTGTTGTTTGGCTCTCGAAGAGGACAGAGTCGGGTTGCAGACGGCCTGTCTGGCAACCCAGCAGCGAGAGAGGGCAAATCAATTGCAGTAGGAGTCGTGTAAGGTGTAAACTCATCCAAATCCACACCAAGATCGGTGGGGGAAGGTGAGGAGTCCACGTAGGGCGAAGAAAAAGGTAGGTAAACATCGACAAATTGAGAAGCCGGAAGCTGTACTCCGCCATGACAGTCCGGCGATGTAGGGTTTCCCTGGAATGTCTGACGTCAGATCCGGGAGTCCCCCTTGTCACGGGGACATCCCACTGCCTTGTGCTTCTGTTTACACAGACGACATAGGTGTTCCTTGGGACAGTTTTCCACTGTGCAATTTCTGTAGTTCCAATAGAAACAACTATCACTGGGATAATCATCCGGAATGGAATCACGATTCTTGTTCCTCTTGGAGCGAGAAGCGGAATTACCAGTACCAGTAGTACTCGAACTTGCAGAGATATTCCCTCGGCGTCCTTGACCTTGCTGCGTGTCACGATTCTTCACCAAGACAGCGCCATGGAAGCAGTAATTACAGCCACGACTGTCACAGTCCGGGAAGCCAGTACTAGGGCTCTTCAAAAAGGTATCGACGACATGGTGGTCGTAATTAGCGTATGCTAGGTCCATGTAATCGCCATCAGCAGCATGGCGAGTTATGAATTCCAAATGCGACAGATAGGATTTAATGTCACCACCAGAAGAAAGCAAGTGTTGCGCGACCATAGACATACCGTACATCAGCTGTCGATAAGAGAGCTTTTTATGGTCTACGCTCTTCAAAGGCACAGAATTCAGTACATGTTGAAAATAATACTCAGGTCTGTAAATCATACCCGCATTCCTGCGAACTGTGATGGGATCCACCGCCGCATTAATCTGGTGTAGCGCTGACGTTACTGGATCCGACAACCAAGTCGGGGTGAGATTGGCACCTGAAGTTGCAGTAGTAAACATACCAGCTTGTTGGTTGACAGACTGAGTTTGAATACCGGTGACAGTAGTTGAGGAGGTAGTATTAGGACCAGGGGTGACGGGAACCGACTGCTTCTGTTGGTCACGCTGCCGTAAACCCGAGGGACTGAAGCCGGACGAGTGCATAGCAGACTGGAACGACACAGTCAATTTGCTAACACGATCCATCATCTCCTCCATCCTAGAACTTTGGTGATCAAACCTTTGCTTCCAAAGATACATAGGATCTTCATCATGACTCTCAGGTGACGTAGGGCCCTTTGGAATAGAAGAGGGCTTCCGATCATGTTCGTCAACTTCACCGTCACACAGCGTATCTAGATCCAGGTACAATTTCCAACTACTTATACTTCCAGTCACTTTAACACTTTTATCGCAAGCATCCCTAAAGAACTTGCAAGTAGCTTTGCTTGGATCCGAAGTAGCTCCATGACTATGTATATAGCCACAAGCCGTACAGGTAACCATAATGAGAAAGTCACTAGAAATCAGACAAAGAAAAAATTTCCGTCTGTGCTGTGTGGTGCCAGGAACGAGAGTCCCTGGACGCGGGAACTCCTTGGTAACATGTAAACAAATCAGGTGTCGGGACACAATATATATACATTATATATCTGAGACATATAAGGGTAAATATGGGTCAGATTTTCAGAAAATGTACAATTCACCTTCACCAATCCTATCAAGTAACGCAAATTTAAGACAAAAATAAAGTTCAAAATACAGTTCAATCTATCCAAGCAGTTTGCTAGAATCAATGCAATGCTGAATATACTCGAATTTCCCTAGTATGGACGAAATTGCAGTCTAATTTAGCAGAATTAACCAAAAGTGTACTGCTGCCAATTGTACATTTTCTGAAAATCTGACCCATATATAGAGAGAGAGAATGGAACGAGCTGTCAGTAACCAAAAATTTATTGGATGAAATTTGTCTGTGTAACTGTAAGCACGATGCCTATTGTACATCTTATTGAACTCGTTCCATGTTATTGTACTCGTTCCATAACATACTCTCAAGGGTCAGATTTTTAGAAAATGTACAATTCACCTTCACTAATCCTCTCAAACAATCCACATTTTAAGACAGAAATGAGCTTCAAAATGCAATTTAACATAACAGAACTGCTACTTTAAATAAATGTGATACTAAATATACTCAGATATACCCGATATTCATCATTTTTTAGCTCCCATATATATAGACTAATTTAGCAGAATTTCCTGAATGTGTAGAGCTGCCAATTGTACATTTTCTGAAAATCATACCCTTATACTAAATAACGATATAGGTAAGGGACTGTTAAAACGTCCTCATTTGTATTTGGAGGACCCGCCCAAATCCCTGCCTATGATGACTTCACTTATTATCGCTCACCGGCGGCCATTTACTCTTGGCGATTGCACGTCAAATGCTTGCATAAACATAGAACAGCAGCAGATTATTGATAAATTCAGTCTTATGAGTCATAATATGAGTCAATAATATGTGATCCGTTTTAGGAAAATTAGTCATAAGTAGCAAAATATGGATTTTGAGATATCACCATATTTGAAAAGATGAGATCAAGCTGATTCCAATGAATGTAAATATTCATAAGGACATCTAATAAGTACATATCTTTTTGTCAGATATTTTTTCTGAGTGGCTAATAACCAATAAAGTAACTAAATACACTGCATACGCAGGGATATATTGAATTCAATGTCCTGAAATTTGTTACATGGATTCATATGACTATAAGTGCTTAACCCCCAAAAAATCAGAACATTCCAATAAAGAGATCCTGTCAAAAAACTCTTTGAAAAATATCAATTCTGCGACTTGTGACTCATTTTCCTGCAACACATTACATTTGATAATATGTGATGTGTGGCAGGGAAATGAGTCATAAGTCGCAAAAAATGGATTTTGAGACACCATCATATTTGAAAAGATGAGATCAAGCCGATTCCAATGATAGTAAACAGTCTAATAATCTTATAGGTATTTTTAGAAAAAAGTTTCCAATATTTCTGGGGATCAATAAACAGTAAAGTTACTAAATGTAGTCCATATGAGGACCTTTAAAACCAAAGGATATATTATATAGATTGTACTGAAATTTGATACATTGATTGATATAGCTATAAGTGATAGTTTGGCCAAAAATCAAAACATTCCAATAATGTGATCTTGGGAAAAAAATACTTTGAAAAATATCAATTTTGCGACTTATGACTCATTTTCCTGAAACACATCACATATTCTATCGTAAAAGCTAAGAGTGCAACTTTAAGCGGATCTCACTACCAAGTGTAGGGCACCTCAGGTGTAATAAGGGCCTTATTTAGTGCCCTTCCACACCAGTGGGTGGCCTGGACCTCAAACACTTGCTACAAGGCCCTTACAAGGCCCTTACAAGGGCTTTAATTCCCCAAGGTCCACCCAAGAGGTACGTTTCAACAGAAGGGCATCCAGGGCTGCTGAGAGCCTTTCACCACAGTAAACCCCGGGCACAATGAGTGGGAGATATAGACCTGCTATAGACCTGTGAGGTGCTGCAGCAAAATGGGTAAAAATGATATTTTTCAAATGTTTTTTCACAGGAACGAACCCTTGCTCAGAATGTTTTCATATATGGGGTGTTTAACGGTGCTAGTAACTCTTGTGGGTCAGATTTTAAGAAAATGTACAATTCAACTTCGCCAATCCTCTCCAATAATCCAAATGTCAGACGAAAATAAAGTTCAAAATAGAGTTCAACCTAACCAAACAGATTGCTAGAATCAATGTTATGCCGAATATACTCGAATTTACCTAGTGTTGGTCAAATTGTAGCTTAATTTAGCAGAATTTACTAAATGTGTAGAGCTGCCAATTGTACATTTTCTGAAAATGTGACCTTTATACCTATCTCTGCCTATTTCTACACTCAAGAGACCATGCCCGCCTGTGTGCGATATCAAGTGCAGCCCTGTAGCAAAAACAACCAGACAAAATGTGATCCATTTTAGCAAAATGAGTCATAAGTCACAAAATATGGATTTTGAGATACCGTGATATTTGAAAAGAGGAGATCAAGCCGATTCCAATGAATGTAAACATTAAGGACATCTAATAAATACTTCTATCTTTTAAGTTAGATATTTTCATTTTTGAAAAAAACGTTTGCAATCTTTCTGGATTGATAATTACTAGTAAAGTAGCTAAATATACTCCATACAAAGGTCTTCAAAACGCAGGACATATTTAATATAATGTCCCGAAATTTGTGATATGCATTCATGTGATTATAAGTACTAGACCCTCTAAAGATCAGATCATTTCAATAAAGAGGTCTTGTAAAAAAAACACTTTGAAAAAATATCAATTTGGCGACTTGTGACTCATTTTCCTGAAACACATCACAAATCATGTTGATTAAATGACTTTTAGATGGGTTAAAAAAGAACGAAACGGAGAAAAAAGTAGAGATTTTTAGATTTTAGCTTAACAAACATCTCCATATTGTATAGTAATGGCTGTAAAATCTAAATATTATCCAGAAGCCTATCAATCTCATACATATGTAACTATTTCTCAATCCGATCCAATCCTTAGGGTGAAAGCCATATGCCATGTGGAACTATTGTAGCCCGGCCCTCACCATGGGTTGAGGATCTATAGAGAGGAAGAAGGGAGAATGAGCAGCTCATCTAATGACCCAGTTATTGATCCCGCATTCCTAGAACTGATAAGTGGGGACGAGGAGTAGAGCGGGGGGAGAAAGGGACGTTTGGGGGAGAGAGAGGGGGAGAGGGAATGAGGAGTAGAGAGGGGGGAGATAGGGAACTGGGGGAGAGAGGGGGAGAGAGGGAACTTTGGGGGAGAGAGGGGGAGATAGGGAACTGGGGGAGAGAGGGAACTGGGGTAGATAGGGAACTGGGGGAGATAGGGAACTGGGGGAGAGAGGGAACTGGGGGAGAGAGGGAACTGGGGGAGAGAGGGGGAGAGAGGGGGAGAGAGGGAACTTTGGGGGAGAGAGGGGGAGATAGGGAACTGGGGGAGAGCTAGGATACCCAGAGCAGAGGGAAGAGAGAAGAGGGAAGGAAATAGAGAAACTGAGGAAAAAAGAGAGCGATCGACCATAGAAAATATACAGGTGTATTTCGCTGTCTCTGTTTTGATTAGAAGGAAGGAAGAGCTGGTTAAACTGGCCCTGTTTCCCCATGGTTGATTGCAAAGAGCGGCTCGCTGGGCAAAGGGTTGACAGGGCCTTGTCATGAATGGGTCAGATTTTCAGAAAATGTACAATTCGCCTTCATCGATCCTTCCAAAGAACCCTAATTTAAGACAGAAATGTGCTTCAAAATGTTTAACATAACAGAAAAGATACTTTGAATCAATGCGATACCAAATATATTCAGATATACCCAAAATTTTTCATTGTTGTAGCAGAATTTAGCAGAAATTTCTAAATATGTAGAGCTGCCAATTGTACATCTGACCCAAATACAAGTCAAAAATGCCTCACTACTCCCTCTTATTAAAGGCCCAAAGGAATCCCATGTCAACTACTTTTTGGACAGACTATAGCTTTAAACACATTGCACCCCTTGAACCGTGCCCGTCTGGAAGCCCTGCTAAAGTGCCTACCCGCCCGGGGTGGAGTGTTATAAGGTAGGAACAGGAGAATGGTGGCTTATAGCATCGCTTCAAGAAAGACATTTTGAATGAAGCCTGATTGAGAGTTGATCGAAGCTTGTCGCAGGTTCCTAGAAGTCTAGCATAGCGACAGGAATTCCTGGAATCTAAGAGGGTAGAGTGGGAGGGGGCAGTTATAGGTGATGGGCACGACTGAACATACGTGGGTCAGATTTTCAGAAAATGTACAATTCGCCTTCACCAATCCTATCAAATAACCCACATTTAAGACAGAAATGAGCTTCTAAATGCAGTTTAACATAACAGAACTGATACTTTAAATCAATGTGATATCAAATATACTCAGATATACCCAGTATTCATCATTTTTCAGCCTAATTTAGCAAAGTTGTCTAAATGTATACAGCTGCCAATTGTACATTTTCCGAAAATCTGACCCACTTACTGAAGTTAAAGCAGGGGATGTGTGTGGAGGGAGGAAGTTTTCTAAAGTGCATATTGATGTTCAACCTACACGTGTTTTATACTGAGTAAAAGACTTTACTCCAGGATATAACGGATGTATAGGAAGGGGCAGTGAGTGCAGTTATCTAATGCTGTATCCTCAGGTATTATCATAAATAAAATCTAACTAAATACTCATATTATATCATATATGTGATGTGTTTCAGGAAAATGAGTCATAAGTCGCAAAAAATAGATTTTGAGATACCATTTCATCTGAAAAGATGAGATCAAGCCGATTCCAATGATAGTAAACAGTCTAATAATCTAATAAGGATTTCTAGATTTTAAGTTTGATATTTTCGTTTTTGAAAAAAAAAAGTTTCCAATGTTTCTGGGGGTCAATAAACAGTAAAGTAACTAAATGTAGTCCATATGAGGACCTTTAAAACGAAAGGATATATTACATAGATTGTCCTGAAATTTGATACATCGATTGGTATAGCTGTAAGTGATAAACTCTCTAAAAATCAGAACATTCCAATAATGTGATCTTGTGAAAAATACTTTGAAACATATCCTATATCTGCACTGCCATATGAAGATAATTTGCGCATAATTATCTCTCACTAGGTGGGGTTGTTCTCCAAACTTAACTTCTTTTAGTATTTCCTGCATATCTTCAATATTAATAATCATATCCACACCATTTGTATATGAAATGAACTTTACTTGTCAGTAATAAAAGACAGAATGAACACAAACTGGATTAGTTCTGGTTATTATTCCTCCTAGATCTCACGTTAGGCCGTTACATATCATTATCATTATGATATATTTATACAAGAATTCCAAATCGGTCAAGAGAGGTGAGCGATAATACGTGGAATTACCCCATGTAGGCCGAAGGATTTTGGCGGGTCTCTAAAATATAAAAATGGGCTTTTGTGAACCTTGTAGCAAAATCAATCAGTTACAACAATCTACTAAAATTCGGGGTTGGAATACAGAACGTAAGAAAAAGTAGAAAATATTTAGCTTTGGACAGATGTTAACAGTCAGCTATATGTGGCTGAAACAGTCTTACCTTTAAGATGTTACAGATATTCTTGGGTTTTATACACTGTACCCATTGCACAAGTAAAACTACAGCGCTGGACGGGCAGCAGGTGTTTCAAATGCGTAATTCACCCCGCCATGAATCTACACTTGTCCTGTAAACTGCGCCACCGTAGCCGTGTGTGCCGTAAGCAGGGGAAGGTGTAAATCAGGAAGTGTAGCTCAGATCGGCATGTAGCATAGAGAAAAAAAAGCTGACCATGCTTGGGTTCGATCTAAGAACCTTGGGGTTCTCAAGCGAGCGTCCTAACCACTACATCACCAAACCTGTTGGATATATCTGTGCACATTATGAGTCTGAATGCAGAGCTAAAAAATATGCTAAAAATTTTGCTAAATTTTGCTAAAATATGCTAAAAAACTAGATAGCTCATAGCTCCCTCAAAATGCTTCCAATCTGAATATAATGGCTGTCTTCCTAACAGTCAGGGGGTTGTGTGATTCTGTTTTTACAAGTGGTCATGATTGCAGCAACGATGTGCCATCGTCGATGACAGTCTTAATATTAAGGCTATACAAGTATGGGTTACATAGCCAGCTTCATTTTGAGGGTAAACACTTATATTCAGACAATTCTGAAGAGAGGAGTTAGTACTTTAATTCGGCCAGTTTTAGTAGACCAAGCTTTTCCCCTTACATTAGAAATGGTAGGGAATGGTATATGCAATGTTTCCACACCTAGCTTTCTCAGTTATAAGGGTCATTTTTTCTGAAAGTGTACAATTCAGCCAAAAGTATGGAATTTCGAAAGGTTGTCCAGATCAATTTGAAACCTATATATCTCATGAGTTCAGGTTTAGAGCATTCTGTCAATACCCATTATACACATTTCCTCCCAGTGGTTCAGTTTTTATGATGGGTCAAAATTTGGGGTTCAGAAATTGGCAAACGCCCATCATCATAATTCATTTAAGATGAAACACACACCTTATAATTCATTCTATTTGTGCATAAAGCCTAAGAGTACACCACGGTAATACAATATGGCAACAAACATGCTGAAAAAGGAATTATAACCAAAACGTATAAGTTCATGGTAATATTGAGCTGAGTGCATCAGCCCTATTTCCTCAAAATCCCCATTATCTATTTTCCTCCCATACCTTGTTTTCAAATACTTGTGAAAAAGTGAGTGGAAGGGCTTCAACCTTAATAATCCGCTTTGGTAATAATAAATACATTATCTAATACTTCCCCAAATTATAGGGCCATAAACTTAGTTGTGTTTAAATTACTACATCCCAAAGATGCTGTATTTCCCTGATGGGCGTTTGTCACAAAAGCCCATAATACATAATGAAGTAAAAGCCCAGTATGAGTCCTATTTCATTATGAATGAACTTGAAATGGTTGAATATTTCTTCATATGCTTCCCCCACTGAGAATAAAACGAGACAAGTGTATTTCAATTAAATAATATACGAAAAAAGTATACTTTAGTTTATTGAGTATTAACAATGGCTACACATGACTTCAAGGTACCAAAAAACAGACTTTCCTCACCAAAAATTCCAACACAGGAGTATTGTCACCTGTCACTACCACAGAAATATTTAAATCATCAAAGAAAGAGTATATAACCTTCAAGCTGGTCTTATAAAAGACTTCTTATGATGGGCGTTAGGTTTTCAATGATGGGCGTTTGTGCATGCAGATAGGATATAAAACATCATCTAAAAGAATCTAATAATAACTATACATGAACAATGGTATCAGGAAACATGCCCAACATGTTCTTCTGTACTCCTGTAATGTTTAAAAGTCATCAGCAACTTTCCATGACTCATAAATGCTGCTTCATGTCTTCTGTCTTTGTTTCCTGAAGATAAGTCCTGCTCACTCTCTTATCTACTGCTCAGGATGATCTCACAATTGCATGGATATATTTAGTAGGACACAGTCTACATTCATTGCTACTACTACAAACATTACACTGTCAACAAATTAAAATATTCTTAGAGTGATTTCTTGTGATAAAGACATTTGAAGTTATATCATTTTTGCAACTTATGACTCATTTTTCTGAAACACGTCAGCTATGGAATCTTGAAAATGCAACATACTGATGGTGGTCGACCATGAACAAGTTAATTTCATTATGAAGCTTACAAAGTTTATAATGATCCATCAATAGTATACATGTATAGTAGATATTGCAAGTAGGATGATATTTTTATTGATTTAGTGGGATATTTTGAACTTTGGTTTCCAAACATTATTTCCTTTTCCACTCATTGTTTAGGGCATTCCAGGTCTATAGCTGGTGGCTGCATTACTTCTCCAGTAGTCCCTAGGGGATGCAGCAGCCATTTCATAGTTTGATAGTGGTGGTAGTCCAACCATGTTGATCTGAAAATGAAATTTAAATATAATTTATAGTAAGGCCTCATAAATGTGAAAAAATATTTTTTAAAAAACAAGAAGATTGTAATGCCATTTCATAGAGTATGATATCATGCATTTATGGTTGAAATTTGGTGGTGTTTGAAAGAACCTTTCATAGGTTGTTGAGGGTGAACATTACTTTGGAAAACGCCCATCATGAAAATGGTGTCCCTTGTACTAAAGTATAGTAATAGTTCCACCCTTAACCATTTATATATGATTAAACAGTAGTTTATGAAAGATAATATTGACAGAAGGGCATTGAAAAATGAGTAGGGTTGTTGCTAGACCCACTCTATATAGTTTGCTATATTCACAAACGCCCATCATGAAAAACAATGCAAACACTGTACATTACAAAAGCCACTGGATATGACAATGTAGAATATAAAGAACATGTTTAAATGATTGGATGCAATGACATGCATACAGGGGCATGTTTCCATGTTACTAACCCAGACAATAAGTCAAATCTACTAAGTTATTTTTCATTTTGATGATGGGCGTTTGTCATAGCAAATCCTAACCTCATTGTGTGTCAGCCAGATTAGGATTTAGCCATTGATCAACCACAAGAAAGTATTTCTTGCATACCAATAGAAGTCATACAACATTACAAACACAACAAAATCATATTTACACTGACAATTAGCACCTTAAGAGACAAACATGTACTGTAATCATTACCATGATGGGCGTTATGCCTGATTTACACCTAACATGTGCAGTTCTGATCAGATGAGTAAAGCAATCTGGCTCTGTGCAATGACTAAAACTATTTTAGCCATTGATTTCTAAAGACAATTGAGACAAAATATACAAAGCTTTTAAACTTTCTGACCATTTCAGTTGATTCTACAGTACATTAATCATTATCCCTCACATAATTAGACTATGACTTTCAGTGTTTCATGCTATTTTTGACAAAATGAAATAAAATTTGTACAGGAAAAGTCTAGTACTTACCACAGTATGTTTCCAATTAAAGATGATTCCACAAGCAGGTAAATATACTCAGCAAAGCTAGCTTAGCAGAGTATTTCAATGATGGGCATTATTTTCATAGTGGGCGTTTGCTTTGGTGAAAACCTTGG
>OW804101.1:4564020-4713784 GCA_942159475.1 Sthenelais limicola | reverse complement strand
TTCCGCATGTTTTCTCTAGTCTTATTAGGCATACAGGATTTCTATAACATGTATTTAAGACAAGAGAAAGAAGGGACCGTTGAGATAAGAGAAAATACCAGGGGATATGGAACATAGTTTCCTTTATTCAATTCAATTCAATTCAATTCAATAATTCTTTATTGCTGATGTTTTTACAATGAGGTGGACAACAATCTAAGGTAAACATGTGTTTAGTTAGTTCTTCCATTGGTATGCCTGAATTCTGTTTTGAGTTTTCTTTTGTTACTCTATTTGTACTACAGTGTTTCTATGGTTACTAACAAGGTTACACAATGAGATGACAGCATGGATGTAATGGGGTATGGGTTGATGGGGTATTATACATGTAATGGCTATAGTGATTATGTAGTGATTATACTTGCGGATAGTCCCAGTAAGTGTCGCCTTATTGGCACAAATTCTGATATAGATTAATTCAGGTGGAGTATTTGGGTCAGATTTTCAGAAAATGTACAATTGGCAGCTGTACACATTTAGTAAATTCTGCTCAATTAGACTGGGAAATGTTCAATACTAGGTAAATTTGAGTATATTCGGCACTGCATTGATTCTAGCAATCTGTTTGGTTAGGTTGAACTGTATTTTAAACTTTATTTTCGTCTGAAATTTGGGTTATTTGAGAGAATTGGTGAAGACGAATTGTACATTTTCTGAAAATCTGACCCATTTATTAAGTATTGTGCAGCTCAGGTGGTATGGTGTCTGGGACAGGGTATGGCACTAGAACAAGTTACCTCACCCGGCAAATCCATGTCGGTTGGTCTGAACACATGTCGAGGGGACACTTTTCATTTAGAGACAAATTAAACATTATGATAAGAATAATATAACAATAATAGGAATGAAAATAAGGACACATGGGTCAGATTTTCAGAAAATGTACAAATGGCAGCTGTACACATTTAATAAATTCTGCTAAATTTTTACTGTAAAATGATCAATACCGGGTACATCTGAGTATGTTTGGTATCGCATTGATTAAAAGTATCAGTTCTGTTATGTCAAACTGCATTTTGAAACTCATTTTTGTCTTAAATGTGGGTTATTTGAGAGGATTGGTGAATTTGAATTGTACATTTTATGAAAATCTGACCCACATGTACATCGATTAAATGTTTAGAGCAAGGTCGGGGGATGCCCTTGAGGAACATGTAACATGTCCATCATGTAAGTTTACGTAAGGTAGCATGTCAAGTGCCGTACTGGCGTCTGGTACTGACGTACGTAGGCTTACGTGTGTGTACGTGTATACAGACGTAGGGACCTGTCTGTCACGTAACGTGTGGGGGCGTCTACTCACGTATGTTAATCATCGAGATACTCAGCATGATGGGGGGGGGGGGGGGGGCACTCCCAACGGACCCTGATTTATTTTTCCGTTTTGAATGTTCACAATATTGCGATCTTTTTCAGGAAAATGAGTCACATGTCTTATCTTATCATAATAGAGATGATTGTACGATTATATGTACTGTACTGTACAGATCAGAAAGGGAATCCCAAGATTTAGAAGGGATATGTTACCATGTTTGTTTCTCTCTAAGAGAGAGGTTATTGTTAAACCATTTGGGTCAGATTTTCAGAAAATGTACAATTGGCAGCTGTACACATTTAGTAAACTCTGCTAAATTAGGCTGCAATTTGGTCAATACTAGGTAAATTCGAGTATATTCAGCATTGCATTGATTCTAGCAATCTGTTTGGTTAGGTTGAACTGTATTTTGAACTTTATTTTTGTCTGAAATGCGGGTTATTTGATGAGAACGGCGACGTTGAATTGTACATTTTATGAAAATCTGACCCATATAGATATTGTGTCGTAATAACGATGAAATCAACACAGAAAGAAAAAATACATCAAAAAAAGAATAATTTGTTAACTGAGCATGGAGTAGGGGACACCCTGGAAGACCTGCGAATGCGAATCCGCAGATGGAAATTATTTTATGTCTTAGTGATAAGCTGTGAAATGATTGCCCTTTTTGTGGAACTGATGTGATATGAATGTAGAAATAAAATTATTACAACATGTCGCAAAAATGAAGTATATATTTTTCAAAGCGTTTCTGTTACAAGATCTCTTAAAGAGAGATAGTGATAGAGAGTTCAAGATAAAACGCGAGATATTGAGAGGAGAATGGTAGTGAGAGGAGAGGGACAGATAGATAGAGACGGAGTGAAAGATGGGGGAGAGGGAAGAGAGTAGGTGAGAACGGGGGAGATGAAGAAGATACAGAGAGAAAAGAAATAAAAAGAGCGGAACAGAGAGACAAGAGGGACATTCCAACAGCAATGCTTATTGGCTTCCAACTGTATTCTGTTAACATGTTTAGTATTGTAGATGCCCAGAAGGCAGGAACGTGAATAAAAGCTTTAAAACAAAAAAACAAAAAAACAATGTCACGTAGGCGAGTTATAAAAGCAAATGCGAAGTGTCACAGGAAAATGAACCACAAAAAAATAGATTTTGAGGTACCATCTTATTTGTAAGTAATAAGTAAAAATAAAAGCAATATTTTGGGTGAACCATTGCTAGTAAAGTAGATAAATATACTCTATAGGATGAGCTTAGAAATGCATGGATATATTTGATACATGGGTCAGATTTTCAGAAAATGTACAATTGGCAGCTGCACACATTTAGGAATTTCCGCTAAATTAGGCTGAAAAATGATGAATACTGGGTATATCTGAGTATATTTGGTATCGCATTGATTTACAGTATCAGTTCTGTTATGTTAAACTGCATTTTGAAGCTCATTTCTGTCTTAAATTTGGGTTATTTGAGAGGATTGGGGAAGGTGAATTGTACATTTTCTGAAAATCTGACCCACATAGTCCTGGAATTTGGTACGTGTTTATGCTATGGACAGCGTTAAGCACACCAAGGAAGACAACATTCCACCAAGGGAATACATCAACTTGAAAGATATCAATTTTGCGACTTGTGACTCACAAATGGGGAGTACTCCCCCCCCCCCCCCCACCCCCCGCACCCAATGTACCTAGAATGCACCCACGTCAATAATAACAAACCCTGTATAACACTGTGTATATTGGGGCTGGGGCGGGGGCGGGGGGCGGGGGGAGGGGGGGGGGTCTGGGTACATGTTTGTAGCGGTAATGACGCACTACCCACTAGAGTCCCTTACAGCAGAAATCAAGAACACAGAAGTAAAAAAACGAAAATAAACCCAGTGAAGTTCAGTCCCTCTCAGTCAATTCTTTTTTTAAACTTTGATTGATAATTAATTTAAGAGATTATAATTAAACGTTTTCTGATCAACGGTTTCATGAGCATCGATTTTGCCATCTTAGCGTCTTCAGGGACTTTAAATATTATTTCAATTATTTTACTATCAATTCTTGATTTTAATTCTAAATTATGGCTAAAACTATTACGAACTGAATTTAAGTTTCGGGACATGTTTCAAGGTTCAGGGAAGTTGATGACTGAGACTGAGTAAACTATGGCTCACTGTATATAGGTTATATACATTTGGGTGAAATCGACAGTTCACCTTCAACAATCGTCCCAAATAACTCGAATTTTAGACAAAAATATAGTTCCAAACTCAGAAATACTAAATGTGTACAGCTGCCAACTGTACATTTTTATGGCTGCCATATTTCTTTGGCACCTCGAAAAACAACCAACAGCATACTGAAACATGTTATTTCATCAACTATATCATACTCCATAAATTGTTGAATCTCTCATCTTACCATCTCATAAAATTACAAATTCCTCCTGTTATAAATCTATAATTTATTCATGTTCACGTTATTGCAACCCTGTAACATAATTAACGATCAAAGCAAGAATTAGGCACTCAACGGAAGACCTATCTAAACAATTGTTTATTTAGAATGTTGGACCACCTTATTGTAAAAAGATCGACTGCAATAACGAATTCTTGAATTGAATTGAACAAAAATCTGATCCATTTCTACTAAGGTATACACTTGGACACATTTGGTACACTGCAGTGCCCTTATAAATACAACTTTTAGAGTATTATATATTATCATGGCGAGATGACTTCTGAATTCGGAAGCGAGAACTTGAAACATATAAATGTTATTCCTCTACTATAATAATTAAATACTGATACTTGCAAAAAGGGAGGAGACAGTCTAGGCCCAAAACCTCAGATCAGATAAGAATGATATGTCAGTGATTGGACGCCTACTGCGCTAATGCCTTCCCTGGCTTAGAACTAGGTTTCTTAATGGGATTATAATGACATTTTGTTGTCCTAATTAGATTGTTTTGGCACTTTGCGGTTTAGAGCGAGCAGCTTTCCCTCAGTTTGAAGGGACTCTCTCATCTTTGAGCCTAGACTGTGAGAGGCTTAAGTTCCCTCAGTTTGAAGGGACTCACTCAACTCTGAGCCCAGACTGTGAGAGGCTTTCCCTCAGTTTGAAGGGACTCTCTCAACTCTGAGCCTAGACTGTGAGAGGCTTTCCCTCAGTTTGAAGGGACTCTCTTATCTTTGAGCCTAGACTGTGAGAGGCTTTGCCTCAGTTTGAAGGCACTCTCTCAACTCTGAACCTAGACTGTGAGAGGCTTTCTCTCAGTTTGGAGGGACTCTCTCAACTCAGAACCTAGACTGTGAGAGGCTTTCCCTCAGTTTGAAGGGACTCTATCATCTTTGAGCCTAGACTGTGAGAGGCTTTCTCTCAGTTTGAAGGGACTCTATCATCTTTGAGCCTAGACTGTGAGAGGCTTTCCCTCAGTTTGGAGGGACTCTATCATCTTTGAGCCTAGACTGTGAGAGGCTTTCCCTCAGTTTGAAGGGACTCTCTCAACTCAGAACCTAGACTGTGAGAGGCTTTCCCTCCGTTTAAAGGGACTCTATCATCTTTGAGTCTAGACTGTGAGAGACTTTCCCTCAGTTTGGAGGGACTCTCTCAACTCAGAGCCTAGGCTGTGAGAGGCTTTCCCTCAGTTTGAAGGGACTCACTCAACTCTGAGCCTAGCCTGTGAGAGGCTTTCCCTCAGTTTGGAGGCACTCTCTCAACTCTGAGCCTAGCCTGTGAGAGGCTTTCCCTCAGTTTGAAGGGACTCTATCATCTTTGAGCCTAGACTGGACAGAGCTACTATGCCACCACCACGTTACGTTACGTTATTAAATTCCCCTGTATCAGTACCTATTGGGAGGGCCTATAATTGAGCATATTTAGGGTCAACACTGGGCTGGTGTACATAGTCTCATTCACTAGTGGATTACGTAACATAACTTAGCCTCAGCCCTGGAGGGGAATCCCCTTAATTAAGCCCTGGAGCAGGAGGAGGTGTGGGCGGCAGGTACAAGTGCACCATTAGATATTAAACTTTACTCAGCTGGTCTTGGCACCGATTAGTACAATACTATTAGGGTCAAGTTGTCAGAAAATGTACAATTCACCTTCACTAATCCAATCTGAGATGAAAATTAAGTTCAAAATACAGTTCAAGATACTGTAGATGGGCCCGATTTTCAGAAGATGTACAATTCGCCTTCACCAATCCTCTCTAATAACCCACATTTAAGCCTAAAAAGAACTTCAAAATGCAGTTTAACATAACAGAACTGATACTTTAAATCAATGCAATACTAAATATACTCAGATATACCCGGTATTCAGCATTCTTTAGCCAAATTTAGCAGAATTTTACTAAATGTGTAGCGCTGCCAATTGCGGCAGGTACAAGTGGACCATTAGATATTAAACATTACTCAGCTGGTCTTGACAAGGGGGTTACACCGATTAGTAAAATACTATTAGGGTCAAATCGCCAGAAAATGTACAAAAATTATTCACTTCTGCTAACTAAACCGATTGCTAGAATCAATGCAATGCCATATATACTCGAATTGCCCTAGTGTTGGCCCAATTGCAGCCTAATTTAGCAGAATTTACTTAAGATTACTGCTGTTTTATACGACTTCATATAAGATACTAGATACAAATACAAGGTTCAGAGTTTGATTCCTGAATTTTCATATATTTTATTTAACCGGGTATTTTAATAACACATGACCTTTTCAAGCCCGTATTGAACAAGAATCAGACCAGGGATTTGGTTACCACCTCGAACCTGGCAATTACACGAGTCAAGTTTTAGGATATATTTTGTTTTTGTTTTTGCGACGTCGTTTTATTCCTTACACATACACCGATTTAAGCGAGACACATCTAGGATAAAATATTTCTTAACACGCATCTTGCCGAATGGTTTATCCTAAGGGCATTTGGAGAGTTTACCTTTTTAGTTTCTCTATGCATTCTAAGATGTCATCCATTAAACAATTCCACATTTTTCTTTCTTCTCTCTTTCTTTCGCTTCCTCCTATATTTATTATCACCAAGGTTGCTCTCATTTTTAGCTCTCGCATATATTATTAAGGTCTTGGAGTGGGATAAACCATTTTATACAAAACAAACTAGGCTGCTGTCTACCATGGGGTGTATACTATAAAAACGTTGCTACGTTAAAAAAAAATCAGAACTCATTCATTTATTGAGTGAACATAATATTATATATGGCCTGGAAGTAGGCCTTTACAATTACAGCTTTACGTCGGGGACCATGAATTTGGAATTTGGAATTTCGAACATTTTCTGTGATTATGTATGTATAACACAAAGGGTGTGGGTGGAGGAGGAAGAAAAACAATTTATAACTGAGATACTGTATAGATATGGCTAATAACGTAGGATTACACCCACTTGTATGGATTATAGGCAGGAGTACAAGAGCATGTTACATACATCTATATGGTTAATCCATATACATCAGGAGGCGTGGATTAACGCGGGATTACTCACTATCAGTTCTATACATGGGATTTATTTGTAACATATTTTATTCTTGTTTTACTTCTGAGTTTACTTCTGAGTTGATTTTATTTGTCTTCCTTCCTTTGACTTCCTTTAAGGCTAATTGTAAATTTACCAGTTCCAAAAGGACATTCTATCCAACTTTCACCTATAGTTCTACTTCTGAGTTATTTTTCATGTTATTAATGGGAATATTTAGATGTAAAGAAAAGAAAAAAGAAAAGGGGAAAAAAGGAAATGTTTAGATGTGTTGGAATTGGAAGGTTAAACAGGTAAATGTCTAGTAAAAGGCTAATATTATAGAGAAACTTCTAATCTGCTCTGTTTTCTAAGAGTATCAATCTAGGACTAGCTGGACTAGTGGACCTGCAATAAATGTAGCGCTGCAGGGTTAACAACACTAACTATAAAGGATTAAGGAACGTGGATTAAGGGATGACAGAAGCCTTGTCAGCGCTACGTGGGTCAGATTTTCAGAAAATGTACAATTCACCTTCACCAATCTTGTGTCAAATAACCCAAATTTCAGACGAAAATAAAGTTCAAAATATAGTTCAACCTAACCAAACAGATTGCTAGAATCAGTGCAATGCTGAATATACTCGAATTTACCTAGTATTGGTCAAATTGCAGCTTAATCTTGCAGAATTTACTAAATGTGTAGAGCTGCTAATTGTACATTTTCTGAAAATCTGACCCACGTAGGTAAACAGGCTGGCAACAGATTAGTGATGACCTGAGGGGCCCTGAGTGGAAGGGGATTCCCCAGTACTATAATCCTGGCGTGGTTATATAACTATAACCGTGTTTGGGTTGTGTGCTGGCAGGCTGCCAGATCCAGGTGAGAATGAGTGTTTACCAGTTTACCTGCCCGACCAGTTTTGGCTCAGTGCCAAGGGAAAATATGATGTGTTTCAGGAAAATGAGTCATTCATATATAAGTCGCAAAATTGATATTTTTCAAAGTGATTTATTCATAGCTATCTTTATTGGAATATTCTGATTTTCGGGGTGCTTAATGCTGCTAGTACTATGAATACATGTACGAAATTCCAAGGCAATGTATTAAATATATCTATACATTTCTAAGGTTATATTATTGAGTATATTTAGGTACGTTATTAGTAATTATCTACCCAAAAATATCAATAACTTTTTTTTCAAAAATAAAGATATCAAACGTATGATATAGAAACACTACTTAGATGTCCTTGATGTTTACTATCATTAGAATCGGCTTGATCTCATCTTTTCAAATATGATGATATCTCAAAATACATTTGTTACGACTTGTGAGTTATTTTCGGAAAACACATCACAAATATTAATGTCACGTGATTTGGCAGGAATTTCCACCCATGTACGTGTTGCAAGGCCGACTGATATTGAATATGCTTTTCTTTTAAAATAGATGTTATTACATAAATTTATAATTATCTTTTTAGATAAAATCTTATAATACATGTTATTTGTAGGTATGTGTGATGTGTTTCAGGTAAATAAGCAATGAAATGGATTTTGAGATATCATCATATTTGAAAAGAGGAGGTCAAGCTGATTCTAATGATAATAAACATTAAGGACATATGAGAAGCGTTTCTATATCTTATGTTTGATATGTTTATGTTTATGTTTTCGGTGGACAATTACCAGTAAGGTAACTAAATGTACTCAATAGGATGAGCTTTGAAATGCAAGGATATATTTAATACAGTCTTCAAATTTTGTACTTAAATTTGTATGACTTAAAGTGCCAAGCCCACCCCCACCCCCCACCCCAACCACCCCTCAAGAATGAACACTTTGGAAGATATAAATATTGCGACTTATGATTCATTTCCTCAAACACATCACATTATATTAAGCATTTATATTACTTAGGTACTCGATATCCCGGAAAACACTCTAGGTCCAAACCCTAAAATCAGATAACGATGGTACACTGATAGACCCGCGCCCGTTTTATCAGTCAGATATAAATATTTCCCCAGCAATGACTGATTATTTTCAGCCGCAAATGGGAGCGACTGATAATTATCAGTCACCTCGGTAAAAAACAGCCATCACTGGTTTTTCTCAGTGCCTTCATGGAAATCTCAGTGAGTGACTGATTTTCCGTAGCGCAGATGGGAATATCAGTCAGTGACTGTTTTTTTCTGTCCCGTCGCTTCATGCATCGCTGACCATGCCAGAGCGTCAATAGCGTCAATTTTCGAACACATGCACATCTAGAGCATATATAGCACTATACAGGCTATAGGCTATCGCATGTTAAGGGTAGGCCTATGTGCGAACATTCGATTATAGGCCTCTTAACGAACATAGAAGTAATAATTCCACCTTTCAAATCGGATAATATATATATGTGGTTATCCCAATAGAAACAATTGAACGTTGATGAAGCCAAGTGAAATAAACACCACCCAAGACAACTGTGTGGCAAGGCCAAAATAGGGCTATAGATCTATCCTTGTATCCGACTTGTTTTCCTTAAAATACCAAACAAAAACAGCAACAATGCACGTCCATTTTGGATGAATCCTCGCTCTCTGTCTCTCTCTATCCCCGCTCTCTAGCCCTCTCTATCCCCGCTCTCTCTCTATCCCCACTCTCTCTCTCTCTTTCTCTCTATCCCCGCTCTCTCTTTCTCTCTATCCCCGCTCTCTGTCAATGTTCCTTTTTATTGGGGTGTGTGGGGTCGGGGTGAAGGGGTGAAGTGTGAAAACACTGAATACCGACCAAAGGCCTCAGAGGAGTATTAGTGGGTGGGGGTGGGTGGTGAGTGGGGAAGCGGGAGGAGGCCAGGTGATAAAACACTGAATACCGCCATATGGCCATTACTGCAACAATTTACTTCAGGTGATGTTAGAAATCAAAAGGACACAGAAACATGTCCTAAACAACATAAAGTTATTGTAACAATAAAATAACAGAATAAGGTATGGTATAGCGGAGGTGGGGGCAGCTATGGAGAGGGGAGAGAATGGCCCCAACTCTTGAATGTTATACATGTGTAACGACCCTGTGAAGTGTATACTGGTATATATGACAACTCTATGAAGCCCTGGGAGTGAAGTTACATGTATCCCTCCCCCTCCCCCCATTGTTCCCGTTGTTATTTTTGTGTTGGATTTCGGACATTGTGTCAAGATGAATCCTAAAGGCAGCAAAGCTTAATTGGGTGAAATGCAACAAGATCCACAAAGTATTGTAGTATCTAGGCATATCAAGTACTGTAAACGTATTTATTTTTGCGTGGATACATTTTCGCGCACTAAGTACTATGACACCTTTTCGCGCGGATTTTAATTCGCACAGCAAGGAAGCCTCATGCCTCGTTTCCTGATGGAATTATTGGGTGTGTGTGAAATATTTCAATTCTATTCTGTAAGGGTAGGGTAGGTGGGGCAAAGCGCCCACTCTAAGCAAAATGTGGCCCATCTCTTGAATGGTTTGAATTATGGCGACACTGGTAAAACTTAAATATAAACTGACACTTATATGCTCCCCATATATCCTAACCTAAAGTTGTCTTCATGTGTCATATTGTCAAAATTTAGAAAAAAAGGAAAATAGTCAAGATGGGCGTTTTGCCTCCTGGGTGGGACAAAACGCCCGTGGGGCCTAATCGTTTTGCCCCAGTCAGCTCTTCATGCCATTTGTCAACATCATGTATAAAATAACATAGGCCTATTCTAAATTAATAATCAGAGAGGAAGGGGAAAATTCGTATGTGGGAAACCTTTTATTCCCAGAATATGTCAAAAATAATTATTTGTATAACATTTCTTATTTTTTTTTAAAAATCTGGATGGTTGGCACCAAATAAATTCCTTTCATAGATTTATAAAACTTTGCCAATAGATTATCAAATTTAGAATATTCTTTTCATCACCCACACCACCAAATCCAAGTAGCCTATAATTTTATAATTATCTGGATCGTGCATATGAATATCCAGATTATTTCTCACCCATATGTGATGTCTTCTAGGAAAATGAGTCATAAGTCGCAAAATTGATATTTTTCACAGTGATTTAATCACAAGATCTCTTTATTGAAATGTTCTGATTTTTCTAGGGCGTAGCACTTACAGTCATATGAATCCATGTAACAAATTCCGGGAGATTGTATTAGGTCTAAATATATCCTTGCCTTTTGAAGGCTTTCGTATGGAGTAGGCCTATATTTAGTCACTTTACGGGTAATTAGGCTACCCATCCAGAAAGATTGCAAACTTCTTCTTTTTTTTCAAAATAAAAATATCAAACTTAAAGTATAGAAGTACTAGGCCTAATTTGGTGTCCTAATGTTTGCTATCATTGGAATAAGCTTGATCTCCTCTTTTCAAATATGGTGATATCTCAAAATCCACATTTTCCGAAAATGTATTAATTCCTTGTATACCTCACTAAACAGGACCCATCCTTTGCCGTTACCTTTGGGGAGGGAGACGATATTGATATAGAAGGAGAGTAGGATGGAGAGATGGAAAGAAAGGGTTGGGTTAAGGGATGGAATGTGATCTTGGGTGGGGGGTGGGGGCGGCAATGGGAGGAGAGTAGAATGGGAGAGATTCTCTTAGTTATACATGAATGATGTCTGAACTTATTAGGCCTACTTCATTAGTCTTACCACTAGGGCCTATAGGCACACAGTTCTAGCTAGTTCTGTAAGTGACAACTCATTATTTAGTCAATAAAATTTCAAAATGTAACAGAATTATTGGGGGGGGGGCAGCCCCCCCCTGCCAATAAAATTATTTAGGGGGGCCCCTTGCCCCCCCCCCCCCGGTTCCGCCGCGCCTGATTATACGCTCTAAGGGATTAACCAAAGCACCGGCCAAAGCATCAGCCACAGTGCCACCTAGCGTGACAGCTAGGTACCATACTATTGTTTTAAGTAGGCCTATTGTTACGTCGGCCATCACTCATGCCAGCTTACAGCTCTAAAGTTACATGTCGGGATGTCGGAATCGTTCACCAAAACTCACCAGGTAAGCACTATTATTGTACAATAACATGACTGGGGTTATCAGGCTCATTTATATGCATCACTTATTAACAACAACCCTAATTTACCGTTAATTAGCGACATAGCCTAGTTATGCTGCTTGTAAATGCAATTCCAATATGGCGGCCAAACAAAGGCTCTACGGGGGAGTATGGCCCAGTCATGTCCACCTCTACCGGGAGGCACCGCTGTTGGTCCCGTGAAACTTTTTAGCACATAGGGGCGGGGGAGGCAGACCTACCAAGACTGACGCATCTTGTGCGTAATTATTTATTGGTAATTTTTCATAATTATTTCGACTATTTCGACTTCAAAAGTCTCCCAATCGTACAATATGTTACACCATGTTGTAGCATACTTTGTTTATATACTTAATATTTCTTTCATAAGCTGTACTGAATACGTTTTAATATTATTTCCATATAGGCCTACATACGGTATGTTCGTTGCATATAATTTATAATGTCATTAATTAATGATATAACAAATTATCGTGGCAAAGGTAAATATCAATGTCAAATAACATGGAGATCGATCAAAGAACAATAGCAACAGTAATATAAGTAAAATAGAATAAATTGACAAGTACTTGAACTCAATATTCGTACAAGGAACAGATGGGCAAAATATAACTTTTTTTTTCATTATTACAGCTTGAAATTATTAATTTTATATTTTGTGAGAATATTATTAAAGAAAACACTGGTTTGTTGCCCATAACTTTTTCATTTTTAATTACAGACCGATAAAAGTAGGGTTCCCAGAACAAATTTCAACAAGTTTTACCCAGCCATTATCATTACCATTATATATCCGCATCTAAAATTATTCTTTCATTTATAAAAAGGTGTCGTTAACAATGGTCTTTGAGGTTATAATAGTTTACTTTACTTGTGAATACCGGGGACGGGGACGGTATACAATTCAAGTTTATAGCCTTAATTAACTTGCCCGTACAGACGTTACGTGCTGATTAAAATTTTATATCCATTTCATATTGTAAAATATTCACCTTCTATAATACCTTACTAGCAACGATTGCGAAATGAGGTACAAATAATGATTCAATAATTATATGATTTTAGGACAGTCAAATAGATATGTTCGGGTATTTAATACATTTCAAATTGTGAAAAAGGCTCAAATAGTTTTCGAGTAATGAGCATAAGTAATATTATAGTTTCATAGTAAGTAATGAGCAGCGCTATGTGTAGAGAGACACAGCAAGAGAGGGAGAAAAAACAGAGACTCATTATCTTTATATGGGTCAGATTTTCAGAAAATGTATGAACTTCACCAATCCTTTTAAATAACCCAAATTCTTAATATGATCGCCCATGGTAGCTTTTGTATATATATTTGACTGCATTCAGGTACAGTAATATTATTTCGCCGAAAGTTGGATTATTACAGCCTTTTCAAGTATAAAATGCAATAGTGAAATAGCAACAATTATGAAAATCAGTAGAAACAATATTCATAATCTTTAAATTTATCCAGTTCCAGAAATGAAGAGGGTGTTCTCAGGAATATGTATACATACCATTTGTAGGTTTACACTATCAGAATTTGCAAAGATATGACATAAACAAAGAATGTGTCTAGGAACTCTGTCGACGTTTCATGAGAAGTGCCCATATATCATACTTAAAATAACCCAAGATCTGATGACATGGTGCTTTACTGTGATGGGAGAAAATTAAAAATTCTAATTTTTTGCAGGTTCAAATGCATAGTACTAGCTGGAGACTGGCCAAGGTAACCATGGTTTCACTGCCAGGGGGTCCTTTACCCATGAAGATCAATTGACAGGTATGTTTATTGGTGACTATTGATATTAAAGTACAAAATAATGATTTTCATATAAACAGAATGTAGCCCATATACATGTGCTGATGGTACTATGTTTTAAGTGCAGCAATAACATGGTACCATGTTCGATATTAAAATATGCTATAATTTAGAGGTTTGCACAGAGATGAAAAATAGAATGCAGGTCTTGTCTTCTTTTTTTGAATTTATGAAATGGTAACAAGTTATGCCTGGCCTGCAATGCAGACCACAAGTACTTGTATTATGTAATACTAAAAATGTCCTATGGACAGGACTCCCCCTTCTCCCTCACAGTCCAGCCTCCATGTGCCTCGCTTTATATCTCTCCTCTCTCCCCTTCCCCTTCCCTCTGCCCCTCCTTCTCCCCATGTGTCGCCCCTCCTTCTCCCTCACCCTTTCCTCTGTAGATGTTAGTCTTAGTCATCCAGGCCTTTTCCTCCCTCCCACTTTTCGCAACATTCCCTTATCTTTCTTCTTTCATATATCCTCTGTCTTTCTCTCTATTTTCACCTTTCCCTCATCTCTTTCTTTATCACTTCTTCCTCATCGCATTTGGGGTGGGTGAAAAACCCAACCTGGGGATGTTGGATACGCTGGTAAAATCAATATATTCTTCCTCTACCCCCCACCCCCCACCCGCCCCCCAGGTTTCCTAATGGTTTCTGGTTTATTACAAGAACTGGGTAGATTCAAGTGATAACTTTGTCCCTTGTTAATGATGTTTAATTCATGCCCTGGACTTATTTATAGGATGTGTTCTCGAGCTGCTGGAAACAAATCAACTAATCATGGAAGAGCTGCTGAGGAACTATGGCAACTAATACCACCGCGCAATGGCACAGGATCCCAACTTCACCACTACAGGATCAGACATCACCAATACACCAAGGACTCTTCTTGAACTCAGGAATCTGTAATATTGTATTTTGCACTGGTTTGATATTTTATCTACATAGGCTATAAGGCTATGACTTGATGACAAGCAATGGCATATAGGTGTAGGCATTCAGGTTTGAATATATATCCAGCATACAATTATTTTTATTTTTCCAATTTAACAAAACATGATTGACTTTAGCCGGGTTTTGTTAAGGTTTTGAGTAGGTGGGATTTGTATGGAAGTAGGGGGGGCCTAAGGGTCTCACAGAGGATGGGGCTACCCCTCCTGCTAGAGGGTTTGGGGTTTCCCCCGCTAAACTTTTTATTTTTACATGAAGAACAGTGGCTTCTGGTGTATTTTCTGTACAATTTCTATAGAGTATACAAAAATTACTGCTTTATATTTTTGGCCATTTTCAACATGTTATTGCTTGTTATTCATAAGAAAAAGCATGTTATTTTACGCCTTTACAAGGGCTATCAACCTGAGGAAGGCTGAAAAGCTTTAGGATTTTTGTGACCACGCAACTAAATTATAACCAACAAATGCTTAATCTTATCAGTTTCAACTATGTTTTGGAAATACAAACATTCTTCATTAATTTTATTCAACGACCAATCCATTTGACATGCTTTGACCTATTCAGGGCGTGAGAGAGTGGTGAAAAGAATTAATACACACTGGAAAATTGTTGAAATATCTGTTTTCTGAGCAAGTAGGGTATGCAAATCATTTTGATAGACACATTAAAGAGTTTTTCAAGGTGTAGCCATTGTACAGCTGATGAACGATGTTACAGTTGGAAAAGAAATAGCATGTACCATAGGTACAGTCAGAATGAGAATAGAGAGAGTTTATAACAGTTTCTTAAAAATAAGTTATCAAGGAGATTGGTGCAAATGGAAATTTGTAAGTCAACATGGCGACTAAGACATACATGCATACAGTTATGTTTGATATTAAATTCTCGGTGAGATTATCAGTTTTTCTCTTGAAATAAACCTTGTCAAGGGTTATAATATTACTCTAGGTTATGTCTTAAAGGTAGTTTAGGCTTCTACCGATTCAAAATTGTCATTTTTATCCAAATACTGCATCATTTTGTTCTAATATATAGAGTTGTATAGGTGACTTCATCGGACATTTCCAAGATGGTCAACATGGCGAAATTTGTCAAGAGTGGAAATCGATGCATCGAATAACTCTTAAACGTCGGCGATTTTCAAAATTCTTTCACTGTTTCTATGATTTAGGGATGTACTTATGTTGTATAGACGGAGAGATTTTGAAATTATTCCAATATTTACCGATTTTAGACCTGTCATAGAGATGTCAATGCAGACGGACAAGATTTGTCAGTTCTGGAAGTCGCCGGGTCGAATAACACTTAATCTTCAACGATTTTCAAAATTCTTTCACTGTTTATTTCATCTAGGAACCTAGTTACGTTGTATAGACAAGACGATTTTAAAAAGATCTCAATTTTTAATGATTTTAGACCCGTTTTAGTGATGCCAATACAATTCCTATGGCGGACAAAAATTTGGATTTCTCGCAATTTTCGACGCAAATTTTCATGGTTTTGCGGTCAAATAAGAGTTGTTGAGTGTTCAAAATGGCTTCCATTAGATGGACAAAGGTTATATTTAACTAGATTATTCAGAGATATTATTTAGTATATTAATTTTCTCTAGATTTAGGCAATTTTAAAACTCGCACTTTGCTAAAAAAAAATTCTCTGGAGATTTAACACTGATGTCGATGTCAGAGGCTATTACGTGTCATTTTTTTGTCAGCGGCTGAAATATCATAGCTTTAAATGTATGTTATTGTTAATTATTAATTTAATGTGTAACGTTGAGGTATTTTCATCCAAGTTCTGTCATTTTTGATGATTCAAAGAGTTTAAGGTGATGTGGGTGGCTGGACAATGGTTGATTACAAGATGTCCAACGTCATTTATAGACTAGAAAAATCGGCAATAGATGATAAATTCTAATTTTAAGGTTTTTTCAACTGCATTTCATGCAAATGAGTACTTTTCATGAAAATCGGTCATATATTGGTCGAGATGAATTCTACTGAAAACTACAAAGAAACATACAGTTTTTGTTTGGTTTGGAGTTCATGAAATCGTATCAAGTTATGTCTGTGCCTGCAATGTCTACGAATTAATCGCCAGTCTTTCTTTTATGTAATATACATGAACGGTATATGCTTGATTTTTCAATGCAGTTTTGTCATATTCTTAATATTTGTTATTCTTCCTGAAGTTCTAGTATTGTGACATGTTGGCGAGATTGATGAAGTTACTTAACATTAAATTTTGTGGAAAATTGGGGATTTTGAATTGTATAAAGTTAAAATAAAATGATATAAGCTGTTTACAAAAAACGTCATCTGTTTCCTTGGTTTAAACTATCTTTTAACAAAAGATCCCAGCAAACCATGTTTAATGGTTGGGCAACCAGCTTTTGGGTTCTGGTTGCCCGCCGGGCATCCACATTTCTGAGCGATTTGGAATACCCTGCTATGATGATTTTGCATTGGCAGGAACTGTCAGCGGATATTTAGAATTTCATGATATATTTATGTATAAATATGATATAGTGTTCTAGGTTAAGATATTTTGCTCAATGTTATCAGGTTTATATTGAAATATGAGGAATCGAAGTTCATTTCAGGTGATTGATCAGTTTTTTGTTCCTTCATATATAGACATATAATGGCTATGCACTATTGATATATCTATGTGATGAAGTATTGTGATAGATTATTGTATTTCGAAGCTTCAGTAACCTGTGTTATTTTTAACTGGATACTTGTGGCAGTGCATTAGTTAAAATATGAAAATACATACTGTCTTGATGTCTCAGTTCATAAATTATGGTAGTTTCATATTGATTTTGATTCATTTTGAGGCTTCAGTGAACTACAATTTTAAGCCCGATAATTTGCAATGAGAGGCTAGTCCTCCCCAATGCCTGGCTGTGTCAAGCACACACAATTGTAAATAAAGTAATAAATGTGTATGTGATGAATGTAAATAAAGTGTTGCTTTATATGATTTCCAGTGTTTGTTACCAGTTCCTTTCTAGTTAGTCATATTGAAAATGTTTTAGGTTTTCATCAGGGGTATACTACTAGCCTGTGACACCCCAGGAATTGCAGCTTCCCGGTGTGTCACAGGGGATATTAGTACTATAAAACCTGATAATTCCTATTTTCATAACCCCTATAATTTGAATTAATGAAAAACCATCAATCTAACAAAAAACGGTCAAGTTAAAGGGCCACTGAAAAATAACGGTCAAACCTTGGTTACCACCGAAAAAAACGGTCAAATATTGGTAAAAAAAACACCCTGCAAAAAACAGTCAGCATTGAGATGACTGGGATTTATCGGTCACTGACCGTTTTTTTTCTCGGTCACCAAAAGGGATGACCGTTTTTTTTCTCGGTCACCAAAAGTGATGACCGTTTTTTTTTTTCGGTCACCAAAATCTGACCGTTTTTTTTTCGGTCACTGAAAATCTGACCGTTTTTTTCTCGGTCAGTGCCTGGCAATTGGATGCCAGCGAATTCCTGAGAAAAAACGGTCACTCACCGAGGTTGGGTCTATCAGTGTATGAGAGCTACTTCGCTAATCAGTTTCATGGGCTAGGAGTTGGTGTTTCAATGGGAATATAATGAAATTTTGTTGTCTTAATGGGATTATAATGACACTTTAAGCTACTTTATGCTTTGAGGCGAGAGGCTTTCCCTTCGTTTGAAGGGACTCTCTCAACTTTGGGCCTAGACTAGGATGGGGGGTTTTCAGTCGCCCCCAGGGCATATATGATTATATACAATACAGTAAAATATATTCAGTATATCAGTTACATGGTCAATGGACCAAAACACATTTTTCTAAATATCCTTTTCTCCACAGAATTATTGACAAAAAGAAAAACAGAAGTAATAAAAACATTTTTTCTCATTCCTGTTTCATTCTGATATTCTATCGTCTACTGCGAGCAATATTCTGGACTGAGAGAAACTGGCCTTAATAGAGGGGTGGTCTCTATAGAGGGGTGGTCTCTATAGAGGGGTGGTCTCTATAGAGAGGTGGTCTCTATAGAGGGGTGGCCCTATAGAGGGGTGGTCTCTATAGAGGGGTGGTCTCTATAGAGGGGTGGTCTCTATAGAGGGGTGGTCTCTATAGAGGGGTGGTCTCTATAGAGGGGTGGTCTCTATAGAGGGGTGGTCTCTATAGAGAGGTTCCACTGTATATCGAAACAACACCAGGCAATAAAGAATACTTGATTTGATGTGTTTGTTCACTTCTGTATACTTGTAATTTTAATCTAAATTTAATGTTCATTTCCGGCCATTACAGGGCTTCTGTGAGCACATGTTAAACATGGTTGGTCTGTCTAGCCACTGGCTCAAACAGCACTACCACGGTCAGTGCGCCAGACAATGTACAATTGGCAGCTCATGGGTCAGATTTTCAGAAAATGTACAATTGGCAGCTGTACACATTTAGTAAATTCTGCTAAATTAGGTGGCAATTTGGTTAATACTAGGTAAATTTGAATATATTTGACATTGCATTGATTCTAGCAATTTGTTTGGTTAGGTTGAACTGTATTTTGAACTTTGTTTTCGTCTGAAATATGGGTTATTTGAGAAGATTGGTGAAGGTGAATTGTACATTTTCTGAAAGTCTGACCCTCATATTTTATACTATATATTTGATGTAATTCTAATGTACCATGCAAATTGTCGATATAGTAGTAGCGATCTTATGCTAACTATCATGTTAAACTGACTTAAAATTCCTTTTGAATAATTGTATCAACAAATTTATTGTTTTTACTTGGACTCCCATGAGATTATCATTGTATGAAAATGGATCCAATAATATTTATTAAAAAACATGAACAAAAATATTGGTTAATTCTGCTGAATTCGACTGTAACAGAAATAAAAGCTAGATATATCTAGGTTCATCTGATATTGAGCTCATTAAAAATATCAGTATCTTGAACCTCATTGTTTGCCCTGAATTTGCAATTGGGTAATTATTTGAGATTATTGGTGAAGGCGATTTACAAGTCCATTTATTGGTGTTCTGACCCATTAACAGCCCCTTAACCCTGTGTTGCTGGAGTGAGGCAGTGCTGGGGTTTCCCTAGAGTGGGCAATGTTGGCAGATGATGGTTGAAATCGCCAGAAAATGTACAATTTAACTTCGCCAATCTTCTCAAGAAACCCAAATTTCAGACGAAAATAAAGTTCAAAATACAGTTCAACCTAACCAAACAGATTGCTAGAATCAATGCAATGCCAAATATACTCGAATTTACCTAGTATTGACCAAATTGCAGCCTAATTTAGCAGCATTTACTACATTTGTACAGCTGACAATTATACATTTTCTGACAATCTGATACGCCCGCTCATGTACTAGAGAGTTAATCTCTAGTGTAGCTAGTACAGGGATTAGCAGGGTAATCCTAGACGAGTGAACTTGGCAGAAAATGTACAATTCGCCCGCTCACAATCCTCCCAAATAACCAACATTTAAGACAAAAATGAGGTTTGCATTACAATTCATCATAACCGAACGTATATTGTGAATCAATGCAATGACAAATGAGTGAAATCGTCAGACAATGTACAATTCACCTTTACAAATCTCCTCAAATAACCCGAATTTAAGACAAAAATAGGGTTCAAAATTCAGTTCAACACAATCGAACAAGTTGCTTGAATTAAGGCAATATCAAATATACTCAGATTTACCTAGTATTGGCCGTTTTTCAGTCTAATTTAGCAGAATTTACTAAATGTGTAGTGTTGCCGATTGTACATTTTCTGACGGTCTGATCCAGAGCCACCCTGGAGGAAGGACGCCCAGGCTCTTGGACCCCTGCCAGATTACCCATAAGCACTTCCGGTCAACACCTCAAGGGTCAGGGTGTCAGAAATGTAGGCCACAATTCGCTTTCATAATTATCTAAAATAAACTAAGTTTAAGAAATGAATTAGGTTCAAAATACAGCTCAACATAACAGAAGACTTTCCGGAATCAACACAGCACCAAATAGAATCAATATTTGGGTGAAACCTCCAGAAAATGTACAATTCATCTTCACCAATCCTATCAAATAACCCGGATTTAAAACAGACTTTCAAAATACAGTTCAACCTAACCAAACAGATTGCTAGAATCAATGCAATGCCGAATATACTCGAATTTACCTATTGACCAAATACACTTAACTTCATTTCTGTCTGAAATTTGGGTTATTTGAGAGGATTGGCGAATTTGAATTGTACATTTTCTGAAAGTCTGACCCAAATATATTATTTCCTCCACCGAAAAACTAGTCGTGATGAGCATGTATTATATATTTATAGCGTTACCTCTGTGAATGATTTCCTCATATCTACTTTATGTAGGAATGTATGTATTTACTCTATATTTGCCAGGTTATGCAGGATATTATATTATTGTGGTTAGAGAGATAACCATACTGTCTTGATCCAACGCCAGATATCTCCCGGCCCTTCCGCCACCTCATGCAGTAATCATATGACCAGATAGGAGAGACATGAATCAACACCAACTGTTGCTCCTGGAAAAAATCATTCAGGTTTTTCTCAAACCCAGGGGTCTTTATCACAAGGAATCCTTACATAAATCATTTCATTGAACAACTAGGTTATTTCTCTTTGCTTTAGGTAGGAATTTCCTATTGTAGGAATGATAATTAGCATTGTCTGTATAGCAAATTCCTTCTCTAATGTTCCTTACCAGCTGCTTAGCAAGGTCAAGTAGCTAAGAAAGGAAAATATTATATAAGTATTTTTATTTCCAATATACAACATTTACAGTATTTCTTTCTTTTAGATTCTAGGGGTTCCAAAGCGTAGGGGTCAGATACACTGAAGATGGTCATATTTTTTCGTTTTGGGAGATGAGCTATATCTTTCATATCTATATCTTTATCTATATCTTTAGGAGAAGGCACTTTAAGTTGGTTTTGGTGTTTTGGTTGGTTGATTTTGTGTTCAGCTGTTCTGGTTTCTTTGATAGTTTTAAAGTATATAAATCTTTTTTTAAGAAATTTTATTTGCGTGACATTTTCGGATGACCCAGTAATCTCATGTACACAAAGGCACTAATATAGCTACACAGCAAATTACAAAAAGGAATAATCAAGATATATACGACGATAAGTAGAATTATTTGTTGGTCCCGAGTTTGTATAAAATATAAATGGGCCTTTCACCTTCTCTCCAGCATTGGCAAGGATACATTCAATATAAGCCTGTTTTACCCTTGATCCCTTATTCGATAAGGTCCTTTCTTAACTTGTTCTTAAATTTCCAATAACATTTCAGATTGTATTTATAAAAGAAAGAACAATTTATAACAAGTTTACAAAAATAACTAGTGATATTAGAAAACAAGTTGGCGTAAGCGTATTCAACACAATATCGTCATATTGTCTAAAGAATGTGTTTATGTGTCAGATTTTCAGAAAATGTACAATTGGCAGCTCTACACATTAAGGAAATTCTCCTAAATTAGGCTGAAAAATGATGAATACCGGGTATATCTGAGTATATTTAGTGTCGAGTCGCATTGATTTAAAGTATCAGTTTTGATATGTTAAACTGCATTTTAAAGCTCATTTCGGTCTTAAATGTGGGTTATTTGAAAGGATTGGTGAAGGCGAATTGTACATTTTCTGAAAATCTGACCCTTATATCAAACCTATATTCCTGGTGTATAATAGCCAACCACCCGGCAGTGTACTGGTGTGTAACAGCTGGCAGGTTGCCAGAATACCTGCAGGTACTTCCGGTCAGTATGGAGGGTATAAGCCATAAGGGGTTTCCCCTGATATACCTGCTTGTGTATATATATATGAGTATACGTAGGGTTATATGTGGTTTATCTTTATGCCTTGGGTCATGTATTCAGCATATGTACAGTCGCCATTTGTGATGTGTTTCAGGAAAATGTGTCACAAGTCGCAAAATAATTGGTGCTTTTCAAAGTCGTTTACTTACAAGATTTCTTTGTTGGAACATTTTCATTTTTGCGGTGTCTAGTCCTTGTGGCTGTGTGAATACATTTATCAAAATTTCAGAACAGTTGATTAATTATATCAGTGCATAGTGCATTTTCAAAAATAGAAATATTTAACTAAAAAGATAAAAGTACTTATTATATGTCCTTCATGTTTACTACCATTGGAATCGGCTTGGTCTCATCTTTTCAAATACGATGATATCTCGAAATCCATATTTTGCGACTTATGACACATTTTCCTAAAACGGATCACATTTGCTTTCAAATTATGTTATCCAAATATGTGTTTAATATCTAGCTTTGTTCTCACATAAAATACTAAGAATTTCATTTCCTGTTAGCTGATCATATCTAGTTTCGTTTTTATCTCATTTCATTTCATAACTACCCCAATTCCTGATATAATTATTGACACTGCATGAATATTCACATAAGGCCTTGGTCTTCTGTATGGACAACGTCTTTAACAAAATTAATGTTTTTTTAGATTAAAACAACTTTATGAAAGGCATTGTTCCACTAACTTACTGTCATCATGGATTCTTTGTTACCTGTTTTTAAACCAGAGGTTCCAAACATATGACGGTCTGATTACTGTTGGTCATACATGTTAAACTTTGCTCAATAACAGTCACAATAATTCAATCTGTTCAATTTATTTCATTACTTATAAGTAATTAACAGTTATAAATATAAGTAAATGTTGAAAGACATAAAGTGGTCTATTGACTTGACCTGTATACAGGTCAAGTCAAGATAGTCTAGATACGTTGTTTTCAGAGCAATGCATGTATAATCAACAGGGATATTCACCGGGTTATATTAAATTGTGTAATTTCTAACTAACAAACATGTGTACACCTTTCTAGGCTGGACCCAAGTGCTTATGGCGGTGTGTATGTAGATTAGATTGTCCGAAAATGTACAATTAGCCTTCACCAATCCTCTCAAATAACTCACATTTCAGACAAAAATGAGCTTCAAAATGCAGTTTAACATAACAGAACTGATACTATAAATCAATGTGATACCAAATATACTCAGATATACCCGGTAGCCATCATTATTCAGCCTAAATTAGCAGAATTTACTAAATGTGTAGAGCTGCCAATTGTACATTTTCTGAAAATCTGACCTACGTAGATTAGGTACAATAAGCGTTACTCCTTGGCACCCGTCAAGTGCACCTCTCCAGGTTAGGAGGGGGATTGTGGAATTAATACACGACCGGAAGTACACATTTCCTAACAATAAATGGGATGTGTTTCAGGAAAATGAGCCATAAGTCGGAAAAATTAATATTTTTAAAGTGTTTTTTCCACAAGATCACATTATTGGAATGGTCTAAATTTTTAGGGGTTGATGACTCATGGTTACATCAATCGATGTAGCAAATATCAGGGCAATCTATGTAATATATCCCTTCGTTTTAAAGGTCCTCATATGGACTACATTTAGTTACTTTACTGTTTATTGACCCCCAGAAATATTGGAAACTTTTTTTTTCAAAAGCGAAAATATCAAACTTAAAATCTAGAAATACTTATAAGATTGTTAGACTGTTTACTATCATTGGAATCGGCTTGATCTCATCTTTTCAAATATGCTGATATCTCAAAATCTATTTTTTGCGACTTGTGACTCATTTTCCTGAAACACATCACAAATGGGATGTTAATGATAACTTGACAATGTGTTTGTTTTATAGTTAGACATGCTCTTTACATTTATATTCAAATAATGTGGTCAAAAAACCAATTATATGAATCTTTAATTAAAGTTTTAGTAGGGTATTTATGTGTTCAAGAGGGAACTGTAGTGGGTGTAATACCTCCTGTGGACAAACATAATTAAACACCTTTAATTAAGGTCAACCAAATATAATTACAAGCGCACAACTTAATATATTTGTCCATTCCTTATCTTATATTATATTGTGGTTGGAATTAGAGCGAGGGGCTTTCCCTCAGTTTGGAGGGACTCTCTCAACTCCATGCTTAGACTACGAGCGGCTTTTCCTCAGTTTGGAGGGACTCCCTCAACTCTGAGCCTAGACTGTGAAAGGCTTTCCCTCAGTTTGGAGGGACTCTCTGAAGACTGAGCCTAGACTGTGAGAGGTTTCCCTCAGTTTGGTGGAACTCTCTCAACTCTCTCAGCTCTGAGCCCAGACTGTTAGAGGTTTCCCCCTCAGTTTGGAGGGACTCCCTTACCTCTGAGCCTAGAATGGTCATGACCTGAGATCGCGTTCTTTAGTGCAGCCTACAGGCGTCCCCTACAGGCGCCAAGCTCTCAGAGAGGGATTAAGGAGTACTTAACAGCTTGCCACATATAGAGAGCTCAAGTAGGCTTAGATAAGCACTGGGCGTCAGAAAATGTACAATTGGCAGCTTTACACATTTAGTAAATTCTGCTAAATTAAGCTGAACAATGATAAGTGCTAGGTATATCTGAGTATATTTGGTATTGCGCTGATCAAAACATCTCTCCGGGTAGGTTGAACTGCATTTTGAAACTCGTTTCTTCTTAAATTTGAGTAATTTGAGAGGTTTAGTGAAACGAATTGTACATTTTCTGCCGTCCTGGCCCATGTAGAAAGGTGAAGTAGGTAAATATAGCTGACCGGAAGTGGACATTTCCTTGTAAACAACCCAGTTCTATAATGGGACAGATCGCCAGAAAATGTACATTTGGCATCCTTAAACATTTAGTAAATTCTGCTAAATTAGGCTGAAAAATGTCTCTGCTCGGTATATCTGAGTATATTTGATATTCATATTTATTATGTTAAACTGCATTTTGAAAGTTATTTTTGTCTGAAATTTGGGTTATTTGAGAGGATTGGTGAAGGTGGATTGTACATTTTCTGACGATTTCACCCATATGAGTCTGATCATTGAAACATGTACTATGCAGGTTCACAAATATAAAAAAAATATAGCTACAAATTATAGTAAACATTGGCCTTATTTCGGAAAACTTGTTATAAAATATCAGGTTTGTAGGTGTTCTTCTGTATTCAAATTAATATTAATATCTTATAAGCTCATGTCGTACCTTGATTTTGTATATTTATTTATTTCTAGGTTTTACATATATATACATCATAGCGAATGGCAATTTAAATTTGATTGAGTTTAGACAACTCTCACCATTTTGAGCGTAATCTAATGTGTGATGTGTTTCAGGAAAATGAGTCATAAGTCGCAAAAAATAGATTTTGAGATTCTATTATATTTGAAAAGATGAGATCAAGCTGATTCCAATGATAGTAAACAGACTAATAAAATAATAAGTATTTCTAGATTTTAAGTTTGATATTTTTGCTTTTGAAAAAAAAAGTTTCCAATATTTCTGGGGGTGAATAAACAGTAAAGTAACTAAATGTAGTCCATATGAGGACCTTTAAAACGAAAGGATATATTACATAGATTGTCCTGATATTTGCTACATCGATTGATATGAGTCATCAACCCCTAAAAATTTAGACCATTTCAATAATGTGACCTTGTGGAAAAACACTTTAAAAATATTAATTTTTCCGGCTTATGACTCATTTTCCTGAAACACATCACAATTATAACATTAACATTATCATCTACTGCCAATAATTCATATGTAGATAATCATTCTTCATATCATCTCATGAATGTCTAAATGTCTTATGAAAACTGATTCTATAATAATTCATGTTTAACTCATGTTGTAATAATTCATGTTGAACTGATGCTGTAATAATTCATGTTAAACTGATGTTGTAATAATTCATGTTAAACTGATGTTGTAATAATTCATGTTAAACTGATGCTGTAATAATTCATGTTAAACTGATGCTGTAATAATTCATGTTGAACTGATGCTGTAATAATTCATGTTAAACTGATGTTGTAATAATTCATGTTAAACTGATGTTGTAATAATTCATGTTAAACTGATGCTGTAATAATTCATGTTAAACTGATGCTGTAATAATTCATGTTAAACTGATGCTGTAATAATTCATGTTAAACTGATGCTGTAATAATTCATGTTAAACTGATGTTGTAATAATTCATGTTAAACTGATGTTGTAATAATTCATGTTAAACTCATGTTGTAATAATTCATGTTAAACTGATGCTGTAATAATTCATGTTAAACTGATGTTGTAATAATTCATGTTAAACTGATGTTGTAATAATTCATGTTAAACTGATGTTGTAATAATTCATGTTAAACTGATGCTGTAATAATTCATGTTAAACTGATGCTGTAATAATTCATGTTAAACTGATTCTATAATAATTCATGTTAAACTGATGCTGTAATAATTCATGTTAAACTGATGCTGTAATAATTCATGTTAAACTGATGCTGTAATAATTCATGTTAAACTGATTCTATAATAATTCATGTTAAACTGATGCTGTAATAATTCATGTTAAACTGATGTTGTAATAATTCATGTTAAACTGATGTTGTAATAATTCATGTTAAACTGATGTTGTAATAATTCATGTTAAACTGATGCTGTAATAATTCATGTTAAACTGATGCTGTAATAATTCATGTTAAACTGATTCTATAATAATTCATGTTAAACTGATTCTATAATAATTCATGTTAAACTGATGTTGTAATAATTCATGTTAAACTGATTCTATAATAATTCATGTTAAACTGATGCTGTAATAATTCATGTTAAACTGATGCTGTAATAATTCATGTTAAACTGATGCTGTAATAATTCATGTTAAACTGATGTAATAATTCATGTTAAACTGATTCTATAATAATTCATGTTAAACTGATGCTGTAATAATTCATGTTAAACTGATGCTGTAATAATTCATGTTAAACTGATGCTGTAATAATTCATGTTAAACTGATGCTGTAATAATTCATGTTAAACTGATGCTGTAATAATTCATGTTAAACTCATGTTGTAATAATTCATGTTAAACTGATGTTGTAATAATTCATGTTAAACTGATGCTGTAATAATTCATGTTAAACTGATGCTGTAATAATTCATGTTTAACTGATGTTGTAATAATTCATGTTAAACTGATGTTGTAATAATTCATGTTAAACTGATGCTGTAATAATTCATGTTAAACTGATGCTGTAATAATTCATGTTAAACTGATGCTGTAATAATTCATGTTTAACTGATGTTGTAATAATTCATGTTAAACTGATGTTGTAATAATTCATGTTGAACTGATGCTGTAATAATTCATGTTAAACTGATGCTGTAATAATTCATGTTAAACTGATGCTGTAATAATTCATGTTAAACTGATGCTGTAATAATTCATGTTAAACTGATGCTGTAATAATTCATGTTAAACTGATGTTGTAATAATTCATGTTAAACTAACGTGGTAATAATTCATGTTTAACTGATGCTGTAATAATTCATGTTAAACTGATGCTGTAATAATTCATGTTAAACTGATGCTGTAATAATTCATGTTAAACTAACGTGGTAATAATTCATGTTTAACTGATGTTGTAATAATTCATGTTAAACTGATGTTGTAATAATTCATGTTAAACTGATGCTGTAATAATTCATGTTAAACTGATGCTGTAATAATTCATGTTAAACTGATGCTGTAATAATTCATGTTAAACTGATGCTGTAACAGTTCATGTTAAACTGATGCTGTAATAATTCATGTTAAACTGATGCTGTAATAATTCATGTTAAACTGATGCTGTAATAATTCATGTTAAACTGATGTTGTAATAATTCATGTTAAACTGATGTTGTAATAATTCATGTTAAACTCATGTTGTAATAATTCATGTTAAACTGATGCTGTAATAATTCATGTTAAACTGATGCTGTAATAATTCATGTTAAACTGATGCTGTAATAATTCATGTTAAACTGATGCTGTAATAATTCATGTTAAACTCATGCTGTAATAATTCATGTTAAACTAATGTTGTAATAATTCATGTTAAACTGATGCTGTAATAATTCATGTTAAACTGATGCTGTAATAATTCATGTTAAACTCATGTTGTAATAATTCATGTTAAACTGATGCTGTAATAATTCATGTTAAACTGATGTTGTAATAATTCATGTTAAACTCATGTTGTAATAATTCATGTTAAACTGATGCTGTAATAATTCATGTTAAACTGGTGCTGTAATAATTCATGTTAAACTGATGCTGTAATGATTCATGTTAAACTGATGCTGTAATAATTCATGTTAAACTGATGCTGTAATAATTCATGTTAACCTGATGCTGTAATAATTCATGTTAAACTGATGCTGTAATAATTCATGTTAAACTGATGCTGTAATAATTCATGTTAAACTGATGCTGTAATAATTCATGTTAAACTGATGCTGTAATGATTCATGTTAAACTGATGCTGTAATAATTCATGTTAAACTGATGCTGTAATAATTCATGTTAAACTGATGCTGTAATAATTCATGTTAACCTGATGCTGTAATAATTCATGTTAAACTGATGCTGTAATAATTCATGTTAAACTGATTCTATAATAATTCATGTTAAACTGATGTTGTAATAATTCATGTTAAACTCATGTTGTAATAATTCATGTTAAACTGATGCTGTAATAATTCATGTTAAACTGATGTTGTAATAATTCATGTTAAACTGATGTTGTAATAATTCATGTTAAACTGATGCTGTAATAATTCATGTTAAACTGATGCTGTAATAATTCATGTTAAACTGATGATGTAATAATTCATGTTAAACTCATGTTGTAATAACTCATGTTATACTGATGCTGTAATAATTCATGTTAAACTGATGTTGTAATAATTCATGTTAACCTGATGCTGTAATAATTCATGTTAAACTGATGCTGTAATAATTCATGTTAAACTGATGCTGTAATAATTCATGTTAAACTCATGCTGTAATAATTCATGTTAAACTAATGTTGTAATAATTCATGTTAAACTGATGCTGTAATAATTCATGTTAAACTGATGCTGTAATAATTCATGTTAAACTCATGTTGTAATAATTCATGTTAAACTGATGTTGTAATAATTCATGTTAAACTGATGCTGTAACAGTTCATGTTAAACTGATGTTGTAATAATTCATGTTAAACTGATGCTGTAATAATTCATGTTAAACTGATGTTGTAATAATTCATGTTAAACTGATGTTGTAATAATTCATGTTAAACTGATGCTGTAATAATTCATGTTAAACTGATGCTGTAATAATTCATGTTAAACTGATGCTGTAATAATTCATGTTAAACTGATGTTGTAATAATTCATGTTAAACTGATACTGTAATAATTCATGTTAAACTGATGCTGTAATAATTCTGACATGTTAAACTGATGTTGTAATAATTCATGTTAAACTGATGCTGTAATAATTCATGTTAAACTGATGCTGTAATAATTCATGTTAAACTGATGCTGTAATAATTCATGTTAAACTGATGTTGTAATAATTCATGTTAAACTCATGTTGTAATAATTCATGTTAAACTGATGTTGTAATAATTCATGTTAAACTGATGCTGTAATAATTCATGTTAAACTGATGCTGTAATAATTCATGTTAAACTGATGCTGTAATAATTCATGTTAAACTGATGCTGTAATAATTCATGTTAAACTGATGCTGTAATAATTCATGTTAAACTGATGTTGTAATAATTCATGTTAAACTGATGTTGTAATAATTCATGTTAAACTGATGTTGTAATAATTCATGTTAAACTGATGCTGTAATAATTCATGTTAAACTGATGTTGTAATAATTCATGTTAAACTGATGCTGTAATAATTCATGTTAAACTGATGCTGTAATAATTCATGTTAAACTGATGCTGTAATAATTCATGTTAAACTGATGTTGTAATAATTCATGTTAAACTGATGCTGTAATAATTCATGTTAAACTGATGTTGTAATAATTCATGTTAAACTGATGTTGTAATAATTCATGTTAAACTGATGTTGTAATAGTTCATGTTAAACTGATGTTGTAATAATTCATGTTAAACTGATGTTGTAATAGTTCATGTTAAACTGATATTGTAGTAATTCATGTTAAACTGATGCTGTAATAATTCATGTTAAACTGATGCTGTAATAATTCATGTTAAACTAATGTTGTAATAATTCATGTTAAACTGATGCTGTAATAATTCATGTTAAACTGATGTTGTAATAATTCATGTTAAACTGATGCTGTAATAATTCATGTTAAACTAATGTTGTAATAATTCATGTTAAACTGATGCTGTAATAATTCATGTTAAACTGATGCTGTAATAATTCATGTTAAACTGATGCTGTAATAATTCATGTTAAACTGATGCTGTAATAATTCATGTTAAACTGATGTTGTAATAATTCATGTTAAACTGATGCTGTAATAATTCATGTTAAACTGATGTTGTAATAATTCATGTTAAACTGATGTTGTAATAATTCATGTTAAACTGATGCTGTAATAATTCATGTTAATTCTAAGATTCAATCACGCACGTAGCAACCTCTGGGAGAAATAATTAATGTCTAGATTTGAGCAACTGCATTGCAATAACAACTGCAATAAAAGGATTTTTCAATTTGAATATTTTAGTTAAGTTTTAATAAACCTTTACCCAGCAGGTAAACAATGCATAACAGACTCTAGTCATAACAAAAGGATATAACGAAAAATTATTGTCTTTGGTTAAATATCATTTGAGTTTTACCCAAAATCTGTATTACAATAATTGACAAGATGTGTGGAAACTGATACCAGTAATGGAAAGTATATAAACTATAGAGGAGAACAATTGAGTTCTGAATTATTCTCGGTTTTTATGTTAAAATCTCATAGGTCCCGGGGTTGAAATCGCCAGACAATCTACACCAAAACCCAGAAAAGTAAAAAAATAAGGTTAACAATTCCAACCAGAATATATATTGAATCAACGCAATACCAAATGTGATGCGTTTCAGGAAAATGAGTTAAAAGTCGCAAAATATAGATTTCGAGATACCATTATATTTGAAAAGATGGGATCAAGCCGATTCCAATGATAGTAAACATTAAGGACATTAAATAAGTGTTTCTATATTTTAAGTTTGATATATTTTTTCTGAAAACAAATTAATATTTTTGGGTGAACAATTACCAGGAAAGTAGGTAAATGTACTCCATAGGATGATCTTAGAAATGCATGAATATATTTAATACACTATCGTGAAATTTGGTTCATGTATCCATAAGACCTATCTGTCTAGATACTCCAAAAATGAAAACATTCCAAAAAGAAGATCTTGTGAATAAATGACTTTTAAAAATATGAATTCTGCGACTTGTGACTCATTTTCCTGAAACACATCACAAGATATACTAAGATATACCAATATTTATAATTGCTAAGTCCAATTAGCAGAATTTACAAAATGTGTAGATCTGGCGATTACAAGTACATTTCCTGACGACTTGATCTATCCATTTACTAAAAAGCATTGGGTCGATCTATTTCGAGAAATAGAAATTAACAATTATTTCTATATCGGTTACATACAAAATAGATTTTTTTATAGTACAGTTTATGTGCCTTAGATGTGTCACATTTGATATCAATGCGTCCACCTTTACAGCAATAGACATTTATTTCAGAAATATCCCCTTATCAGTCCAGGCCCAAACCCTTAGATCAGATAAGAATGGTATGTCAGCTGGAAATATTTAGTACATTCTGCTAAATTAGACTGAAATGTGGTCAATACTGGCATTGCAGTGTTTTAGCAATCTGTTTGGTTAGGTTGGACTTTATTTTGAACTTTATTTTCGTTTTAAATTTAGGTTATTTGAGAGGATTGGTGAAGGTGAGTTGTACATTTTCTGGCAACTTCACCCATCAATTGTCTCGTGTTTCAAATCATAACTAGATTAATTCAGGTTGGGATTACAACTAAAACCTATAGTGTGAAAAAAAAAACAAAAAAAACTACAACCTATAGAGTTGCCAGTGGTAGTGAGGTATAGGGTGGTATCTGGTTACCATCAATTGCACTATTCTAACACTAACATGTGCGTTAACATTCTGTAGATAAGCCTTACATGATACTTAACATCGTTAACATGTTTTCTGGCCTTTCCTTTTTTTCCAGCTGCTGATTTCCGGGATCGATTAAAGACCAAACAGTTGTTACAGTATACGTATGGTGGGTGCAAGGTCCTATTCTTTCCCTGAACACAATTTAAGACAATTCTACAGTTTAAGTATTAATTTGATATAAGATTGATTGAATTTTTATAAAACATTTACCTTTGAACTTTGAATTAAAGTACAGTACTATATGAGTCAGGTTTTCAGAAAATGTACAATTCATCTTCAACAAACCTATCAAATAACGCAAATTTAAGAGAAAAACGACTTTCAAAATACAGTTCAACCTAACCAAACAGATTGCTAATTGCAGCCTAATTTAGCAGAATTTACTAAATGTATACAGCTGCCAATTGTACGTTTTCTGAAAATGTGACCCATATTTGTAAAATGTTGTTATAAAACCTACTTTTAGTAATAAAAAAAACGAGAAAAATGTGTGCTTAATCTTAATCTTAATTATGTTGTTATTATTAGACTTTTGTACTTTGAGCTTCATGAGAATAGCAATGTTTTTTAATTGGACTCAAGTAAGTTTATTTCAAAAGAAATGGTATGGGTGCAAGTTCCTATTCTTTCCATGAACCCAATTTGAGACAATTCACCATTCCGACGTTAAGTTAACATTCATGCCTCAACGAAAATGTTACCATTAAGATCCACTATAATTCAAGGTTAATCTTAACGTTATAATCTAAACATTAATCTGAATGTTAAAATGAGGTTAATATCAACATTTCTATGAACAGTTCTTGTGGAAAATACATTTGAATTATTTTTTTTATTTTAGACCCATTTTTTTTCTCATTTTTTTAGGGTCAGATTTTCAGAAAATATACAATTTACAGCTTTACACATTTAGAAAAATCTGCTAAATTAGGCTGAAAAATGATGAATATCGGGTATATCTGAGTATATTTGGTATTGCATTGATTTAAAGTATCAGTTCTGTTATGTTAAACTGCATTTTGAAGCTCATTTTTGTCTTAAATGTGTGTTATTTGAGAGGATTGGTGAAGGCAAATTGTACATTTTCTGAAAATCTGACCCATTAGTCCTAGATTTGAGCTAATTTGCCTTGACGTAAGATCCGCATACACCAGTACACCCAGAAGCACTCACAATGACCAATCTCTCACAATCTGAGTATCTGGATATTCTGAGAAGGTATTTCTACTTTAACTGCGTTTCTCTTCCTCCACCGGATGAAATAAAAGCTTATCTTGTGGAGGAGTTGTTGGGAACAAGATAAGGTTACCTTCTGCTGCCAGTTATCAAGTTCACTAACAGTCAACTATACGGTCAGAGCGTCAGAAAAGGTACAATAGGGGAATTGCATGTGCCACTGCACATATCTGTTAAAGCCTGGGTTCCACTGGCCGGCAACTTCTCCCGCTTCTGCTCCCGCTACTTGACTAAAGAAGCAGGAGCAGAAGCGGGAGCGTAATGGAGATGGGGGCTATTTGCTCCCGCTACATAGCCCCGTTACTTCCCGCTTCTTTTGGCAGATTTTCAAAGCATAGAGTGCTCCCGCTTCTATCAAACATGTAGCCGCTACTTTCTAGCTGAAGTAATGGGAAATAGCGGGAGTTGAAGCTGGGCACTGGCACCACTCTACGTTACCCCTCATGTTACTTGATGCGTTCATTTCCATGTGAAAATCAAATGTTGTCTGCTGACATTTCTGGGGAGCGAAACAAGTAGCAGCGGAAGGAATGTGCCAATAGCACCCATTTCGGTAACCTTCTATTGCTCTCACTGCTAAAGATGTGGGAGCAATAGACTGTCAAAGTAGCAGGAGTAGCGGAAATATAGTAGCCGGCCAGTGGAACACAGCCTTTTCAGTGCATAAGTTTTCACCAATATCACAGCTTGTATAAATGATCTATGGAAACCAAATGCATGATCACGGAGAGGTGGGGGCATGTGTTATGGAGACATGGATAACATATGGATATTGAGATTAGAGCATTGATACATAGTCCATGCTGAACATGGCATTTTTTCTATAGTTTTTGGACTACCTTTAGTCGCGTAATTCCATACGAATAAAGATTCAAAATGGCGGCCATGCAAATCGCCTATTTGTCTTCACCAATCCTCTCAAATAACCCAAACAAAAATTAGGTCTAAAATACAGTTCAACATAACTGAACAAATATCAAATCAAAGCATTGTGGCTAATAAAAATAGTAAAAAAAAATAAATTACCAAATATGGCCTTGGGGCCTAAGAATTCCCATGTCAACTACCTTTCCAGTCTAGGCCCTAAGTTGAGAGAGTCCCTTCAAACGAAGGGAAAGCCTCTTGCCTCAAACCGCACAGAGTCATTATAATGCCATTAACACCGCAAAATGTCATTATATTCCCATTAAAACGCCGAGTCCTAGGCCGGGAAACCGATCAGCGAAGTAGGCTGACATACCATTCTTATCTGATCTGAGGGTTTGGACCTAGAGTGTTTTGGACAGACATCGAGTATTGTCTATCACCACTGAGAGTGCAGCTTTAATTACCAAGATATATGTTATTAGCCTGGACACTCCAGACATACTATAACCTACTATAACCTGCTGCTATACGACCTCTAATCCCACCAGTACAATCTGATACATCTTCTTTTACCGCCTTTCTGCACTCACATAAACCCCCTTTATGAATAGCCCTGCAGAACTAACCAATCACTCACGTCGTAGCAACCACCTAGCAACAGCTCTTCTCTCCCGCACCCCTGCACCAATCAGCTGCCTTGTTACATACGGTCATGGAATACCTAAGTGGGGTAGGTGCGCGAGTCCTAAAAGGATGACACATCGGCCCGCGGGGGACAAATTATGAGCAAACTAGGGCTGCAGTGAAATAAGATGTGCAATGATGGGGAGACTTTGAATAAGTGTTGGTTTCATTACATCACATTAACCTTTACTTTATTATTGCTCTCCTTAATACAATATCCCATTTCAATAGGGGATTTGCATGGGTCAGATTTTCAGCAAATGGACAATAGGGGATTTGTATGTCTCACTGCGCATGTCTACTGCAGTGCATGCTGGGATGTATTCTGTTGAAATCTGACATGCAAATATTTGGCAAGATTTTGATCGATAATTGCAAGAATGTTTTCACCAATATCTCAGCTTGTATAAATGATCTATGAAAACCATATGCATGATGGGAAGGATGGGGACTTGTATTATGGAAACATGTATAACACATAGATATTGACATTAGAGCATTGGTAAATATTCCATGCTGAACATGGCATATGTTCTATAGATTTTTGACTGTACCATTAGTCCCATAATTCCATGCAAATGAAGATTCAAAATGGCGGCTATGCAACTCCCCTATTGGCAGCTGAAATTCTGCTAAATTATTATTTATTATAATAATGGTGGACATTGAGATGAAAGGAATAACAGTTAATGTGATGTAATTTTCCTAAAACACATCACAAATGTAGTTTAACATAACAGAACTGATACTATAAATCAATGCGATACCAAATATACTCAGATATACCTGATATTCATAATTTCCCAGCCAAGTTTAACATTAATTTGTTAAAAAAAAAATTGTATCCGTCTCAAAAAATTGATATTGTGATATGATATCTGGTATCTGAAAATCATTTTTTCAGCCAAATTTAACAAAATTTACTAAATGTGTACAGCTGCCAATTGTACATTTTCTGAAAATGAGACCCATATGTTTATATCACAAATAGTACTTGGTGTTTAATCACTAGTATAGTAAAGTAGTAAAATATACTCCTTAGGATAACCTCAGATACACATAGATATATTCAATACACAGCCTCGAAATTTGGTTCATGTATTCATGCTACAAACAGCGCTAAACACCCTATAAAGATGTCATTTTCTTTCAAACTTTTTCAGCTTCTGACTCATTTTCCCGTGGCACATGGCAAATAAACAATGAGAAATACGTCTAATATCGCCCTACATGGCCAGGATAAGTGTACCGTGTTTGTGTAGTTCACCATATCGCCGTGCTGCTGCTTGGCGCACCCGGCAGACACCAGGACTTCATGCATTCATTAGGAGAAATAAGTTTCAAGGATAGCCAAGTGTTTTATCTATAATGGCTCTCTGTAAATGAATTTGTTCTAACTGCATTTTAATCCAAAATCCAAAATCATTTAAGTTGTATGTCAGGTCACCCTCGATTTGGATTGATGAGGACTTTATCAATTAGTAATGTAATAATCCATTGAGAGTATATAATATACTGTCGTTAGATACTCTAGACATGAATATACTTGTCGTTAAAATCATTTCAGAGAGTGCCTGGTACTTAAATGTATTCCATCCAACTATACACCGGCCAAAGGTATTCTGTGAGTTGAAACAAAATAATGTCTTCAGGAATTAAGCGTTAATTAAGCGTTCAAGCGTTCCCGATCAAAGGATTAACATTGTAGAAGCCAAGATGGCAGGACAGAGGTAAATAAAGATGTTGCTAAAAAAATAAATAATTGTCCTTATAGCTGAGGGTACAACTTTAAGAAAGGTGATAAAATCTGCTCCTACACAACACCCCCTTTATCGCCCAGTGGGCGATGTTAGAGCGATATTTAGTGGTAATAACTTGTGTCTCTTGATCCAATTTTAAAACTTAATGTTTTGTGTAATGTTCCCTCCCCAGATTTATTATGATTTTTATGGTTTACTTGTTCACTGGTTCATTTAGTGGTAAATAATTTTATTTATTATCTAAGATTCCATTGTCTTAGGGTTATCGCTAACCTGAACACTTTATTATATTGAAAGGAATGACAACTATATGTAATGTAAGCTTTTGTAGCACATATATGTGATGTCTTTCAGGAAAATGAGTCACAAGTCGCAAAAAATACATTTTGAGATATCATTGTATTTGAAAAGATGAGGTGAAGCCGATTCCAATGATAGTAAACAGTCTAATAATCTAATAATATTTCTAGGTTTTAAGTTTGATATTTTCGTTCCTGAAAAAAAGTTTCCAATATTTCTGGGGGTCAATAAACAGTAAAGTAACTAAATGTAGTCAATATGAAGACCTTTAAAACGAAGGGATATATTATATGGATTGTCTTGAAACTTGATACATAGATTGATATAACAATGAGTAATAAACCCTCCAAGAATTAGAACATTCCAATAATATGATCTTGTAAAAAAAAACACTTTGAAAAATATCAATTTTGCGACTTATGACTCATTTTCCTGAAACACATCACATATAACAATGGATACAGCCGATGTTATCATTATCGTATTCATAGGGATTATATTCTATAAATCATTACGATTGTTATGTAAGATCGATCAATAATTAATATTTAATATTGTTAGTATTTAGTGGAGTAAAATGAACTCCCTTTATTACTTCATTAACAAAATAATTTCCAATTCTCAATTCTCGGATTTTGCATTAAAGGGAAATAAGAATAAAAAATAATAAAAGAATATTTGATATTATTACATTCAATTCAATTCAGTTCAATTCAAAGCATTTTTTATTAATATGAGAAAGGTGTACAAAAAGGAGCCCCGTATCTGAGAGGTGACTTCCAGGTCTTCCAGCGGGTTCCTGACTAAATCCTACCGAGAAAAAATAATTTTGATTTAACATTACTATGACAAAATAAACTTTAGGGCTATTTTCTAATATCTAATCTAGAAGTATTTAGTTAAAGTGAGAAGCAGTTCATAGCAACTGAAACAGAGACAATAAACTTAAGCTGCTCATGTATCCAGCTAACAGTTAATACAATCTATCTAAAGCAGTTTAATAAATTCATCAGCAGTAGAGACAAATAATAAAACAGGGTATAGCAGTAGAAACAGTAATACTGGTAGGTCCAGACCAAGCAGCACAAAACACTCATAATGACACACACATGCAAAGATGCCACAGTATGTAGTGGTCTACAATACATCGATTTCATTTAAATATATATCTATAAATTTGCTGAATGATTTCGATTACATGATTTTATTACAATCATTTTGATTACATGACATTTACATATCAATAAATGTGTCAGCGTGACACATTTATTGCGCATGTACTAAATGTACCTCCCCATGACGAGTCATATGGCAAAGTCCATTTAAAAAACTAGTTCCAAGATGGCGGCCGACATGCTGGTGACCTTTGTGACCTTGGTAAAAGCCTGATAAATAAAGATGTCGGCACCAATCCATAGATACAGGGTGGGAGGGGGCATGGATACCCGGAGCAGGGTGGGAGGGGGGCATGAGTCATACTACTCATTCATTGCTGCCTGACGGAAGGGCAAAAGCCCTTTCACTATAGGTCTATACATAGGATAGGGCCTCAAATGGAAAATGTTGAAATAAAAGGAAGTGATACTAATAATGAAAATTGTATTTAATTGGTTTGTTCTAGTTGGAAAGGCACATTATATTGAGGGTGAGATCGCCAGAAAATGTACAATTCCCCTTCACCAATCCTCTCAAAATACCCCAAATTTCAGACAAAAATAAAGTTCAAAATACAGTTAAACCTAACAAACAGATTGCTAGAATCAATGCAATGAAAATTATATACTTGAATTTACCTAGAATTGATCAAATTGCAGCCTTATTTAGCAGAATTTACTAAATGTGTGCAGCTGCCAATTGTACATTTTCTGAAAATCTGACCCTTATATTCATCGTCCATATAGAACATCTCTAATCCCTTTGTCAATGGAACACCTGATTGAATAAAAAAGAAAAAAATATTTATGACACTCAATTTAAGATATTTGAGATATTTGGGTCAGATATTCAGAAAATGTACAATTGACCTTCATCAATCCTCTCAAATAACCCACATTTAAAACAAAAATGAGCTTTAAAATGCAGTTTAACATAACAGAACTGATACTTTAAATCAATGCGATACCAAATATACTCAGATATACCCGATATTCTTCATTTTCCAGTCAAATGTAGCAGAATTTACTAAATGTGTACAGCTGCCATTTGTACATTTTCTAAAAAATCTGTAAAGTAAATCAGCTTGAACTGAGAATAATATTGTATTCCAAAATGTCCAATGCTGAATAAAAAAAATATTTAAAACAAAATAAAGTGAAGTTGAAGGTCTATAGCATGAAGCCTGTTGCTATGGAGTGATGTTTGTGCCGATAGGTGGCCTCGTCTAAATGAGCTCGATTACTGGCTCATCATACTACCATCCACTATAGAGCTAGCCATCATATTACAGCCCCATACATTAAGGTGCTCTTTTTATCTCACACCAATCATCAACACACAATCATTTATGGGTGACATTGCCAGAAAATGTACAATTCCCCTTCACCAATCCTCTCTAATAACCCAAATTTGAGACAGAAATGTGGTTCAAAGTCCACTTCAACACAACCAAAAAGATATTTCGAATCAGGGCAATATCAAATGTACTCAGATATAACAAGTATTGACCATTTTTCAGTCTAATTTAGCAGATTTTACTAAATGTGTGGAGCTGCCAATTGTACATTTTTGGAAGATCTGACCCTTATCGACCTTTGCGGACTCAGAACACAGCAGTAACGGTTGTACAGAGGGTGTCAATGCCATCCACACTCTCTTTACTCACGTTGTTTTATGGGTGAAAGCACCAGAAAATGTACAATTCACCTTCACCAATCCTCTCAAATAACCCAAATTTCATACGAACATGAGCTTCAAAATACAGTTCAAGCTAACCAAACAGATTGCTAGAATCAATGCCATGCAAATATAGTCGAATTTACCTAGTATTGACCAAATTGCAGCCTTATTTAACAGAATTAATAAATGTGTACAGCTGCCAATTGTACATTTTCTGAAAAACTGACCCTTATATAATACACATTGGATTGACTGTATATGGATTGTAGGAATTGACATCGCAGGAGTGGATATATGCGATGTGTTCCTGGGAAATGAAAAAACGCAAAAAATGTATTTTGTGGTATTATCATTATTTGAAAAATGAGATCAAACCGATTCCAATGAAAGTAAACAGTAGGACATCCAAAAAATATATTTCTATATTTTACATTTATTATTAATTAATTCAATATCATTTGGTTTTGAAAAAGAATTGCAATATTTCTGGGTCGACATTCAGTATATTAAAGTAGTTAAATATACTCTATAAGATGACCCTCGAGTCGTATATATATAGTGCATGAATATATGTACACTGTCTTGGGATTTGGTACATGTATTCATGTTACAATAAGCATTAAATACCCCAAAAATAAAAAGATTCACACAAATGCATCTTGTGAATAAAACACTTTGAATAATAACAATTTCGCGACTTGTGACTCATTTTCCCGAAACGCATTGCATATGTGATGTGTATATACAGGGCCTAATGTTTCTTCTAACTTTGTTTGTATACTTTTAGCATAGCATTCATTATTATGAAAGTCAGGTGACACATGAACATATGTGATGTTTTGCAGGAAAATGAGTCGCAAAAGATATACTTTTCAAAGAGTTTCATTCCTAAGATCTCTTTGTGGGAATATTTTCACGTCTTCAATGCTGTTCAACACCTTCAGTCATATGAATACATGTACCAAATTCCAAGACAGTGTATTGAATATATCCATGCATTTCTATGGTCACCCTATTGAGTATATTTAGCTACTTTACTAGTAATTGTCCACCCAGATATATTGCAAACCTTTGTTTAAGAACTAAAATATCAAACTCTATTGATCTGAAATGTAACCCTATTAAAGATTGATAACGCCTGAATACGAAATATTTCAAACAAACAAATAAAATTCCACTTACATAATCATGTATTAGTTCTAAGCATGACAAACATGAAATGGGCCAAAGCATCCAATGTAAAAATAATAGTGTTACATTCGAGGCAACTGGTAGGAAAAGCAGACATCAAATGTAACCCTATGAAATAATGATAAAACCCAAATAGAAACAAACCAAGGTATTGCCTACGTAGACAAGGCGTGTTATCACACCCACTGAAGTAAGAAGAAACTATAGTAATTTCCACACAACTGTCCTTTCCTTAGCTTATACAGCAGGCCACATACAGGTAGTGTCCTTCCTCGTTGATCAGGATAAATAAATAATAAGAATCAAATTAAATTGTAATGTGTTTCAGGAAAATGAGTCATAAGTCGCAAGAAATAGATTTTGAGATACTATTATATTTGAAAAGAGGACATCAAGCCGATTCCAATGATAGTAAACAGTCTAATGATATTATAAGTACTTCTAGATTTTAAGTTTGATATTTTTGTTTTTGAAAATAAAAGTTTCCAATATTTCTGGGGGTCAATAAACAGTAAAGTAACTAAATGTAGTCCATATGAGGACCTTTAAAACGAAGGGATATATTACATTGATTGTCCTGATATTTGATACATCCATTGATGTAACCATGAGTCATCAACCCCTAAAAATTTAGACCATTCCAATAATGTGATCTTGTGGAAAAAACACTTTAGAAATATTAATTCTTCCGACTTATGACTCATTTTCCTGAAACACATCACAAATAATAATCAAATCAAATTAAATTGTTAAAAGCACTGCCCTTCCTCGATCCCCTGGTCTATAGTAATGTGGGTGTGGGGGATGGAGGAGGTGGAAGGTAGAAGGGGGAGGGTGAAGTGTTGCTCACTCCTGTAGTTCTCCTGCTTGCCCATACGTGGAGCTGTTGCTGGTATTTACCATGACGTAATGATGCACTCAGTGACCCCCTTCCTCCTGTAACCGAGCAGTAACCAAGAGCAACGGTTGCCACGGGCCCTGCCACGGGCCCTCACTGCTGTCCCCTGTGGTAGAGCATGTCTTGGTGTTCAGTTGAAGGTCGAATACTAAAAGTCCAACATGTATGTTTTAGCAGCGAGTGGGGCGATCTATTGTGCAGCCTGGAGGAGAATGAGTCACAAGTCGCACACATTGTATCTTTCAAATGTGTTAATCAAGAGAATACTTTTTCTTATTTCATTGAGGCCGATTTAATATTTATATATGCTTATAGTTTATGAATGTTTTAATTCTTTGACAGTTCAGTGTTCCTAATAGTAGCAATACATATACCAAATTCCAAGACTGTGCTAAATCCATAGATCTATGTGTTTCTGGAGAGATCTTGAGCTTTATATTTAGCTAATTTACTAATGATTGACCCTCAAGGAATATCGCTAACTTATTGAAGAATGTAATGAAATAGTGAAAATTTAGAATATCAGGTTAAATTAGACTTTTGTTCCTGGTGGGCATTGGTTCGGTGTGTCCTCCTGGGCTAGCTCAGTTTTACTGTGGTGAGCAACTCATATATGGGTCATATTTTCAGAAATTGTACAATTGGCAGCTCTACACATTTAGTAAATTCTGCTAAATTAAGCTGCAATTTGGTCAATACTAGGTAAATTCGAGTATATTTGCCATTGCATTGATTTGAGCAATCTGTTTGGTTAGGTTGAACTGTATTTTGAACTTTATTTTTGCCTGAAATTTGGGTTATTTGAGAAGATTGGTGAAGGTGAATTGTACATTTTCTGAATGTCTGACCCATATATTAACGATGACATCCTACAGAGGAGAGTGAGCATTATATGGTACTCCAGCCCAATTTAAGTCGGTCTGAATCTATGTCTAGAACCTGCACCTGCATGTAACTGCATGACCTATAACTATGAATTGTAATTTGTGTACTTCAGAATCTATTGCGAAAATGTAATGTATGATGATAAAGAGAAAATTGTGTATAGTTTATGCTGAGGTTATGGGTCAGATTTTCAGAAAATGTACAATTGGCAGCTCTGCACATTTACGAAATTCTGCTAAATCTGGATAAAAAATGAAGAATACCACGTATATCTGAGTATATTTGGTATCGCATTGATTTAAAGTATCAGTTCTGTTATGTTAAACTGCATTATGAAGCTCATTTTTGTCTGAGATGTGGGTTATTTGAGATCATTGGTGAAAGCGAATTGTACATTTTCTGAAAATCTGACCCATATATTCACTAGGTGGAGATTCACAAATGTAGATTGGTTTGTTTAATCTGCATCCTGTAAAAAGACAAAATAAGTTTACAATAAATCGGACCTGTTGGGGCTCCCAAATATAACTTGTAAACTTTAATATACACTCTAGGTCCAAACCCTCAGATCAAATAAGAATGGTATATCAGCCTACTTCGCTAATCCGTTTCTTGGCCTTGTACTCGGCGTTTTAATGGAAATATAATGACATTTTGCAGTCTTAATCGATTTATAATGGCACTTTGTGGTTTGCGCTGAAACGCTTTCCCTTCGTTTGAAGGGACTCTCTCAACTTTGGGCCTAGACTGATTTGCCCCGCTCTACCCAGCTACATATGGGTCAGATTTTCAGAAAATGTACAACTCAACTTTGCCAATCCTCTCAAATAACCTAAATTTCAGACGAAAATAAAGTTCAAAATGCAGTTTAACCTAAGCAAACAGATTGCTAGAATCAATGCAATGCCGTATAAACTCGAATTTACCTAGTATTGACCAAATTGCAGCCTAATTTAGCAGAATTTACTAAATTTGTAAAGCTGCCAATTGTACATTTTCTGAAAATCTGACCCACATATGACTCTGCACCCAATGCTCCCATGGTCGAGCTCGCCTTCTACCAACGCAATAACCATCCATATAACCACCAACTTCCAAAAGTCCCCTCCAACGCTCCGCCAAGCATACAACTGGCCCATTTCTTGTAGTCAAGCAATCCTAGCCCCACTGCGCAATCTACGCCGCTTTTTCTATAGTCTGTCTAGAAAGTTACTCTCACCAAATGAATCTAGATATTCCTTATACAGTTCATAAAGTTCATCACACTAGTTGCACTGACGGGCTATTCCCTAAATCAGTCTAGTCTCAGTCTCACAGATTAGAGGAGAATTGTATGTAAGTGATTGGACGCCTACTGCGTTAATGGCTTTCCCAGGCTGAAGTAGGGGTTCTAATGGTATTCTAGTTTCACTTTGGGGTTTGGAGCGAGAGACTTTCCCTCAGTTTGGAGGGATTCCCTCAAATCTGAGCCTAGACTGTGAGAAGGTTTCCCTTAGTTTGGAGAGACTCTTAACTCTGAGCCTAGACTGTAAGAGGCTTTCCCTCAGTTTGGAGGGACTCTCTCAACTCTGAGCCTAGACTGTAAGAGGCTTTCCGTCAGTTTGGAGGGACTCTCTCAACTCTGAGCCTAGACTGTAAGAGGCTTTCCGTCAGTTTGGAGTGACTCCCTCAACTATGAGCCTAGACTGTGAGAGGATTTTTCTCGGTTTGGAGGGACTCTCTCAACTCTGAGCCTAGATTTTGAGAGGATATTCCTCAGTTTGGAGGGACTCTCAACTCTGAGCTTAGACAGTACTTGCCCTCAGTTTGGAGGCACTCTCTCAACTCTGAGCTTACACTGTCCCGCCCGCCGTATCCGCCCGATACGAAAATGAATACGAATTTCTTGTACCCACTTTTGATACGATTTTTTTCGTCTCAGCCGTTTTTCGTACCCGCAACGGGTAAATAATAACCTGGGAAAGCTAAAGGATTAGGAAGACCCCTACGGCCGGCCGGCCGGCCAGTGCCAGACAAGCTGGCATGACCATTAGTGTATGACGGCCACTAGTGAGAAACAGAGAAAAAAAACTTACCAATGCTTGGGTTCGATCTACCAACCTTGTGATTTACAGTCAAGTGCTTTAACCATTATACTATACTGAATTAGCTATCAACATGGCCTCAACTAATCAATCTGAATGCTAATACTGTGTCAGAACAGAAAGATAGAGAACAGAAAGAGAAAGAGGGGGAGAGGCAGACAGGAGGATTGCAATTGAAAGTAAGTAAGAAAGAGATGGGCGGGAAAGGAGAGGAAGAGCAGGGAATATTTATATAGAGACATCTATTGTAATAGACCAACATGATTTTGTTACTAAATATGTGTAACAGGTTCGCGCGGCGCTAACGCACGCCTACTACTAATGAGACCAAAATGATGCATATGGTTAAATTCCTTATTTGCCCAGCTTTCTGTAGCTATAAAGTTTGTGCATGTTAAATAATATTTGATATCATAGAGCAGTTACCAAAGATAATCATTTATTTCTTTTGCTGTAGAATAATAAGAACTCAGAGTTCGAAATTAACTTATTTAAAATATAAATATTAATTATAAAATAAAGTTATAATGATTTAGCTAATATGGAGGTAGCATTACATTGTTTAGTTATGTGTAGGGGTTTCTATGACTCAGTGTCAGAGACTGAGTGTGAGTGCCAGAGAATGTCTTCGTTGGTGTCATAGAGTGAGTATGAGTGTCAAAGAATGGAGATGTGCGACAGTAAGTGTGAATGCTAGGTGAGTAAGCAGTGCCAGGTATTGGGTCCTATTGTAGCTGCATTGTAATCCATTCTCTAGCTTTGATTTTTCATTCAATTTTGCTAGACGAATTAGTGAGTAATACCCAGGTAACAAATTGACGTTATTTTAACGGCAATTTAACCTACATGTTAGAGCAACTATACGTCAATGGTTAACGTTAATCTTCACGTGAATGTGTGGACTCAACTTTGCGCAATCTTAACGTCAATATTAACGTAAATCTTACCCTCAATTTTGCGCTATCTTAACGTCAATATTAACGTGAATCTTACCCTCAATTTTGCGCAATCTTAACGTCAATATTAACGTGAATCTTACCCTCAATTTTGCGCAATCTTAACGTCAATATTAACGTGAATCTTACCAACAATTTTGTGCAATCTTAACGTCAATATTAACGTGAATCTTAACGTGATTCTTCACACTAATCTTGCGCAGTATTAACGTAAATATTAACGTGAATTTTAACTTTAATATTAACATAAGATAAACGTCAGATTTACGTTTGGTTCACCACATTTTTATTTACCCTAAGAAGGTCATCATTTCATAATTTTGCTGGATCATTTTCTTGTTGGTCTACTGCTTCGTACAGTCTAGGCTCAGAGCATATCAGATCAGGTTAGCTTAGTATGTCACATTGGTACACCTCCTGCTGGATTTCCTGACCAGGCACTAGGCCAACTGCCACTGTCCTAATGGGAGATTTATGGAAGTTTGCGATCAAGAGTGAAAGGTATCCTATGTTTTAAATTGACTGCTTTGTGAGGTCAATATTTAAATCCGAATAAATAAATGTTCTGTGAAGAGATTTGAGAATCCATCTTGCTTTTGCAGACAATGGTTAGAAATATATATCCAATCTAGCTCCGTGTATATGGTACTGACTGACCCCTGAGCATATATACTAACTGACGTGTACTAGTCTCACTGACTTCCAGGTTACTAACTGAACAACTGGCCCAAGCTTCCAGGTCCTGGGTTCTTACAGCCCCAGTCAGGGACCCAATGATTGTGCTGTCCAAAATGTACCCCATACCCACAAACCCTTTGTTTTGTTACCTTAGTAGAGAAAACGGTTACAGTTGAGGAGGTTACAGGAAGTTTGCATGGTTACATGTAAGGCATATGGCCTAGCAATGTGATGGTAGTGGTCACTACGCCTATAAGCCTACAACCCAGCCGCCCAGCCCAGCAGTGCCCATAAGTAGTTAAATAAACATTCATATAATTACAGATCAATTAACTATGCCCACTAACGCTCCAACGGCCGATTTTATAACATATTCCATAATCCCTGAAACATTTAGAGAAAGAAACTAGTAAAAGGAGAGAAATATCTAGTATCTATGCATTGGCATTGTGTAGGAGGGGCCGCCTAGATCCCTGTGAATGATGGCTTGTATTTGGGTCAGATTTTCAGAAAATGCACAATCTACAGTTCTGCACATCTTTCAAATTCTGCTAAATTAGAATGAAAAATGACAATTGCTGACAATATCTGAGTATATTCTGTATAGTATTCATTCAATAAATCTGTCTGGTTATGGTGAACTGTATTTTGAACCTGATTTTCGTCCTAAATTTGGGTTATTTGATAGGATTGGGGAAGGCCAATTGTGATGTGTTTCAGGAAAATGAGTCACAAGTCGCAAAATTGATATTTTTCATAGTGTTTTTTTCACACGATCTCTTTATTGCAATGTTCTGATCTTCTTAGGGTTCAGCCTTATTAATCCATGTGACAAATTTCGGGACATTGTGTTAAATATATCCTTGCGTTTTGAAGGCCTTCGTATGGAGTATATTTAGGTACTTTACTGATAATTACCGATCCAGAAACATTGCAAACATTTTTTTCTAAAATAAAAATATCAAACAAAAAATGTAGAAACACTTCTTAAATGCCCTTCATGTCTACTTTCATTGGAATCAGCTTGATGACCTCTCTTCGAATATGGTGATGTCTCAAAATCCATATTTTGCGACTTATGACTTATTTTCCTAAAACGGATCACAATTGTACATTTTCTGAAAACTTGACCCATTTGTAAAATAAGCCAGTTAATGATTTTTGCGGTTTTTTTTAGCTATTCTGAAGTATACCAAAGATTTGTCTCCCCCATTAAATATAAACATTGATTCACCAGTATATCGCTGGGGGGGCTCGATTGAGATATGAATAACAATAATGTATAACGAAGAGTACATAAGTTTGGGCATGTCGAGGTCGAGAACGACCCCCTTTATTAAATAACACAAAGAAAAAATTTCTAAATATTCTAACTACGTTGAGAAACATAGTGTTATTGTTAATAAATTACAAGATATTAACCTATAGTTAATGTTGATAATAGGGAAGTATATTCATGTTCAGATATTAAGGTTAAGTTACCATTAAATTGATGTTAATAATTTGATGTGAAAAGGTCAACATTAACTTGACCAGTAAGTTAATGTTAATAATTTGACGTCAATTTATTAATGCAAAGTTAATGTTGATAATGCGCAAGTATATTGATGTTAAAATATTGATGTTGAGTCACCATCAAATTAACGTTGAGAAGTCAACATCAATGAAACTCACTTTAAGTTAACGTTTGCTTAACGCTAAAATAGTAACATGCTTTAAATTCACGTGAAATTAAGGTTAAATTCACATCAAAATGTTTATGTTGCTGAATTAACCTTCCATTGATATTAACCAACGTTGTGTTTACGTGAATTGTTACCTGGGTATGTCTCATTTTTACACTAAATCATGTGATTAATCAGGCTTAATGAGGCCGAAATATGGCAAAATGATAGGGAAAATATAGGTATCTGAAACATAGGTGTAGGAATCGAAATATTGGTCCCAGCCTTCCCAAACTTCACATGCATTATGCTCATATACCCTGCTATATGTACACCAAAGATTGTAGAGATTCAATGAATTTAATTTTTTCTAAAAAAATCTTTAGACATTTCTGCACCTATGTAGTTATCAAAACTCAATACGAAAAACGGAGCGCGAATACGGAGCATATCATATTTCGTCTCCGTGATTCAAATGACCGTTTTTCGTATCAGAAGTTCAGGCAATTTCGTCACCACAGTTCACCAGTAGCGTTCGCGGTGCTCGGTAGACAAAAATCGTCACACTGAAGACGAAAATGCTCGCCGCTCCGTATCGCCCGGGTACGGTGCGCGGGAGAGTGTATAGTGAAATATACAGTATGGCCTGTTTCAATAGAATATCTAGTATTGAAATGTTCGCCTTCATGCTGGAATTGTTTGTCTCATTATTAGTAGTAGTAGTATACATAGTTTCACTGACGTCATTGCGCTGACCGCGGCTTGTCAGGCTGTGTGTCAACCCCTTTAAATGTTAGCTGGACATGTGTGATGTCTTTCAGGAAAATGAGTCATAAGTCGCAAAAAATGGATTTTCAGATATCACCATATTTGAAAAGATGAGATCAAGCTGACTCCAATGGTGGTAAACAGTCTAATAATCTAATAAATATTTCTAGATTTTAAGTTTGATATTTTCGTTTTTGAAAAAAAAGTTTCCAATATGTCTGGGGGTCAATAAACAGTAAAGTAACTAAATGTAGTCCATATGAGGACCTTCAAAACGAAAGGATATATTACATAGATTGTGCTGAAATTTGATACATCTATTGATATAGCTATAAGTGATCAATCCGCCAAAAATTAGAACGTTCCAATAATGTGATCTTGTGAAAAAAACACTTTGAAAAATATCAATTTTGCGACTTGTGACTCATTTTCCTGAAACACATCACATGTGTGCTCCAAGCCTAGAAAATGCTGTTTTGCAGTTGTTTATACCCCCGAAAGTTTTAGTGAAAGTAATAGGGGAGTTGCATAGGCGCCATTTTGAATCTTGATTCGCATGGAATTATGGGTGTAATGGTACAGTGTAAAATCTATAGAAAACATGCCATGTTCAGCATGGATTATTTATCAGTGATCTTATGTAAATATCCATATGTTATACATGTTTCCATCACACAAGTCCCTAACTTTCCCATCATGCATTTGGTTTTTATAGATGACTTATACAAGCTAAAATATTTGTGAAAACATTTTTGCATTTTTTTATAAAAACGCTGCCAAATATTTGTATGTCAGACTTTAACTGAATCCGTCCCAGCATGCACGGTGACAGACATGCGCAGTGAGACATGCAACTCCCCTATTTTAAGTATGCTCATAGGTTTGATGGTCATTTTATATTGTGTCATGATGAAATAATGAGTATATTAACCATATTCGCCATTAACAAACATTCAAAATGGGAAAGCCTAGATGGTGCTCTCTGCGTAGACACACAGTATGGCTGCCAGTGAGGATAGTCGCTGACTGGGGTGACATCATGTGAATATTATACATAGTAGTAATAATAAAGCTGCATTCTTCCATTCTTTTCCAACCCATCTAAAAGTCATCTGACTGAAATTGTGGAGGATTTTCTCCAGTTGTTTTGCTAAAGAACTTCTAAAACGTCCTCATTTGTATTTCGAGAACCCGCCCGAATCCCTTCCTGTGATGACGACTTCACTTATTATCACTCACCAGAGGCAGTTATTTCTGGTGATTTAGTAACTGAGGACCCTTTTTTCTGGTTTTAGATTTTAGTAAGAATCAACAATTACCTAACATTTATAGTTCTTTAGATGAAAGAGCAGAGAAACTGTATCAGCCATTACTGAGACACACCATAGAAGTGAAGCGTTTGTTGAAGGTGTGTTTCTACAAGTGCAGTGAAGTGTTATTTATGCATATATTAGGCCGGCAGCGGTGCTGCTGTACAGCTGGTAGAGATCGTCTAACAGGGTCACATTGTCAGAATATGTACAATTGGCAGCTCTACATGTTTAGTAAATTCTGCTAAATTAGGCTGCAATTTGGTCAATACTAGGTGAATTTGAGTATATTCAGCATTGCATTGATTCTAGCAATCTGTTTAGTTAGGTTGAACTGTATTTTGAACTTTATTTTGGTGTGAAATTCGGGTTATTTGAGAAGATTGGCGAAGTTGAATTGTAGATTTTCTGGAGATCTAAATTTGGCTGAAAAATGATGAATACCGGGTATATTTGGTATCACATTGATTTAGAGTTTCAGTTCTGTTATGTTAAACTGCATTTTGAAGCTGATTTTCTTTCTTAAATGTGGGTTATTTGTGAGGATTGGTGAAGGCGAATTGTGATGTGTTTCAGGAAAATGAGTCATAAGTCGCAAAATTCCTATTTTTCAAAGTGTTTTATTCAAAAGATCTCTTTGTGTGAATGTTTTTATTCTTGGGGTGCTTAACGCCGTCTATATAGCATGTACCAAAGTCCAAGACAGTGTATTAAATATATTCATGCATTTCTATGCTACTGGTTATTGCCCCCAAGAAATAGTGCAAAGTTTTTTTCCACAAACAAAAATATCAAACTTGAAATATAGAAATATTTACAAGATTATTAAACTGTTTACTATCATTAGAATCGTCTTGATCTTATCTTTTCAAATATATTGATATCTCAAAATTTATTTTTTGCGACTTTTGACATTTCCCTAAAACACCTCACAATTGTACATTTTCTGCAGATCTGACCCCACAGTGCAGCAGGAGTAAATTCGGCTAAATTCGGCTGAAAAATAAGGAATACCGGGTATATTTGAGTATATTTGGAATCACATTGATTTAAAGTATCAGTTCTGTTATGTTAATCTGCATTTTGAAGCTCATTTTTTTCTTAAATTTGGGTTATTTGAGAGGATTGTTGAAGGTGAATTGTACATTTTCTGAAAATCTGAGCCCACAGTGCAGCAGGAGGCTGAGGCACAGTGCCACGTTACGGGTCTGTCAGCTGATTACAACACTGTATATGTATTGATTCCAGGGCTTGTTTGCGCATGCCCCAGGAGGGCCATCAAGACCTTCAGTACTGCGGCCCTTCCTTGTGTAGCGGGCTCTATAGAATCTGGGCCTACTATAGATGGAACCAGCACAGAAGGGCTCATTTGTGATATGTTACAGGGAAATGAGTCACCAGTTGCAAAAGTGAAATTTTTCAAAGTGACTTTTTCACAAGATCTCTTTATTGAAATATTCTGATTTTTTTAGGGTTTAGCACTTATTGTCATATGAATCCATGTAACAAATTTCGGGACATTGTATTAAATATATCTTTGCGTTTTGAATGCCTTCATAAGGAGTATATTTAGTTGCTTTACTGGTAATTACCCATCCAGAAACATTGCAAACGTTTTTTTCAAAAATAGAAATATCAAACTTAAAATATAGAAACACTCATTATTATTACATACATATATGATTTTGAAGAAGTGATACCAGGGTGCTATCTGATAACTTAAATCACATACCAATGCGATTACGCATAGCTACGGGTTGTCATGGAAGCATGCATGTGACCCCAAGAACGTAGTTTGGTTGGTTAGCGGCAGAAGTGTAGCGCTGCCTTTCATGTTTCGAAAGTTTCCAGACATTGTTGCAATAATTTGTCAAGAAAAACAGTAGTAAGAAGGTGAATATAACAAATGAATCAATGAATCAGTATCTAATAAATACCTAATGGCACTCTGTAGTTTGTATTCAATTTCGATGGAGGACAAATATTAGGGGTGTGTTTTGTCCCTAAACTATCAGGATAAAAATGTGTCATAGTAAATATCCAACATATCCAACATATCCAACCTTTTTCTTTTTCAAATATCATTTTCCTTTTCTAAGATATTCCAACACATGATCAACATGACTTTTGGATATCCTAATATTCCAAGAAATACTTTCTTTTCTTTCTCTCACAGAGATACTCACATAGCAATCTTTCTTTCTTATGCCGAGGCGAGGAGTATGGCGTCGAACGGTGCACACGTAGGCTAGGAGTGGGGAGGACAGATCCCTTATTTCCACCACATAACAAATACTGGACATTATATACGTTCGTAATAAGGATACTTAATGTACCTGTGACCTACTACAAGGACTGAATTTGTGATCGTGTTTCTAATTAGCATTATATTCAGGGATCTTATTCCTGTCACCAATCTTTTCTCCATATATCGCCCAATGGGTGACAAAAGCGCGGTAACCACTGTGCATAGCAACCACAACAACAATAACAGTAAGCGACTTCCACGCGCCTTGAGTCGTATAATACCCAATCAAACTGACCCCACGACCCTAAAATTTTATTTAAGATCGCCAACCAAAATGAGTTCGGAAAGACGCTCATCTGACAGATTAAGCACATTACAATCTGAAGGTAAACCTGCTTCATCAACCTTACAAACGGCGTCACCGACAGCCGACCAATTAAACCAGTCAAGTCACGAAACAGCTGATCGCCAGCACGCAGTAATGTATGCGGCTCAGCTAGAGTCTGTTTGTGACAAGGCGGAGACGGCCGATCCCTGTAATACGCCTCTACCAGCCTCACCGACTAAGACTTTGAATGTCTCTATTGATGAAACCGAAGGTATTATCTCTCCTTCTGACCCAAATGATTCCTTCAGAGCATACCGATTAGTCAAGGATTTGAAAAAACACAATGAAGATTCTCTTGCGGAATTAAAGAGGCACAATGAGGAAACCCTTTCAGCTCACACTACCAAAATTCAAGATAAAATAAATACAGCCACCGCAGATATGATCTCGAATCAAGAGAAGTATGATCAGCGCCTAACTGAAGTAGAACAAAGCTTGGGTGAACTAAATGAACGTACTGAGGAAAAAAACCTAAATTCCCTGATAAAAACTCAACTTGATGCTCATATTGTTATTCTGAACCAAGAAGTTGGGAAAGAAAAACAGTCCTGGGATAAACATATCCAGCTCATCAAAGATGACATAAAAACCACTACCTCTACGGTACTGAAACAGGGCGATAGTGAAGTATTACGCACTAATATGGCCGAAGCAAATAAAAAACTCGGGGAGTTTGGAACGAAACAAACAGGATTCGAGGGTCTTTTAGCTCAATCATCCAGGACCAATTCAAAATTAAAAGCCCAGCTGCTTGAAGCAAACAGTAAAAATGAGCTTCTTGACATCAAGTTAAGGAATAAAAACCTAATCATTCAAGGTGTACCTGAAAACAAGGGAGAAAATTTTGATGATTTATTTTTCAACCTAATCTCCCCGACGGTCGACAAATTTGACCCAAGCCATATTGATTATGCCTACAGACGTGGAAAACTTAACCAGAAATTTGTAAGGCCCATCGTATTAACTCTTACAACAGTAAGTATGAGGGACCAAATCCTAAAGCAGGCGAAAGAAATAAAAGACCAGAACAAAATGGAGAATCTTTGGATCAACAAGGACGTCCCGGATGAAACTAATAGAAGGAGTGCCCTTATCCGTCAGTGCGGCAAAGCCCTGACTGCCCTGAAGACAGGGGACAAGCCAGTCATTCGTGCTAATCATCTGTTTCACAATGACCGAAAATACTTCTATGATGACCTTCACCTTCTCCCAAGCGGAGCTACGCCTTATGATTTGAAAACACAAATATATCCAAACCAAAACGCGCTAGGATTTCAAGGAGACCATGTCTATTTGTCTAATTTTTATAATGCTGATTTTTGGTACAAGGGAGTAATTTATAGCTCGGCTGAACAGGCTTTCCAGGTAGCTAAAGCCCTTGATAACCCAACCCCAACAAATGCGAAACTAGCGAGTGAAATGAGTCACACAGATGACCCGTACGTTATCAAACAGAAGGCCGCAAGCATAACTCTAGGTTTGAATTGGCGTGCACGTGAACGAGAAATTCTGAAAGGTATTGTGCGTTTGAAATTTCAGCAGCTACATGAATTAAGGCAAAAGCTCAAAAACACAAAGCAAACACAGTTTTTCGAAATGACACAAGACAAGAAATGGGGAACCGGTTTTCGTCTCGGCGACAAGCGTTTTGACCCTTCTCGTGTGTCAGGAAATGAGTTTGGTATGATTCTAACTGAGCTGAAGCTTGAACTGAAATAGGAACTAGGGTAAAGCACATGTCTATTATTAAGCCGCTGATACATGACAAACGGCGGGCACTTTGACACTGATATACTTTAATTCTGAAATCTATTTTCTCTCTATCATTAAGATGGCTACCATCTACCTGATTGGCGACTCCCGTATCCGCAACATCAAACCATTTCTCAGGCCATACCTGTCACCTTCGCACTATGAGCACCTTTTGGTACTGTCATATTCGGGGGCTTCGCTGAAGCTTGCCTCTTACCTGGCGGAAGACAGGATAAGCTCAGGCAGACCTGGTACTATCATCTATACCGCCGGTCTGTGTACTATTACAAGGAAGAGGGACGGTTTCGTCACAGTAGCCCACCCAACATCCAACCAGGCGGTTGAGACATACAGAGAGGACATGGAAGTAGTCGAACACCGTACAAAGATGGCCTTATATCCCTGCCAAGCAAATATTATCTTTGCTCCAATATCAGGGATGAATCTTGCAACCTACAACGCGCAATACTACAATCCACAGCAGGCGCTGTTGAACCTAACAGTCACCGAAGTAAACTTAGCTATTCGCCGCCGAAATGAAGTTAGAGGCTACCCCACCCCCTACCTCGCCGATTTTGTGCACCACAATTGCCGGGGAATGAAGCAAAACTACTATGGTCGCCTAGACATAGACGGTTGTCATCTCCCCCCTCGCGGACTGGACCACTGGTCAAGACAAATCGGCAAAATGATTCAGAGACTCGATGTTGCCATGCACCAGCATGCCATATTATATGATTTCTAATTAAGAACAAAAAGGGACGTGAGTAGAAAGCCTTTTTTAAACAAACCCAGGTGTTGTTTGATGTTCTAAGAAAACACCAGGATATTTGCATATAGCTCCGTCCATACACATCAGTCAATGTGCCATGACTCATGACTCATGTTTCACTTGTTTCACTTGTTTCACTTGTTTCACTTGTTTCACTTGGTCGACCTTCTATCGACTAGTTAAAATAAGCATATGTGGTTATATATATATATAAACATTTTTTCACTTATTAATAACTAGATAGTAGCTTCTCTGAAGCTTCTATAGTTTATTTGGAAACATGCAATACTCGATGAAATTATTACGTATAAATTCAGTAATTTAACTCTCTTCACATAAATGAGAATGTAAACTGTATGTGGTGGTACTGGGGCCTCTGTCACCCCGGTCTTGGTTATGTTGGCACCATTAGCCGCAAATAGAAATGATGGTAATGTCGAACTATCACTAAGTGATAGTACAGTTTTTAAAGAAACAAAAGGTTTTAAGATAGTCAGTCTAAACGTGAGAAGTTTATTAAATAAGATCGATGAAGTAGAAGTACTATTTGATCAATTTCGATCACAAGTAATATGTATTAATGAGACTTGGCTCGACAACAAAACACACAATGGTATGATTAATCTAGTGGGTTACAATCTGGTCAGAAACGACCGTTTAACCAACAAAAAAACTGGGGGTGGTTTAGTCACATACGTATCTGAGCATTTAGAATTAATGCCAGTTGGTGCTGAAATGCATTATTGTTCTGACGATGTTGAATTGCAAACAATTAGAATTAGACAAAACGAGAACAAAGTTATATCAGTAATTAATGTATACAGGAGCCCCAGTGGTAATCTGTCTGTTGCTTTGGAGAATATTATGAACATTCTAAATAAAATAGACCCAAAGGACGTTTTGATAATGGTCGGTGATTTTAATGTAGACTACGGTCCCTCGTCGGGTGCAAAATCTCAGTTACTTTCAATAGTAAACAACACTTCACTGAAACAATTTATAACCCTCCACACGAGGATAACTGCTACAACGAATACAATCTTGGATTTGCTTTTCTCAAACTCAAAATTCATACTCAAATGTGGCACAATAAATGCTAACATAAGTGACCATAAGCCAATATATGCTATAATTAAAAAAGAAAAAGAAACTTATGCAAAAATTAGCTTTAAATGCAGATCCTATAGGCGTTATAGTGAAGAAATCCTAGCGAGGGACCTACTGTCAGAAAACTGGGATAATTTGTTGGAATCTAAGGACCCAGAATTATCTTGGAACAATATGTATAACGTTATTATGTCGACAGTAAATATCCTATGTCCTAGCTTTGTGAAAACAAATGTGAGGGCAAAAAAGCCATGGATAACTGCTGAGCTTCTAGATTTGATGAAATCCCGAGACCAGATGTTTAGAGCTTCTCGGAAACTCAAAAACACTGGGCTCTTAGAAAAAGCAAAACAACTTAGAAGACGAGTAAACCATATGTCTAGGAATTTAAAAAATAACTTTATAAAAAATGAAATTGAAGAAAACAAAAACAATCCTAGAAAACTTTGGTCTAAATTATCTCCGCTGATTAATGGGAAAAATCGCTCACAGTATCAAGACATAATACTAGCACAGGATGACAAAGAGTTAGAAAAAGAGGCAGTCCCCGATGCATTCAATGGCTTTTTCGCCTCCATTGGCAACAAACTTGCCGATCAGATTCAAATTCCTGACGGTAATGAGCATGTAACTTATCAAGCGTCTAGTTCTACTGAAAATGTTCCTTCACAGTTTATGTATGAGCCTGTCTCAGTGATAGACTGCAAAAAAATAATAGACAGCATACCTTCAAGTAAATCCTCTGGCATTAAGGATCTCCCAGCATGGCTACTCAAAGTTGCCCTAAAGATACTAGCTCCTCAATTCATTAAGATAATAAATATGACTTATGCAAGTGGGATTATCCCCTCCAGTTGGAAAACTGCTTCAGTAACTCCACTGTTCAAAGCCGGTTGTACCTCTAACCCAAGTAATTACAGGCCCATTTCCTCTATATTATTACCTGCCAAGATAATGGAGAAAATATTTCACAAACAGGTTTCATGTTACCTAGAGGAGAACAGTATATTATATAACTCGCAATTCGGCTTTCGATCGAATCACTCAACTCAGGACGCTTTGTTAAACTATTTGAATACAATTTATTTAGCACTTAATGACGGACTTGTTGTGCGTTCGGCCTACCTCGACCTCAGAAAGGCCTTTGATACGGTCAACCATGAAAAATTAATAGCTAAGCTTGCAAAATCGGGGATTAGAGGAAAGGAGTTGGACTGGTTCAAAAATTATTTAACGAACAGATTCCAGTCAGTGACTGTGAATAAATGTCAATCTAATAGCTTACCGGTACTGTGCGGAGTACCACAAGGCACCACTCTCGGACCACTCCTCTTTAATCTCTATATTAATGACTTACCAAAATTTATTTCTCACTCTAATATACAAATGTTCGCTGACGACACCATAATTTATGCAATAGGACATTCGATAGCTGAAATAAACGCAAAATTACAACCCGACCTTGACGCATTAAATTACTGGTGCAAAATTAACAAAATTTCGCTCAATTTGGAAAAGACAAAAGTTCAGACTTTCTTTGGCCAGGCCATTCTGAGGTCGAGGTGGGATCGAGAAAAAACCTACCTGAAACCTGAAAATGTACTGGCTCTGGATGGGAGCAACCTCCAGGAGGTTGACGAGTATAAATACCTTGGGATTACGATTGATAAGGCTCTAAAATTTAAAGGTTTAGTACAAAATTTAGTAAACAAGATGAATTATAAAAGTTGGCAGCTAGCAAAACTTAAGGATAAACTACCCACAAAAACCTTAATGCTTATTTATAAGGTTATGGTGCTGCCCCTTATCGATCAGTCCGATTTGCTTCACGACTCGCACACCACCTCAGGAACTAGCCGCCTTCAGATTATTCAGAATAAAATATTGCGAACTATATTTCATCTCCCACCCAGAGCTAATGTGGATCAATTACATATAGATAATAGATTACTGCCTTTGAAACACCGCCGCCGACTGCACCTATTACAAGCAGGACATAGACTAGCAAAACATCCAAAAAATATTGAATTAAAGCTCCTGAATACGAGAAACTTCGCTGAAGGTAGAAAAGTCTTAAAACAGTTCACCCCTAAAAACGAACAACTACGAAAATCAGCATTGAATAGAATTACTTTCTCTTGGAATAGACTGCAGACAACGGCACATAAATTACTCGACCCCATAGCTTTTAAGATTCATGTCAGAAACAACCCTATTTGGGAAGACCAAAACTTTATCGATTGATCAGATAGGAAAAAATGTTATACTATTAGTACTGTAACCTAATATCGGAAACCTTGTAAACCTGTGATATTCATAATTATGTATTGTAGTTACTATTTTTGATACCTCATGTTATACTCACTTTTTGGACGACACATATATTATTATAATGTCATCGTAAAAACTTTATAAAGATTTTTCAAGTAAATTGATGTTACCATCATTGATTACCTTTCAACAACAGTAAAGTATTAAACATAGTTTGCTGTGTACCACTTTCGTCCACGACGATAGTGGAATTGTTCACGGCTACTTATAATGTAAGGCCTTAAAGAGGGCTGGCAAACCTCCCTTTGCTGGAGAAATGCCTCCTTAATGTGACCTCGGTCAATTAATAAACGTTTACAAATACAAATACAAAATGCCAGAGTCAGTTGCTCATTTTCATATACTACTGTGTGGTGTCTGAATAGTGGCTAGTAGACTAGCACTGAGTCCCTTAGTCTATTCTCATAGACCAGAAATCCGACCAAAGTAAAATTGGTTATTGATACATTTCTTTTCTGTTAAAAAATGATTAGTTTAATCATTATTTTGTAGGTAATGCCCAAGTAATAGTGGTTGTGTGTGGATGAATTGCATTTATTTGTATATATATTGATATTATTTAGATTATAAAAATAATCAAGGTGTGCAAGTCTATCCGTGACACTTAGGAAAGGAGCAAAAAAGGAAAAAATCTGCACTGTCAAAAGACCAACTTATCTCATCAATCTAAAAATCTAGTCTTCTCAACACACTCTGATTGCTCATGTATCAAAGAGAATTTTCTCGCACCTCAAAAAGGTGCCCCTACCACACAATGCACCAATAGTACTAATGCCTATATGCGAAGTTGTATTAGAGCAAAACGAGTCACAGATTGCAAAAATAGGATTTTGAGATACCATCATAATTAAAAATGAGATTAAGTGGATTCCAATGCTAGTGAACAGTACTAATACATCTTATCAGTATTAACATATTTTAAGCTTGATATTTTTATTTTTGAACAAAGGGTAAAGTAACTAAATATACTCCTTACGAACACCTTTAAACACATAGATATATTTAATACAATATCCTGAAATTTGGTACATGAAATCACATGACATAAGGCACTAAGCCCATCAATGATCAGGACATTCCTCTCAATAGATCTTGTGAATAAATCACTTTGAAAAATATAAATTTTGCGACTTGCGACTTATTTTCCTGAAACACATCACATATGTTCTCTTCCTGAATAGTTGTGTATGGTAGAGTACTCTGTCATTAGCTCTATTTCTTGTTGGGCAGTTCACCAGATTTCGATCAATTTGGTACGTAGATTAACATGACTGAAAGTACTAAACCCTGCAAAACTCAGAACATTTCAATAAAGAGTCCTTGTAAAAGAACCACTATGAAAAATGTGATCTGTTCTAGGAAAATGAGTCATAAGTCGCAAAATATGGATTTTGAGATATCACCATATTTGAAAAGAGGAGATCAAGGTGATTCCAGTGATAGTAAACACTAGGACACTTAATATGTATTTCTATATTTTAAGTTTGATATTTTTATTTTTGGAAAAAAAAGGTTGCATCATTTCTCGATAGGTGATTACCAGTAAAGTAACTAAATATACTCCATACGAAGGCCTTCAAAACACAAAAATATATTTAATACAACGTCGCAAAATTTGTTACATGGATTCATATGACTTCGACTGCTAAACCCTCCAAAAATCAGAGCATTTCAATAAAAGGGATCTTGTGAAAAGAAATACTTCGAAAAATATCAACTTTGCGATTTGTGACTCCTTCTCCTGTAAGACATCACATATCAGCTGTAATCTGGTGCCTCCAGCTGTAGAAAGACAGGACGAGCTGGGACTAGAGATAGCAAGTTTATGTGAACATTTGCTGAGAAGACAGAGCACTTTGCACCAGGCGGCCTGTACTTCCCCTGGCCTGTTTTACCCAGGATTGTCTATGACTGCCCGACCAACAGTTTGTCATTGTAAGCCCCCGTAGAAGTCTCCCTCGAGTCTCCCGTGATGCATTGCGAATATCAGCATCTGGTGAATGCAGTGGAAGAATAGGGGAGTTTCATAGCCGCCATTTTGAATTTAGATTCGCTTGGAATTATGGGACTAATGGTATAGTATAAAATCTTTATATAAAGTTTTTACCAGCCCGAGGATCTCTTGAGAGGGCGCTAGGCTCGAGAGAGAGAGAGATCCTCAGGTCGGTAAAAAACGAGTGGGCATCATATACAGTCTCCTAGACCCTGCTTGAGTTACATTCTATTTTTATATCACATCTCATATTTAGAAAAAAAGTCAGAAACAATCTCTTTATTTACCTTGCTCACTACAATGTCCACCATATTGACTGTCAAGCCTGAAGAGTATGACGTCACAAATGGATGTGACGTCATGTGCCAGGGTAATGTCAGCAGTTCATTTTCGGCTAGGGGGAGTCATGGATAAAATTGCTCAACAGTTGAATTGCAGATTACGCAATACACAATTTGCAAAGGATGTGTTTTGAGAAATATAAATCATGTATGTAATAATATTGCGTTGAGAAGATTAACAAAATTTACTGTTGCACCTAATCAAATTTCACCTGATTCTCCCCTAGCGAGTACAGTCCATTGGGCATTGGCCAATAGGAAGCCTTGAAAAAATATGCCTAAATTCACGTGTGGTTTCTGTGTGATGCTATGGTCGGTTTTCACTCTGTTCCAGGGTGTACAACCCCTGATTGTGATATAAATAGAAAACATGTCATGTTCTGCGTGGGATTTATCAATGTTCTAATGTCAATATCCATGTGTTTTACATGTTTCCATAACAAAAGTCCCCATTTTCCCGTCATGCATTTGGTTTCCATAGGTAGAAATTGGTAGAAACATTCTTGCAATTTTCGATAAAAATGTTGGCAAATATTTGTATGTCAGATTTCAATGGAATCCATCCCATGATGCACTGTAACAGACATGCGCAGTGGCACATGCAATTCCCCTATTAATAGTTGTAACAGTTTGTCATTGTGAATGCAGTGGAAGAATTAATAGGTGTACCGGTGGATATGGGGGCCGCGGACCGGGGAAAAGTCCCTTATCAAATATATAGATAGCTTACAGTGAGGACATTATTTTTTTCTTTTAAAAATTGTATTGAGTACATTTTCATGATACATGATAATCTCATGAATGATACTCAAGGAAAACATAATTTTTGGTGAAATCGCCAGAAAATGTACAATTTGTCTTCACCAATCCTCTGAAATAACCCAAATTTAAGACAAAAAAAGTTTCAAAATTCAGTTCAACATAGCCAAACAGATTGTTTTGAATCAAGGCAATATCTAATATATTCAGATATACGTAGTATTGATCATTTTTCAGTCTAATTTAGCAGAATTTACTAAATGTATAGATCTGAATAAACAACCTCAAGTCTCATACTCTAGAAGGGTCAGATCTTCAGAAAATGCACAATCGGCAGATCTATACATTTAGTAAGACCATGAAGTGTCTTTCTGTCTCTTTTTCTCTATCTCTTATTCCTGGGTAAGACCATGAAGTGCCTTTCTGTCCCTTCTTCTCTATCTCTATTTCCTGGGTAAGACCATGAAGTGCCTTTCTGTCATCTTTTTCTCTATCTCTATCTCCCTTCTTCTCTATCTCTATTTCATAATAATTTGGGTAAATTTGATTTGTTTTGTTGTAATAGCTGAGAAAGCAGCTTTAAGCAGGGTCTCCACTGGCTGCAGGAAGCTCTGTAGAAAGTCTTGTAATACAAAAATCAGCAAATTTTATCTAAGTGCAGTCCAGGCAAAGTGTAAAGTGGGGCCTCCACTGGCTGGAGACCAGACCAAAGATTTCGCTTGGACTGATTTTGTTGATTTTTGTACCGCAATAGAGGACTTGCATGTCTCACTGCACTTGTTTCGTACAGTGCATCCTGGGATTGATTCAGGTCAAAATGTGACAGACCAATAGTTGGTAACATTTTTTTATCTAAAATCACTAGAATGATTTCACCAATATCATAGCTTTTATAAATGATCTATGAAAACCAAATGCATGATGGGAAAGATGGGAACATGTGTTATGAAAACATGTATAACACATGGATATTGACACTATATATATAGACCATTGATTAATAGCCCATGCTGAATATGGCATGTTTTCTATACAATTTATACTGTACCATTAGTCCTATAATTCAGTGCGAATTAAAATTCAAAATAGCGGCAAATCCCCTATTCTAACTGCAGAGCATAATTCCATGCGAATCAGGATTCAAAATGGTGGACATGGCAATCCCCCATAAGGCCAGATTGTGGAGGAGCAAGCCTAAAATAGAGATTATGAATCTCTGCCTGAGGTGGATATAGCCCTATACTGCATTTAACCCTTAAGCCTGGGTTCCACTGCCCCACTACTTCTCCCGCTACTACTCACGTTTCTTTGGTCCTGCTACTTTGGAGGTAGCTGCATCAATTCAAACAGGTTTGATTTGAAACGGCTACTTCCTGTTACTTCTAAAGTTGCGGGAGCAAAGAAACGGGAGTAGTAGCGGGAGAAGTAGTGGGACAGTGGAACCCAGGCTTAAGATCTACTAAGGACAAAGTAATTCAATTGAACTGAAATCTAGCTGGAGTATAGGACCAATATTTTTTTTTTGAGACTAAACAACTGGTACTACCCCTCCACCAGCATCCTCCCACCCACCCATGCACTGCCCACTTCACCCTTGTCTAGGTTCCCTAGTGCACAACAATATTTTAGAAGAAACCTAAATTACATCTAAAACCAAACCTTTTCCACTTAATATGGGTCAGATTTTCAGAAAATGTACAATTCGTCTTCAACAATCCTATCAAATAACGCAAATTTAAGAGAAAAATTACTTTCAAAATACAGTTCAACCTAACCAAACAGATTGCTAGAATCAATGCAATGCCAAACATACTCGAATTTACCTAGTACTGACCAAATTGCAGCCTAATTTAGCAGAATTAACTAAATGCGTAGAGCTGCCAATTGTACATTTTCCGAAAATCTGACCCATATACCAGATGCAGATAAAACAACAAAAAATATCCATTCTGTAAAATGCAAATTTCCTCCCACAAGTAATTAAAAATTAAAATCTATTTTATTTCATTCTCTCATTATGAAAGTGCATGCAGAATCTATGGATAATTCCTGTGTCGACTGCTCGGGGGCGTAAAGTGTAAGTTATGACCAATGGGCTGCTATCCCGCGCAGTCCCGTACGACTATCTGGCCATCACATGGCTTTTAAATGCTTGTTTATTGCCATTGGCACATTTTTCTTTAGCCTGAGATTTATTCCTATGGATCTACGCCTTAAAGACGACTCAGGAAACATTTCAGCTGAAATAATCTCTTGGTATCTGTGTAAATGGGTCTAGTCAGGAAATGATGTATGAAGGCCCTAGTCCACTAAGCTGACTCTCTTCGCTGACTCCCTTCTCACAGAATTTAGTAAAAAGGGTCCTCTGCAGTACAAAATTGCCTGAGAATCGGCTTAGTTGACTAGGGCCTTACTGTCATATCCAGGTCCAAACCCTCAGATCAGATTGTTCAAGGAAGTGGATGGAAAGTGCCTTTTGAGGGGAAAATGGGTTTAATGGGATAAATTCATTATCACCAAAATTTAATTATTTGAACAACTCAATTCTACCAATGTCCTGCCCACATGTAAGATGTGGACCTGTAGACTAGAGAGCAGTTGTTATTCATAGTGTGCTGAAAATGCACCGAGGAGCTGAGTATGAATCTAATTAATTTAGCCTTGAATCCCTTGAGTTGTGACCACAATAAATATGAGGCTCCTTCTTGTGTATGCAATCAGTGTAGTGCGGGCTGGGGACCTGGTGATAGATAGCAATGTACTGCTACAGTGGGCACAGGGGGAGGTTTATAGCTGCACCATGGCTGTACAGCATCTTATACAGCTGTATGGCAATTGTAGCATTGGGTATCACAGCTTGTATATATACATATGGGTCAGATTTTCAGAAAATGTACAATTCACATTCGCCAATATTCTTAAATAACCCAAATTTCGGACAAAATAAAGTTCAAAATACAGTTTTCAACCTAACCAAACAGATTGCTAGAATCAATGCAATGCCAAATATACTTGAATTTACCTAGTATTGACCAAATTTCAGCCTTATTTAGCAGAATTTACTAAATGTGTACAGCTGCCAATTGTACATTTTCTGAAAATCAGACCCATATATAACAGTTTATTACATACATACATGATTTCAACAAGGTGATACAGGGGTGCCATCTGATAAGTTGTATGGCACACCAATACGATTACACATAGCTATAGGTTGTCATGAAACCACATGACCCAATTAACGTAATTTGGTTGGTTCATGACGTCGCGCTTCTTAGCGGCAGAAGCGTAGCGCTGCCTTGCATGTTTTGCAAGTTTTCAAACATTGTCCTAATAATTTGTCAAGAAAAACTACTAAGAAGGTACATTTAACAAATGAATTGATAAATAAGTATGTAATGAATACTATTACTCCGTTTGGTTTATAATCGATTTCGACGTCGGGTCAAATTGCATACCATCTCGTGCAACTTGTCCCTCCGTCTCAATCGATTACAAACCTCTGTTGTGTCATCGGGTATAAGTATGGTGTCAGAAATTATCTAACAGTCAGTTACAGATATTTCTGATGTATTATAGGAAAATTAGACACAAGTCTCAAAGAATTGGATTTTGAGATATCATCATATTTGACAAGATAGTAAACATTAACAATATCTAATAAGTATTTCTATATTTTATGTCTCATAAATCTATGTTTGAATAATAGTTTGCAGTATTCCTGGGTGTGCAATTACCAGTAAAGTTATTACTTCATATGATGACCTTTGGAACGCAGGGATATATTTATTTCACTGTCTTCAGATTCAGTACATAAGTTAAGGCGCTAAAGCATCCAAAGATCAGAATATTCCAATAAAGAGATCTTGTGGATAAATCACTTTAAGAAATATCATTTTCCTGAAACACATGGGATGAATTTTGTAAAACAATGAGAATAATTTGAGGGGTTTTGTGTTGTGAAGGAATCCTAGAGGGAGAAATTTCTGCTCTGCAAAATGTGGGATTTTGCAAGATTCTTTCCAGAGAATGTACGTACAACAGCTTGGGGAATAGGTCCTAAAGCATACCTTTAGACACATGGAGTAAAATCAAAGTTGGTGATTAACTATTCAATTCCAGCACCAACCTTGGTGGACATCATACTTTTCAATAGCCCACTTCACATATTCCGTCACCAGTGACTGCGGGATTAACTTCTAGCACTGAGTGCATGCCCAGTTCAGCTGACCCACTGAGCTATGCGGGCCAAACCGTGCACCCTCCACCCAGATTCCCAGTGGACAGGCAGAGATGTGTGAGTGCCTATGACCACACGGCTGCTGACCCACTGCAGCCCGTACCCCTACACTTACTTGTTTTTGTTGATACACAGTTACAAAAGTTGCGATGTACTAAAATCTAGCAGATGAAATATCCTGGTATCAGGCATGACTAATCTTAACATGCCATCTCATAATATCGGATAGCAGACAGTATTATACAAAAAATAGAATTCTGGGAGAAAAAGGAGAAAGTTAGAAGCCTATGGTTAAGATATAAGGCTTCTGTGACACTGCCCGCGTAGCTCATAGTTTGGGCTGTTTCCACCGCTCTTTCTATGGTGTCACTGTCAATTTGTAAACTGCCCTATTGAAATGCAAAGAAGATTCAAATAAAAAGTATTTGCCTTTATTCATGTTCCTATACAGAATGTTCCTGATATTAATGTATTTATACCTTTCCTGTTTGATGTTATAAGTACGAAGTAAAAGTCATAAGTCGCAAAATTGATATTTTTCAAAGTGTTTTTTTTTTACAAGATCTCTTAATTGAAGTGTTCTAATCTTAAGGGAGTTTAGCACTTGTAGTCATATAAATCTATGTAACAAATTTCAGGACATTGTATTAAATATTTCCTGCTTTTTGAAGACCTTTGTGTGGAGTGAATTTAGTTACTTTACTGGTAATTACCCATCTAGAAAAATTGCAAACTTTTTGTTTCAAAAATAAAAATATTAAACTTAAAATATAGAGACACTTATTAGGTGTTCTAGTGTTTACTATCATTGGAATCAGCTTGATCTCCTCTTTTCAAATATGGTGATATCTGAAAATCCATTTTTTGCGACTTATGACTCATTTTCCTAAAACGGATTACAAATGTTCCTATACAGAATATCCCTAGTATTAATGTATTAAACACCTCCTGATTGATATTATAAGTACGTAGTAAACATATTGAATTGTTTCCTATATTATATATTTGATATGTTTTCTCGATCATTTATATGGAATACTGTGAATATTGTCAAACTGATCAAATGCAGCCAATAACATATATTGGTAAACATCACTAGAAAATGTATGATTCACGTTCACCAATCCTCTCAAATAATGCAGATTCCACACAAAACCGAGGCATAAAACACAGTTCAACCTAACCAAACAGATTGCTAGAATCAATGCAATGCCGAATATACCCAAATATACCAAGCATTGACCTTTTTTCACACTAATTTAACAGAATTGACTAAATGTGTAGATCCACCAATTGTACATGTTCTGATGATCTGACCCATAAACATGAACTTCTATGGATTGAATTAATTATAATGAGTGGCCAACATGCCCTGATGCAGACGGAACCTTGGGGCTCGGTGCATAACATTTTAACACTTTAATTTAAGTTATTTGAGAGGATTCGTGAAAAGCAAATGTACATTTTTTCACACTTTGAGCCAGATACAAACCTTATATTGCACCCTTAGACCTCCGTTACACCCGCCCCCACACCGCGCTCCCCTCCACCCTGTAAGATAAGCAGCACCAACCTCCATAAACATCCTTGTAAAATATAAAATAAAAAAACAAGGATGGAGAGAAAGTCTTACCATAGAGTTGGTCTCAGTGTTGCCAGGCAATCTCTGCTATTAAAGTCGCAGTCTCCGCTAATAACGGTCGAAATCAAAAGATTTACTAGTTTTTTTTAATTTTACTCCCGATAAGTTCACAATGTGATATTTTTCATCACGAGAAATAAATACTAACAAAATTTTAAAAAAATAATAAAAAAAAAATACTAACAAAATTATATATATCCAGTAATATAGTACATACATTCTTTATGCTTTTAATCTATCCTATTTCAACTTTTAACTTTCAGAGGAATATTCTATTCAGAAAAATACAGTTAGGGTCAGATTTCCAGAAAATGTACACTTGGCAGCTGTACACATTTAGTAAATTCTGCTAAATTAGGCTGCAATTTGGTCAATACTAGGTAAATTCCAGTATATTCGGCATTGAATTGATTCTAGCAATCTGTTTGGTTAGGTTGAACTGTATTTTGAACCTTATTTTCGTCTGAAATTTTGGTTATTAAGAAAATTGGTGAAGGTGAATTGTACATTTTCTGAAAATCTGGCACATACATATCAACTCAATTATTATTATCTCATACGAAGAAATTTGCCTCAGTTTTTGTTCCATTCTTTCCCAACCCAGTTAAGTAATTTGACTGACATTTTGGAGGGTTTTCTGTGTGGTTATTTTCGTACAGGGCTTCATAAAAATCCACTTTTTAATTTCAGGGGCTCGCTGTAATGCTTTCCTATGGTGACTTCACTTATTATCGCTCAACTTTGGATGTTTTCACCTAGCCGATCTCACTTCACTTTCTTATACTAACCGCAGCACAATATTTATATCAATATAGTATTTGTATTTAGATGATTTTATTTTGCCAAAACATTATGTAATACACAATATTCTCAATTGAAGCTAATGAATAATCATACTAGTAATGACTGATGAAGGGCAAAAATCGACACAAAGGTATACAACTAATAACATCACAGTTAAGTTGAACATTAAGTCACAATAGGGGACTTGCATGTGCCACTGCGCATGTCTGGTACAGTGCATCATGGGATGGATTTTGATCAAATGTGACATACGAATATTTGGGAACATTATCATACAAAATTGCAAGGATGTTTTCACAAATGTGATGTGTTTCAGGGAAATGAGTCATAAATCGCAAAGTTTATATTTTTCAAAGTGATTTATTCACAGGATGTCTTTGTGGGAATGTTTTCATTTTTAGGACGCTTAACCCTGCTTGCAGCATAAATAAATGTACCAAATTTCAAGCCAGTGTAATAAATATATGTATTAATTTCTAGAGACGTCTTATAGAGTATATTTAGCTACTTTACTAGTAATTATCCTCCCAGAGATATTGCAAACTTTTTCTTAAAAAATAAAAATATCAAACTTAAAATATAGAAATACTTATAAGATGTCTTACTGCATACTATCATTGGAATCCCCTTGATCTAATCTTTCCAGATATCATAATATCTCAAAATCGATTTTTGCAACTCATTTCCCTGGAACACATCACAATTAATATAACAGCTTTCATAAATGTTCTATGAAAACTAAATGCATGATGGGAACGGTGGAGCCTTGTGTTATGGAAACATATATAACACATGTATATTGAAATGAGAGAACAGATACATGTGTCAGATTTTCAGAAAATGTACAATTCACCTTCACCAATCCTCTCAAATAACCCACATTTAAGACTGAAATGGGCTTTAAAATGCAGTTTAACATAACAGAACTGATACTTTAAATCAATGCCATACCAAATATACTCAGATATACCCGGTTTACATCATTTCTGAGCCAAATTTAGGAGAATTTCCTAAAATGTGTAGAGCTGCCAATTGTACATTTTCTGAAAATCTGACCCACATATTCCATGCTGAACATGATATGATTTATAAACTAGTTTCTAAACTAGAACTCTTCAATTAATAAACAAACATAAACACAACTATATAGAGTTTTTACTGTACCATTAGTCCCATAATTCCATGCGAATAAGGATTCAAAATGATGGCTATGCAACTCCCCTATTAGAAAGTTAAAAGAGATAATTTTAAGAACAGGTGCAGAATGAAGAGTATCTTCAGACTACATCACAGATAGACTTTTCTGCCGTCTACATACTATTATCATGACATTCCAAGAGAGTCCTATGTGTAAATTTGATAATACTTTGTAGTAATATGTGCTGTGTTTCAGGAAAATGAGTCATAAGTCGCAAAATTGATATTTTTCAAAGTGTTTTTTTCACAAGATCTGTTGATTGGAATGTTCTGATATTTTAAGGGTTCAGCACTTATAGTCATATGAATCTATGTACCAAATTTTGAAACATTGTATTAAATATATCCTTGCGTTTTGAAGGCATTTGTATGGAGTATATTTAGATACTTTACTGATAATCACCCATCCAGAAACATTGCAAACTATTTTTTCCAAAAATGAAAATATAGAATATAAAATATAGAAATACTTCTTTAATGTCCTTCATGTTTACTATCATTGGAATCGGCTTGATTTCCTCTTTTCAAATATTATGATATCTCAAAATCCATATTTTGCGACGTATGACTCATTTTCCTGAAACGGATCACATATAGCTGGGATTGCCGCTTTTATGTTAACCGTGTTGCCTAGAGAGGTGGTTACTAACTGTGTCGCTAGTTTATGTGTCTGGGGAACCAGGGCAACTCGGTCCCTCAGTGCAACAACCAAGGACAGTCAAGTTGACTGCTAGATTTTTTTATTGACACAGTTTAAACCAAGAATAACCTCCATGTTCATTCCTGTCTGTTCGCCTCTAGTGGTGAATTGTATCAAACATGTATGTCAGATTATACTGGCCTTATTATATGGCTCAGATTTTTAACCAATGTACATTTGGCAGCATCTATACATTTAGTAAATTCTAAAGTTCCATTTCTAGTTTGAGGTAGTATATAAAATTACTGTTCTTAGATTTAAACATATTTAACATTTTATCCATTTAGCTGATCCCGATAACATATGTCAAAATACTGACATTAATTTTAATAACATAATCATAATCTTTAAACACTTTAAGGGGGTCATTTCAAACACTTCATTATTTTATTTTACACATTTTATTTTATTTATTTATTATTTTTTTTTACCATCACAGAACAGAACAAAAAATAAATTACAAGTAATATTGATTAAAACAACAAGGCTACTTTGGCAATTTTGGTTTTGATTTCAATAAACATTACAATCCTATACTTTGTCATGTACCGTAGTTCACGAAACAAATAAGCAAATGAATCAATTCATTCAGTCGTTATTAGTTCCCACATGGTATGATATCACAAGTGGCAGCTTATTAAACCAGAGAAATTAGCAGCAAACCTTGCCCACACCTGCCTGTACTGGAGGGCACATAAAAGCCAGCATTCCACCCTGTCCTGCTGACCACAAGCATCCTGGAGGAGACTGGGACTGACCTCTATACAGGCTGACCTTTAGGCTGTAATGAGGACAGGCGCCGCTAGGAGGCGCATGGTGCAGGTGGGAAGTGATCCAGGGCTTTTTCTCCTCCTCCACCTCCTCCTCGTCCTCCTACACATTGAGGCATTTGTTGGTTTTGTGTATTTTTATTTTTTGTGTGTTTGCTTTCTGTCCTACACACTTTCCACTTGTTATTGTTTCTGTGGCTTATTCCCACTCTGTATCTGCATTCAATGATTCATGTATTTTTTTTTTTTTATCAGAAACTTTATTCAGGAATTAGCCACAATATAATACAATCTCACCCCGTCATGCCTTGCACCTATGCAATTTATGATTTGGTAAATGTATTCATACAACCACAAGGACTAGACACTCCAAAAATGTAAATATTCCAACAAAGAGATCTTGTAAGTAAACAACTTTGAAAAGCATCAATTTTGCGACTTTTGACTAATTTTCCTGAAACACATCACATTTGCATACATCTGGTGTTGCATTGATTCCAAAGTCTATGCAACAATGCTGTAGTATTTTGAACGACATTTTTGTTATAAATTAATAAATGAAGGTGCGTTGTACACATGGAGGTGCCATCACCCGCGTACCAACCATGAATGTAGCTCTTTCTATGTCGGTCAGATTTTCAGAAAATGTACAATTGGCAGCTCTACACATTTAGTAAATGCTGCTAAATTAGGCTGAACAATTATGAATACAGGGTATATCTGAGCATATTTGGTATTGAGTTGTTTTGAGCTCAATTGAGCTCATTGTTGTCCTAAATGTGGGTTATTTGAGAGGATTGGTGAAAACGAATTGTACATTTTCTGAAAATCTGACCCATGTGTGTAAAACATAATCTAACCTTCAACCAGCGAGCGGTTCCCGAGTCGCTCAGCAGCCGCTTGTTGCTCAATGGTCTCAGGTGAGTCATTGCAGCACAGTGGATGTTTTCGGCTACTCTTGAGTTAATTAGGTTTTTAGTAAATAGCCCAGGCCCGCCCACTCTCTCTGGTGAAGGCTGGGCTGACATTCATGAACGCTACCGCTGCTTGTTGCGGTCGCCACTAGCCGTATTTGAGCTGACAAAATATTTGGGTTTTGGGTTTTGCACAATGATTGCCAGGTTATTAAGCATATCACTAAAAGGTGGGACGGTGTGATGCCTGTGGCCAGTAGTGTTAGCTGGCCTTGGTAGAACTTGATTACTAGAGGTCAATCTTAGGTACTGCAGCTTGTATTTGTTATTTCTATTATATCATCTTATGTGTACTCTATGTAACATAAATATTGTGAAATCCCAACATAACAGAATCCCAACATAACAGAATGTTTCTATTAATCGGTTTTCAGCCTAATTTATCACAATTTGATAAATGTGCAGCATTGGCAGTTGTATATATCTCATTTTATAACACTGTGGTTTATATATTATATAGCACTGTGGTTTATATATATGTTATTATATAGCACTGTGGTTTATATATATGTAATTATATAGCACTGTGGTTTATATATGTAATTATATAGCACTGTGGTTTATATATATAGAGAGAGAATGGGACGAGCCGGCAATAATCGAAAATTTCTAGGACGAGATTCGTCCACATAAGCACGATGCCGAGTTCTATTCTATATTTATTATATGTGCATAAAATTTGATCACATGTCATCAAATATCACTGAAAAAATATTAAAGAAGCACAGAGAGCCCTGCTGCCCCGCTGACAGCTTCGTTAGTATAGGCCTATTTATATTGTTAACTTAAAACGTTCATATTGTGGCCATTTCTTGAGCTACATTATTAAAACTTATATCATTGGATAGAGAATTTAATGATCTATTTAATGATATGTGCGTATAATAAAATCACATATTATGGTTTATATATTATATAGCATATAATATTTTTTTTTTTTTTTTTAATATTAATGATATATATTATATATATATATTAATATATATATATTAATATCTTATAATATATATGTGATTATATAGCACTGTGGTTTATATATAGAGAGAGAATGGAACTCGCCGGCAATAATCGAAAATTTATAGGACGAGATTCGTCCACATAAGTACGATGCCGTAGGCAGAGTGCTTATGTGGACAAATCAAGTTATCAAATCAAATCAATCAAGTTATCAAATCAAATCAAATTATTGCCGGCTCGTCCCATTCTCTCTATATATAGCACTGTGGTTTATATATGTGATTATATAACACCGTGGTTTATATATGTGATTATATAACACCATGGTTTATATATGTGATTATATAACACCATGGTTTATATATGTGATTATATAACACCATGGTTTATATATGTGATTATATAACACCATGGTTTATATATGTGATTATATAACACCATGGTTTATATATGTGATTATATAACACCGTGGTTTATATATGTGATTATATAACACCATGGTTTATATATGTGATTATATAGCACTGTGGTTTATATATGTGATTATATAACACCATGGTTTATATATGTGATTATATAACACCATGGTTTATATATGTGATTATATAACACCATGGTTTATATATGTGATTATTTAACACCGTGGTTTATATATGTGATTATATAACACCGTGGTTTATATATGTGATTATATAACACCATGGTTTATATATGTGATTATATAGCACCGTGGTTTATATATGTGATTATATAACACCATGGTTTATATATGTGATTATAACACCATGGTTTATATATGTGATTATATAGCACCGTGGTTTATATATGTGATTATATAACACCGTGGTTTATATATGTGATTATATAACACCGTGGTTTATATATGTGATTATATAACACCATGGTTTATATATGTGATTATATAACACCATGGTTTATATATGTGATTATATAACACCATGGTTTATATATGTGATTATATAACACCATGGTTTATATATGTGATTATATAGCACCGTGGTTTATATATGTGATTATATAGCACCGTGGTTTATATATGTGATTATATAACACCGTGGTTTATATATGTGATTATATAGCACCATGGTTTATATATGTGATTATATAACACCATGGTTTATATATGTGATTATATAACACCATGGTTTATATATGTGATTATATAACACCATGGTTTATATATGTGATTATATAACACCATGGTTTATATATGTGATTATATAACACCATGGTTTATATATGTGATTATATAGCACCATGGTTTATATATGTGATTATATAACACCGTGGTTTATATATGTGATTATATAGCACCGTGGTTTATATATGTGATTATATAACACCATGGTTTATATATGTGATTATATAGCACCGTGGTTTATATATGTGATTATATAACACCATGGTTTATATATGTGATTATATAACACCATGGTTTATATATGTGATTATATAACACCATGGTTTATATATGTGATTATTTAACACCATGGTTTATATATGTGATTATATAGCACCCTGGTTTATATATGTGATTATATAACACCATGGTTCATATATGTGATTATATAACACCATGGTTTATATATGTGATTATATAACACCATGGTTTATATATGTGATTATATAGCACCGTGGTTTATATATGTGATTATATAACACCGTGGTTTATATATGTGATTATATAGCACCATGGTTTATATATGTGATTATATAACACCATGGTTTATATATGTGATTATATAGCACCCTGGTTTATATATGTGATTATATAACACCGTGGTTTATATATGTGATTATATAACACCATGGTGTTATATATGTGATTATATAACACCATGGTTTATATATGTGATTATATAGCACCATGGTTTATATATGTGATTATATAACACCATGGTTTATATATGTGATTATATAGCACCCTGGTTTATATATGTGATTATATAACACCATGGTTTATATATGTGATTATATAGCACCATGGTTTATATATGTGATTATATAACACCATGGTTTATATATGTGATTATATAACACCGTGGTTTATATATGTGATTATATAACACCATGGTTTATATATGTGATTATATAGCACCGTGGTTTATATATGTGATTATATAACACCGTGGTTTATATATGTGATTATATAACACCGTGGTTTATATATGTGATTATATAACACCATGGTTTATATATGTGATTATATAACACCGTGGTTTATATATGTGATTATATAACACCGTGGTTTATATATGTGATTATATAACACTGTGGTTTATATATGTGATTATATAACACCGTGGTTTATATATGTGATTATATAACACCGTGGTTTATATATGTGATTATATAGCACCATGGTTTATATATGTGATTATATAACACCATGGTTTATATATGTGATTATATAACACCATGGTTTATATATGTGATTATATAACACCATGGTTTATATATGTGATTATATAACACCATGGTTTATATATGTGATTATATAGCACCATGGTTTATATATGTGATTATATAGCACCATGCATGGTTTATATATGTGATTATATAACACCATGGTTTATATATGTGATTATATAACACCATGGTTTATATATGTGATTATATAACACCATGGTTTATATATGTGATTATATAACACCGTGGTTTATATATGTGATTATATAACACCATGGTTTATATATGTGATTATATAACACCATGGTTTATATATGTGATTATATAGCACCATGGTTTATATTTATCCTTATATGTTTCCCGATATATAATGTATATATATTGTGTCCCACCACCTGATTGTTGTTTACCTGTGTCCAAGGGTTTCCCGCGTCCAGGCACTCTCATACCTGGCGCGGCACAGTACAGACGTCGAAATTTTTTCGTGATCGGAATTTTTTTGTGATCGGAATTTTTGTGCAATCGGAATGGTTGCCTGTACAGCTTGTGGCTATGCCCATAAGCATGGTGCTACTAGTGATCCCAGCAAAGCCACTTGTAAGTTTTTTAGAGAAGCTTGCGAGAAAAGCATATCTAATACAGGTAGTGTAAATAGTTGGAAACTCTACCTTGATCTTGCTACGATTTGTGCTGAGGAGGTCGCTGCCAGGAGTCCCCCTTCTTCTAATCCTGGGGGTAAATCGTCTGAGAGTCAAGAAGATCCTATGTCTCTCTGGAAGCAACGCTTTGATGACCAGAGTGCTAAGATGGACGAAATGATGGATCGTGTCAGTAAGTTGACGGTTTCCTTCCAGACGGCCATGCATGAGTCAGGCTTCACTCCCCCAGGCGACAAGAGGGCCAATACTGTCAAGAACACTGTCACTCCTTCCACCCCGACTGTCACCTTTACCCAGTCGGCACCTCACTACCAGCAAGCTGGGATGTTTCCATCGGCCACATCTACTAATCTGACTCCGACTTGGTTATCAGATCCAGTCACGTCCGCTTTGCACCAAATAAATGCCGCCGTTGATCCAGTCACCGTTCGTAGGAATGCCGGTATGATATACAGACCTGAGTATTATTTTCAACATGTATTGAATTCTGTGCCCCTGAAGAGCGTTGACCACAAAAAGCTGACATATCGTCAGCTGATGTATGGTATGGCTATGGTCGCGCAGCAGTTGCTTACTTCGGGTGGTGACATTTCCTCGTACTTATCCCATTTGGAATTCATTACTCGCCACGCTGCCGACGGTGATTACATAGACGCCGCATATGCAAACTACGACCATCATGTCGTCGACACTTTTCTCAAAAACCCTAGTGCCGGGTTTCCAGATTGTGACAGCCGTGGTTGTAATTACTGCTTCCACGGGGCTGTTCTCTCAAAGGTGCGTGATACTCAGCAAGGTCAAGGACGCCGTGGAGGTATCCCTTCCTCTTCGGCCAACTCCGCTGGTGCCTCTACGAGCAAGAACAAGAAGAAGAGTAACGACCCGACTCCTGATGATTATCCAGCGGAGAATTGTTTCTACTGGAACTACAGGAATTGTCGTACCGAAAATTGTCCAAAGGAGCACGTATGCCGTTTGTGCAAACAAAAGCACAAAGCGATCGGGTGTCCCCGTGAGAAAGGGGATTCCAAGATCTGACGTCAGACCTCCTTGGGGGACCTCCCTTTGCCAAGCTGTCATGGCGGAGATCTACTTCCGGCTTGTCGTATTGGTGAGGTTAGCCCTTCTCTTTCTCCGCCTTATATTGAATTGACATCTTCCCCAGCCGGGATTGTGGCAGATCGTGTTAACTTCGACCCTGATTTATCTGCTCCTACCGAACTTCTGTGTTCTTACGCTCCTGGTTGTGTGAAATCACCTGAGAACTCTGCGCTAGGCCGGCGCGACTCACCGAGTGTCCGTGTTTACAATCGACTTGACAGCTGTCTTGACTCCCCTGAAGGTGTCTCTGGGAACTATGAACCAATCTTTGACGATGATTCTAATTACATGGAGTTTTTGTGTTTTGATGATTTAGTTGGCCCTGAAGCCGATACCTGTTGTCTTGATGCTTGTGATCCAGATGTATGTTCTCCAGAAAATATGTATGACTATGTTGATGTTGATGACTATGAATGTTATGTAAACACTGATATTTGTATTGCTGAATCACATATTGAATATACCCCTACTGCCATTTGTACTGACCTTCCTCTCCTTAGAGGTTCTATGTGTAACGATAGTCGTGTTGGAAGTCTCGTTAATCAGATGAATTCTATTGTCTGGCTTCAGGAATTACACTATGAGAATGATTGTTACTTGCGAGATTTTATCTCGAATGGTATTGTTCACGGGTTTGACATCATTGATGATATTAGTAAGGTGACTCCATACTTATGTGCTAATTACAATTCTGTCCTAGTTGGTGAGGCGTTTGTCTTTGTTGATAAACTAATCCGTCAGGAACTTGTAGATAGTAAATATATAATGGTTATGGAAAAGCCGATGTGTGTCCACGCTTTAGGTGCCATAGAGAAGCCAGACGGTTCTTTCCGTCCTATTACGGACTGTCGCAGACCTCTAGGAGTTTCTATAAACAATCACATGTCGCAGACAGCCAGAAGTTTTCGTTTCACCTCCCTGGACTATGTCTCTTCACTACTCGAACCTGGTGTTTATAGTGCGTCTATTGACATTTCATCCGCATATCGTAGCATATCAGTCAATCCCTTACATCGTCAAGTACAGGGTATTCATTGGGTTATTGACGGTCAACCTTCATACTTAGTTGACACCAGGTTATGTTTTGGTTTAAAATGTGCTCCTTTCATTTTTAATACCATCACAAATTTTGTGGTTCGCTGTATGTACCGTAGGGGTTATGCAAAGGTAGTCAATTATATTGACGATTTTTTGTGTGTAGAGAATACCTATCACGAGTGCCAGACCACACAAATGGTGTTGATCAACTTATTAAAGTCCTTTGGCTTTATAATTTCCTGGAAGAAATGCTCCTCCCCGTCGACTGCTACTAAATATCTCGGAGTTATCCTTGACTCTGACAATATGGCTTTGCGCTTGCCTGTGGACAAGTTAACACGCTTCAGGAATGAGCTTTGCTTCTTCAGGAACAAAGACCGTGCTTCAAAACACCAGCTGCAAAGACTAGCGGGCATCCTTGCGCACTGTTCTCGTGTTGTCAGGGGTGGCCGCACCTTTTCTCATCGTATAATTGACTTACTGAAAGGCTTACCTGACAGAGGTAGAGTGCGCCTTTCCCCAGGCTTCAAGGAGGATCTGAACTGGTGGCTGAGCTTCTCCGAGATGTTTAATGGTGTAGCCACTATCATACGTTACAACTTTGGGTCCGGCCCTACTTGCTACTCAGATGCCAGTAAGTCAGGGTTCAGATTCGTGATGAACAATCAATGGGTAGCTGGGTTCTTTAACTCTAAAGTTATCCCAAAGTTTATTGCCAAAGTTTATATATGTGATTATATAACACCATGGTTTATATATGTGATTATATAACACTGTGGTTTATATATGTGATTATATAGCACCCTGGTTTATATATGTGATTATATAACACCATGGTTTATATATGTGATTATATAGCACCCTGGTTTATATATGTGATTATATAACACCATGGTTTATATATGTGATTATATAACACCATGGTTTATATATGTGATTATATAGCACCGTGGTTATAACCAGATGTTACAGCCATACAACAGTGGACCAGCAGACTAAAGGTTCCTCCCAGTCACCAACATCATGGTAGGACAAAGTCATCAGAAAATGTACAATTCATCTTCACCAATCCCCTTAAATAACTCAGATTTAAGGCAGAAATAAGGTTGAAAATACACTTCAACTTTCCCAAACAGGTTCTTATAATCAACCAAACACCAAATATCCTCAGATGCATCTAGTATTGGCCATTTCTCAGCCTAAGTTAGCAGAATTTACTAAATGCGTAGAGCTGGCGATCGTACACTGTCTCATGCTCAGACCCATTAAGAATTAACCCACACTCAGCGACAGCTCCAACAAAAATGATGAGAAGAAGGAGGAGGATGATGATGATGACGAAGCAAAAAAACAAGCCCCCGTCAAATTCCTAGGGGTCAGAGTGAGTGTGACTGAGCTTGTGATTATTAGCCCAGGTAACATTTGAACACCCGAGACAAGAAACGCCTTAATTAACACATTTTGATTAAGCCAGCATTATCGTTTGAGATCAGCGATGTTTGATTTTTGAGTAATTAAGTTGACTTTTAAGCGGTGGAGCTGTCTGATGAAAGAGGGCGGGATTGAGTCATCGAAGGGTCAGATTTTCAGAAAATGTACAATTGGCAGCTCTACACATTTAATAAATTCAGTTAAATTAGGCTAAAATTTGGTTAATGGTAGATAAATTTGAGTATGTTTGGCATTGCATTGATTGTAGCAATCTGTTTGGTTAGGTTGAACTGTATTTTGAACTTTATTTTGTCTAAAATGTGGGTTATTTGAGAGGATTGGTGAAGACAAATTGTACATTTTGTGAAAATCTGACCCTGAACGATGTGAAGGTGGAGGAGACAGATGGTAATGCACGAGGTAAGGTGGCAGCTTCTATTTAAGGTAGTTTTTATTTAATCAAGGTCTGGAGGAGGAGGTGGTGGTGGACTAAATTAAAGCTGCATTCTCAGCTATTTAATGTGACAAAAGAAATCTCACCAAATTAACTCATTGTTTGACCTATAGGAGCAATATTTACTCATATATGGGTCGGATTTTCAGAAGATGTACAATTGGCAGCTGTATACATTTAGTAAATTCTGCTAAATTAGGCTGCAATTTGGTCAATATTAGGTAAATTCGAGTATATTTGGTATTGCATTGATTCTAGCAATCTGTTTGGTTAGGTTGAACTGCATTTTGAGAGTCATTTTTGTCTTAACTTTGCGTTATTAGAGAGGATTGGTGAAGTTGAATTGTACATTTTCTGATAATCTGACCTATTTACTTATAGTTCTGACCTGTGCAGCTGAATGTATCGCTGATATTATCAATATTTTGGTGCTGTTATGATATACATAGATATTTGGGTCAGATCTTCAGAAAATGTACAATTGGCAGGTCTACACTTTTGGAAAATTCTGCTAAATTAGGCTGACAAATGAAGAATACCAGGTATATCTGAGTATATTAAATCGCATTCATTTAAAGTATCAGTTCTGTTATGGTAAACTGCATTTTGAAGCACATTTCTGTGTTAAAATGTAGGTTATTTGAGAGGATATGTGAAGGGGAGTTGTACATTCACTGAAAATCTGACCCATATAACACCATCTCCATGTCTTATTATAATTATTGGGAATGGAAAGTAACTACAGAATGGAACCGCACCGACCACAGAGTGATAAAATGTCAGCGAAGTCCAGCCTAAAGACGGATTGTTGATTGTCACATATGGGTCAGATTTTCAGAAAATGTACAATTTACCTTCACCAATCCTCTCAAATAACCGAAATTTCAGATGAAAATAAAGTTCAAAATACAGTTTAACCTAACCAGACAGATTGCTACAATCAATGCAATGCCGAATATACTCGAATTTACCTAGTATTGACCAAATTGCAGCCTAATTTAGCAGAATTGACTAAATGTGTACAGCTGCCAATTGTACATTTTCTGAAAATCTGACCCTTATACATAAACCTATTGTCAACATAGGATTATTACACACTGCTTTAGTATACAATAATTGCTGCAACTACATTAATTATATGTAGGGGAGACCACCCTTTAGGTAAATAATACAACATAATACATAATATATAAACCGTTATAAAAATGTAATTAATGGATCCTATTATTCAACTTATAAAATGATGATTTGACAATAGTCTCAGTGATTCAGCTCTTTATTTGCACATTTGTATTTTATAATTTATGATATTTATACATATTCAGCGTATCATGACGGGCGTTTTACAATAGTATTTCAGAAAATGTACAATTGGCAGCTCTACACATTTAGGAAATTTAGGAAAGAATACCGAGTATATCTGAGTATAGTTGGTATCACATTGATTTAAAGTATCAGTTCTGTTATGTTAAACTGCATTATGAAGCTCATTTTTGTCTTAAATGAGGGTTATTTGAGATGATTGGTGAAGTGGAATTGTACATTTTCCGATAATCTGACCTATGTACAGAGTAAAGTCACCAGAAAATGTACAATTCGCCTTCCCCAATCCTCTCAAAGTATATCTGATATTGCCTTGATTCAAACAATATGGATAACGTGTTATTTCGCCAAAATAACCTCAAACCGATTATAAATCTGTTTCTGGTGTATTTTGGGGGAAATTAAGTAATTATGATTCCCTAGTCTGGAATATCCCACATGAAATTAATGTGTATCTAATTGTTTTCCAGCTTAATTTTGGTCAATTGAGTTGTGGTTTCGGCCCCCGAAGGATCTCGTCAGGCGCAAACAATGTTTGATTATGTTAAACTGCTTTTGTAAAGTGATTTTTGTCTTAAGTTTGGACTCAGAGTAGAAGGATATTACTCTAAGGTTTGGATTATTTGTGAGGATTGGTGAACACGAATTGTACATTTTTTGGCGATTTCACCCTCATACCAACAAACCTGTCATTAATAATATTACAATATTTGATTCTAAGATATAATCTACAATTCATGTTTTGACCTTGCACCCGGCCCTCCCCTTGACCCCAGCCTTGGCACTCAATACACTCTATTCGAGATCTACTTGGAGTAAGGTTACCATTGGGTCGCTTTGATGTTTACTCCCGAACAGAGTGTAGAGACCTTAAGTGCACGCACGTAGCTACGTATTTCTCAGAAACGTAACTGAGTTAATATCTTACGTGAACAATGTAGTACCTCTTTACTTTACCAGGTTTATGTGCGGATAGACAGGGTAATGGAGAGCGTGTTGTTATAAACATGTAATTGGGTCAGATTTTCAGAAAATGTACAATTGGCAGCTCTACACATTTAGGTAGTTCTCCTTAATTAGGCTGAAAAATGATGAATACCGGGTACATCTGTGTATATTTGGTATTGAGTTGATTTAAAGTATCAGTTGTGTTATTTTAAACTGCATTTTGAAGCTCTTTTTTGTCTTAAATGTTGGTTATTTGAGAGGATTGGTGAAGGCGAATTGTACATTTCCTGAAAATCTGACCCATTTATTAGTACATGTTGGTGAACATTAACCTATTTCACATATATTAGAACTCAACTATAGGTCGTGTTATCATAGTATGGCAAGAAGTATAAAATGATAACGTGCTCTGGGTTTGACTGGAAATGAAACCATTTTGTATTATTACAAATAAAGGCCAATAAATTTACAATTGTTTGATAAGGCCAAAAGAAAATAGGTGTGTTTCCGATTTATCTGGCTGAAAACTAGGTTAGGGGGGTGGTAACTTTTTTTTTTTTTGTTAATTTTTTTTGTTTGGAAACCACCTCCCAGGAACTGAAAAAAATGTCTTTTTCATAACAATAGTTGTTTTGAACATGGGAAATGTGCTTTTTGACAGTTTCGGGATAGGAAAACACGTTTTCCTGCTTTTATGAGCTTTTTTTGTCAAAAAATGCAAAAAAAGTAAGATATGATGGGGAAAAAATCAGGTATGGTAAATTTTTGTTAGGTAGGGTAAGGTTTTTCTAGGTAGGGGGGGGGGGGGTAAATCGGAAACACACCTATTTTTTTTTTGGCCTAAAGATGCGTGTCGACTCTGTCGATGTCTTGAAACTCAGGTGCTGAAAATCTGACCAACAAGTATGCATGTCCATCTTGGTTATTGTTGTTTTCTACGTGTACATATTAGCTTTTTCTAATAATAATCGACTTATGTGTGATCAGGATTTCTCGGTTACACTAAACACAGATAAACGGTCGCCATCTTGCATTTCCCCTATACCCGTAATAATAATTAAATTCACTCAGAAAACCACTATATTATTTTAACAGATTCCTGAATTAAAAATCTAAACTATTTATATCACTAAAAAGCGCTAAACATCCCCCAAATTAAAACTTTCTGAGTATGGATTCTTGTTGGAAAACATTTGAAACATATTTGTGCAGTGATAGATAAACACGACCTATAGGCGTCGGACCTTTGCTCTGTTTTCTCTTTGTGTATTTTAATGTTAAGCCATTAAACAAGCCGCAAAACAATTATTTCTGATATGTTTAGAATATATCTTTTCTTATTGGAATACACTCGGAGATCACAACTGTTTTCATCTCAGATAATACATCAGAGAATTTTAGGGATGTATACTTATGACACAATAAGGTAATCATGATACATGGGTCAGATTTACATGTTTATCTTCTCTGTATCTATGTGGGTCAGATTTTCAGAAAGTGTACAATTGGCAGCTGTACACATTTAGTAAATTCTGCTAAATAAGGCTGCAATTTGGTCAATAATAGGTAAATTCGTGTATATTCGGCATTGCATTGATTCTAGCAATCTGTTTAGTTAGGTTGAACTGTATTTTGAACTTTATTTTTGTCTGAAATGTAGGTTATTTGAGAGAATTGATGAAGGCGAATTGTACATTTTCTCAAAATCTGACCCATGTATCGAGGCATTACACAATTCAGTCCAGGCCATTACCGAAATTAAAGGGAATTATTGAGAATAATGCGGTTGATATGAATCAGAAAGATAAGAATAAATAAAAGATGTCATCAGCGTGAGTGCATCCCTGGGAGCATGTGTGGGTTGAGGGATCGAGGCACTGTAAAGTTCTATATATGGGTCAGATTTTCAGAAAATGTACAATTAGTAGCTGTACACATTTAGTAAATTCTGCTAAATTAGACTGGAAAATGGTCAATACTCGGTATATCTGAGTATATTTGGCATGGCATTGATTCTAGCAATATGTTTGGTTAGGTTGATATGTAATTTGAACTTTATTTTCGTCTTAAATTTGGGTTATTTCAGAGGATTGGTGAAGGCGAATTGTACATTTTCTGAAAATCTGACCCATATGGGTCTGGCCGCTAGGTAACGTACAACTGGTGGCTTGACAAATTTAATACATTTTGTTAAATTAGGCTGAAAAATGATGAAATGATAAAAATGATATTGGGTATATATACATATATCTGTAATAACTTTGATTAAAAGATAGACTACATGTGGGTCAGGTTTTCAGAAAATGTACAATTGGCAGGTCTACACTTTTAGTAAATTCTGCTAAATTAGACTAAAAAATGGTCAATACTTGGTATATCTGAATATATTTACCATTGCCTTGGTTCAAACAATCTGTCTGCAGTGTTGAATTGTATTTTGAACCTGGTTTCTGTCTTAAATTTGGGTTATTTGAAAGGATTGGTGAAGGCGAATTGTACAATTTTTTAGAAGATCTGACCATATAGCCCTCGAACCCAGGACAGGGTGGTTGGTAGAGCCCTAGCCCAGTATAAGGGTCAGATTTTCAGAAAATGTACAATTCGCCTTCACCAATCCTCTCAAATAACTCACATTTAAGACAAAAATGAGCTTCAAAATGCAGTTTAACCTAACAGAACTGATACTTTATATCAATGCGATACCAAATATACTCAGATATACCCGATATTCTTCATTTTTCAGCCTAATTTAGGAGAATTTCCTTAATATGTAGATCTGCCAATTGTACATTTTCTGAAAATCTGACCCATAAGGTGAATAGCCTTCATACCCTTTGAGAGAGATATGATTCTATAATGTAAAGCTATGGGAGATAAAGCCTCAATATCATGCACTCATTTTGAACTTACTTGAACTGAAATTTACTTGAATGAATGAATGAATGAATGAATGAATGTATAAATCAGAAAGGGATCTATTACTCCTCAATTTGTTTATACTTTGAAACTTTATTTTCCATTGTTCATATATATGGTCTATATGGTCTCATGTCTCTGATAAGTCCTTAAAGGTCTGTGATAGTGGCCATAACATGATAGTTTTTATTTTTTCGTGATTTCATTTTATAAACAAAACAAAATCAAAGACCTGCACAAGTCTAATTAAAAGAGCCCTTTTGGTTATAATTGAACTGTATTTCAAACCATATTTCTCCGGGATATTTCTGTTTTAAATTTGGGTTATTTGAGTGGATTGTGAGACGAAGGGTTCATGGGTCAGATGTTCAGAAAATGTACAATTCACCTTCACCAATCCTCGCAAATAACCCACATTTAAGACAAAAATGGGCTTTAAAATTCAGTTTAACGTAACAGAACTGATACTTTAAATCAATGTGATCCCAAATGTACCCAGATATACCCAGTACTCTTCATTTTTCAGCCAAATTTAGCAGAATTTACTAAATGTGTACAGCTGCCAATTGTACATTTTCTGAAAATCTGATCCACATGTTCAGACGACCTGACCCATATGTTAAAGTCTGTTTTATAAAATATGACGAGGGTTTCTAACCACAGTCTCCAGGGTCGACCCACCAGACCACACTCTGCGGTTTACCCACCCCCAGTGCACAACCATAGAACCAACATATGGGTGAGTTCTTCACTAAACGTACAATCGGCAGATCTACACATTTAGTCACTTCTTCTAAATTAGGCTGAAAAATGGGCAATACTTGGTATATCTGAGTATATTTTATATTGCCTTAATTCAAACAATATGTTTGATTGTGTTGAAGTGAATTTTGAACCAGATTTTTGTCTTAAATTCGAGTTATTTGGGAGGATTGTTGAAGGTGAATTGTACATTTTCTGGCCATTTCACCCTTTATATAGACGCCCATACGTTATGCCTACACATGTCAACTCTGCACTGAAACCTAAACCTGAATTACTTCAACTACTTACATTACATGCCAGTTGTATAATGGTAAATAACCAAGAACTCATAAATATGTCTAGGTTTGATTTCTTGGAAGATTGTTTTGTGTTCGAGTTATTTATGGAGTTGTTTTCAAACCGCAATATTAAAGAGGGGAAGACATGCCTCTTGTTGGAAAATATCAAATTTATATGGGTAAGATCGCCAGGAAATGTATACTCACCTTCACCAATCCTCTCAAATAACCCAAATTTCAGACAAAAATCAGGTTCAAAATACAGTTCAACCTGTTGCTAGAATCAATGAAATATACTCGAATTTACCTAGTATTGACCAAATTGCAGCCTAATTAGCAGAATTTACTAAATATATATACAGCTGCCAATTGTACATTTTATGAAGATCTGACACATATGTGGTCATGGAATCTCTCTGGTCATACTCGTTCTTTACTTCTTAATAATAATAGTTCTACAGTATTCTATCATCTCAAATAATCATACAGGAATGTGATGCAGAAGAATGAGTGATAAGTCGTGAAATTGATATTTTTAGGTGTTTTATATAAGAACACCTTGTAGGAATATTTTCATTTTTGAGTTGATTGTCCCACTTGGTTGTCTTACAATGTGTACTAAATTTCAAGACTTAGACTGAATAGATCTTGATGGATTTCAAGGGACATCCTAAGGCAATATAACTATTATTCTTATCAAACATTTACTAAGATTATCTATGGCACCTCTGAACCTCTGAACCATCATAGGGTCAGATTTTCAGAAAATGTACAATTGGCAGCTGTACACATTTAGTAAATTCTGCTAAATTAGGCTGCAATTTGGTCAATACTAGGTAAATTCCAGTATATCCAGCATTGCATTGATTCTAGCAATCTGTTTGGTTAGGTTGAACTGTATTTTGAACTTTATTTTCGTCTGAAATTTGAGACAATTGATGAAGGTGAATTGTACATTTTCTGAAAATCTGACCCAGTATAGAGGCATTACACAATTGAGTCCAGGCCATTACCGAAATTATTACATACGTACATGATTTCGATTGCGTGGTTCGGGGGTGCGATTGGAAATCTCGTATCGCATACGTATGTGATTACAACTGAACTACTTTTGCGGGTCATGTGACTAGATTGACCAATGAGAAGCCGACTTCACCCATTAGGTCGCTACGACTGCTCTTTTATATAGATCTACAATGTACACCATCGAACAGCTGAGAAAAGGAGCTTTACAATCATCTATAGCATGCTTATTTACAATGGGTTTAACTAATTGTCACAAAAATATTAATATTGCCATTTTTCATGAGTGAATTATTATCATATTAATTTGGTTGTAATGAATGGTTGTTAGATTAGGTTCAATGCATAGGTACATTCATCAATGATAAAACAAGTTTTTATAGTTTAATTATGCTTCAAACATAGAACTACATTCTTTCCAAAGCAACATGTATGAATACCGTAACTGTTCTGCACACTGGTGCTACTTTTGTATTCTCGATTTCCTGCCCTTGTGTACATCGATCAGGCAGCAGAAAAATGTTATTGTGCAAAATCTCCACACAGACTATGTCCAGAATGTATGTGGCACCAGAGAGCATTGTCACAATTTGAGGGGAAGTTTGAGGGGAAGTCTTGGGCTATTTACTTGTATAAATATTGATTATTTTTTTCGCATTTTGACACTGCCCACCACCTGCCCTGCTCTCCCTCCCTCCTCCCGTTACATTAAAATCGATTTGTTTGAGTGTTAAATACCTGTTCGCAGCCTCACCTAGCTAGGCTGCTTCTTAACAGAGAGCTATGAAGTTGGGAGGGTTGTAAGCTAGCATTGAGTTGCCATGTGGAATCCCCGCTGCTATGACATCATTGCAAGGGCCTCGTTCTGGAGCGTGTTGATGTGCAAAGTGGATGCGCATGGTCTTAGCAAGGATGGATTGAAATGGTGTTGAACACAAGTTAAGTGAATGCGTATTCAACTGGCCCTTATACAGTTGTTGTACAAGTAAGATCTTATGAACCTGCACCGATTATTAATCCTAGACTCTAAGAATGACAAAGATGTAGGTCTTGAAGCCTGGGTGATGGCAAATAAGGCGTAATTGGCAGATCTGGGGGGATCCTGTCTAATACACATTTCCCTATTGGGCAGGTGGCAGTGATGTGAGCCCGGGTTGTTACGCATGCATAATTAATTATGCCACTCACCTGGTCGTCAAGAACAGAAGAAACCAAAAAGAACAACCCTTTCTTTCAGTTAGATATTTATTTCTATTGGTGAGTGTTTATAAATAAGGAAGGCGGGAAGAAATATATATCGTACATTCTTTGTTAACACCAATGTTAGCCAGGACACAATATACGCCCTAACGTAAAATGTAACGTCTTCTAATTAATGCAATGCTAGCAAAGCATCATTAACAACGCCTTTCCCCAGCATTCCCCGGGTCAGGCTCGTTGACTATATGCCTCTGATGTTCCTCAGTTCTAAACTCCTGCTGAGATGCTTCATCATTGTTACATCATTGCATACCCCGCCACCCAGCACACTTCACATAACAATTGTGATGTGTTTCAGGAAAATGAGTCATAAGTCGCAAAATTGATATTTTACAAAGTGTTTTTTTCACAAGATCACATTATTGGAATGTTCTGATTCTTGATTGTGTCACTTGTAGCTATGTCAATCGATGTATCAAATTTCAGGACAATCTATGTAATATATCAATTCATTTTAAAGGTCCTCATATTGACTACATTTAGTTACTTCACTGTTTAGTGACCCCCAGAAATATTGGAAACTTTTTTTTCAAAAACGAAAATATCAAACTTAAAATCTAGAAATACTCATTGTTTTATTAGACTGTTTACTATCATTGGAATTGGCTTGACCTCATCTTTTTAAATATAATGATATCTCAAAATCTATTTTTTGCGACTTACGACTCATTTTCCTGAAACACATCTCAATAGGACTCAGAGGATGATTTATAGCAACGTATAATACCAAAACCAGAGAAATATAATCCCATAATATAAAACCAGGGCCTCAACACCTGTGTCAGATGTAGATTGGGGAGCAATTTGAGAACCCGATTCCCCTGGAGTATAATATAATTCTGAGTCATTAACACCTTGAGTCTGCAACTCTCCAAACAGTTCCTCTGAATTATAATTCAAGTCTGATTCATTAACACCTTCAGTGCACAATTCACCAAATAATTTCTCTGAATTATAATTGAATTCTAGTTGTCTAAATGTCAGTGTTCTATTGATGACCTGTATGTCACTGTGTTCATCAATGTTCCTAATCTGCTCCAAAGTCTCAATGTCTTGCTGGTAAAGCTGTGGTAGCACTATATCATCAGCATCCTGCATTTCTGCCACAAGTTGGAAACTGTCCACAAAACTCTTCTTCTTCACCGCGAGCGTTTTGAGCTTCTCCTGGCAGTTCTCTTCAAACAACCATGTGCTCTCATTCAACTGCCGAATCAAAGATTCCTCATGACTCTGGATCTTTTTAAAAGCTTCCTCAGCTCTGTGTTTTATCCTTTGTTTAGCAGCTGAAGCAGCAGTTCCAAAAGCATCCAGGGAAGTTTGCAGTTCAGCTTCTTTTCGGTCAATGCGATTGAGTCCATTTTGCACACTTTGTAGAGCACATTGTATATCGGACCTGCAGAATGATGTCAGAGCCAACTGCACTGTAATAAGTGACTCTGGCTGTCCTGCCTCCTCCACTTCCCATGTCTGATTTGTATTCTCACTTGATGCTATTGTTGTTTGATAGGCATCAATGACATCCAGAATTGAATTGATTCTGAAGTTGGTCTGTAGTGCGTCGATACCACCAGTGGGTAGAGTCATTATAGCCCTGCATTCAGGACATTGTAGTACAGATGCATTATTACCAGTTACATCAGAGTTAGTGTACCATTCCTTCAGGCAGTCAGCACAGGAGGAGTGACCACATGTGAGGGTCTTTGGACTGGTCATTCTGGTCATGCACATGCTGCATACTACACGGTCCTCCAACTGGGCAAGTAGAGCGCTCTCAGTGTTCACTGCTTCAGCCATCCTGGGGAAGATAAAAACACAAACATTGACATTGTGGATTACAAACAAGAGATCTTCCTACATCACAACCTGAAAATATCATTGTACATGAGTCATAAACCAAAAGTGTAGTGGGTCTGTCCATTAACAGATGCTACCATACTATCCAAGCTAGCGGGGGCAGGGAACATCTCTACCAGTGTCGGACACAAACATCAGTCTCCAGCCAGTCCCACCAGGAGGCGACTCACGATCATCGCAAAGTTGCCTCTGAAGACACCCTTTCACGGGTGGTAGGAAAAGTCTACACCTCCATCGTCATGGGATCCCGCAGTCGCTTAACACAACGTTCTCGGGCCACGCTGTGGAACAAGATACTTCTGTTGTTTAAATTAAGCTCTTGCACTTTATGATTGTAACTGTGTTTTGGGGTCAATAAACCTGATCAAACAAATTAGTTTAATTCCTTTCACGAAACTGGCGACTCAAGCCCACAAATCTGCAGTTCATTACAAAAGTAAATAATCTTTCTCAACCAGCAATCAATGTTATGTGTAGATGTCCACTGATACTGAAGGCATACCAGACCACTACACTGCCCCCTTCCTCCACTCAAGCCCACTATAGTCTATACTAAAATGACTTTGGTGGGGGCACAAAGGAAGGCCAGTTGGTTTGGTCATTAAGCCTGTGCTTTGCCTCACAACTGATCATTTAGATCGCCACTTTGTTGCAGAGCTGATATGTATTTAGCACTTATTGGATGAGTTCATGCATGGTGCGTAAGTAAAGAATGAGATCGAGTTCTTTACTTACACGTCCATGCGGAAAACAAGTCCTATAAGTTGATTATTATACATGGCTAATTTTGAATGTAAAACGAGCTTAATTAAAAAGATAATAATATAGTTTACCATATCTGGTTTTCTTACAAGAGGAATATACTAGAAACAAACGAGAAAGAAAGCACTTGCTCCGGCAAATTGCGTCATCAAACTTGCGTCGGCAATCTTGCATCGGCAAACTTGCATCAGCATAACAACAAGCTGGTAATGTACTAGTTCATTACTGCGTTACAAGTAATGAACAGCCATCTGGGCCTCGGTAGTGAATGTGTGTATATTAAAGATACAGATAATGCTAAGATATGAGGACTTAAGTATATCATTAGGACAAAAGTGTATGAAAACTGTTTCTATCACTAGGTAAATACAGGTTAACTAACAAATTGGTTGAAGGAACGTGAATATTGCATGAGTTGCGTAGCAACAAGTGTAATATTCTAAGGGACTGAAACAAATGAGATTTATTATACAAACACAGATTTATTTTAAGTTCAATCATGAAAATAGAAAAGAATTGAGCCATAAAATTAAATTTTACCAGTAATATTAGTAAAAAAAACCAGATTGGTTACCATGACAACCCCATGTAAATCATTAGTGAAATACGCACTATGCATAAATCACTCTAGATATGTTGTTTTCAGAGCAATGCCTGTATAATAAGAGTGACTTATTTTAAACCATGTATTTGTTTTTAAAAATTACATTTCTAAGCAGCATGGTCTTATGAGTGCAAATATTACAATTTTAATTCCACAAGTTGACAGATACTATAGCAAGAACAGCATAGTATCGCGTATGAGGGAGGCTATATTCTCCGAGTATGGCCGAAAACAACGAGGCCGTAGGCCGAGTTGTTTTTCGGCCATACGAGGAGAATATAGGTCTCCGAAGACGCGATACTGTGCTATTCTTGCTTTTATTCCATGATTCTTAACTTAAAACAACTTTATTTGCCTTAATTTCATCAAACTGAGTTGTCTGCATAGTTTCGAACGGTCGTGACGTCACTATACAATACAGGGAGTTTATATTGTCCACCTTGTGAGCGGCAAGTATATCGATTATATTGTACGCTCACGGCCAAATCATGGAATAAATTACTAATTCTTGATATTGGTTGTTATAATGCTTTGACTCCAACCAGGTATTGGTGTCTTACCTATATGTATTTTTTCTATTTTCTATTTTGATTAGGGTAAATTTGCCTATGGCATTTTGTAATTGTTACATTGTCTAAAGCCTGAGTAGAACTATGTTCAAATTACATCTGTCTGTACCTTCTGTTGGTAATTTCTTGCACTAAAATGAGATTTATCCCTTACTTCTCTCTTTCTCAGATATACCAACGAGAACCCGTTGGTAATATCTAACAATTATTTATCTATGTAGCTCATTCCTATTACTATGATCACTAAAGAGAAAAATCAGCTAGCCGCCACTTTTCCTGACAAACCACCCTGTGACCCAGCAACTTAGCACTTACCTATAAGAATATTGAAGGCCAATAATAATGTACACTGGAAATAAGCCTCCAAGAATGGTTAAAATAGTGGATACGAAAGACTTCCTTGATGGGTGTAGGAATAGCCGAGGAATAGCTGCTCTCGATACTACTGTGCTACATGTCTTATATTACTTATTCCTATTTACTGTAGATGGTAGACAGGGAGTGACCCATATAAGCCTTTTTATATGGGTCAGATTTTCAGAAAATGTACTATCGGCAGCTCTACACATTTAGGAAATTCTGCTAAATTGGGGTGAAAAAAGAAGAATATCGGGTATATCTGAGTATATTTGGTATTGAGTTGATTTAAAGTATCAGTTCTGTTATGTTAAACTGCATTTTGAAGCTTATGTCTTAAATGTGGGTTATTTGAGAGGATTGGTGAAGGTGAATTGTACATTTTCTGAAAATCTGACCCATATAGGCGCTTTAAAAGGCTTTGTTCTCAACGCGCTTGTAAGTGATAAGACATGGCTCATGTCTATACAAACTTATTATAGTTAATCTTGTAGATATTAGAGAGAGAGAGTGACCCATATATGGGTGATGTCCCCAGAAAATGTACACTTTATTTTTACCAATTCTTTTAATAACCCAAGTTTCAGACGACAATAAAGTTCAAAATACAGTTCAACCTAACCAAACAGATTGCTAGAATCAATGCAGTACCAAATATACTCGAATTTACCTAGTATTGACCAAAATACAGCCTAATATAGAATAATTTACTGAATGTGTACAGCTGCCGATTGTACATTTTCTGAAAATCTGACCCATATGTGATATGGATTTTATGAGAAATCCTCATGAGGAGTTGAAAAGACAAACTTTGTTACACAGGCGCTTTAAAAGGCTCTGTTCTCAACACACAAGTGATAAAGACCATTTCTTGGGTCAGATTTTCAGAAAATGTACAATTGGCAGCTCTACACATTGAGTAAGTTCTGCTGAATTAGACTGAGCAATGATGAATACCAGGTATATCTGAGTATATTTGGTATCGCATTGATTTAAAGTATCAGTTCTGTTATGTTAAACTGCATTTTGAAGCTCATTTTAGTCTTAAATGTGGGTTATTTGAGAGGATTGGTGAAAAGGAATTGTACATTTTCTGAAAATCTGACCCTCTTAATGTTTGGCACTAAAAGTTACAACAACGACAAACAAACAACAAAGACAGGGCTCCACTAGACCGTATACTTATTGTGGCTAATATGTCCAACAAAGACAGGGCTCCACTAGACCGTATACTTATTGTGGCTAATATGTCCAACAAAGACAGGGCTCCACTAGACCGTATACTTAGTGTGGCTAATATGTCCAACAAAGACAGGGCTCCACTAGACCGTATACTTATTGTGGCTAATATGTCCAACAAAGACAGGGCTCCACTAGACCGTATACTTAGTGTGGCTAATATGTCCAACAAAGACAGGGCTCCACTAGACCGTATACTTATTGTGGCTAATATGTCCAACAAAGACAGGGCTCCACTAGACCGTATACTTATTGTGGCTAATATGTCCAACAAAGACAGGGCTCCACTAGACCGTATACTTATTGTGGCTAATATGTCCAACAAAGACAGGGCTCCACTAGACCGTATACTTAGTGTGGCTAATATGTCCAACAAAGACAGGGCTCCACTAGACCGTATACTTATTGTGGCTAATATGTGCAACAAAGACAGGACTCCACTAGACCGTATACTTATTGTGGCTAATCTGGGATGTCTTTTAAGAAAAGGGGTCACAATGAAAAATGATTTATATTCGCCTTTCTACCTTGATATAATATGTTTTAGAAATGTATATGCCCAGATGGCAGGTGTCAGTAATAAAGTCTGTTGTAAAAACAAACAAAAAATGAGTCACAAGTCGCAGAAAACGGATTTTGAGATTACATTATATTCTAAAAGATGAGATCACTCCGATTCCAATTATAGTAAACAGTCAAATAATCTGATAAATATTTCTATATTTTAAGTTTGATATTTTTATTTTTGAAAAAAAAAAGGTTTTCAATATTTAGGGGGGGGGAGGAATAACCAGTAAAGTAACTAAAATATACTCCATATGAAGACCTTCAAAACGAAAGGATATATGTGATGTGTTTCAGGAAAATGAGTCATAAGTCGCAAAAAATAGATTTTGAGATACCATTATATTTGAAAAGATGACATCAAGCCGATTCCAATGATAGTAAACAGTCTAATGAAATAATAAGTATTTCTAGATTTTAAGTTTGATATTTTTTTTGTGTTTGAAAAAAAAAGTTTCCAATATTTCTAGGGGTCACTAAACAGTAAAGTATCTAAATGTAGTCCATATGTGGACCTTGAAAACGAAAGGATATATTACATAGATTGTCCTGATATTCAATACATCGATTGATATAGCTACAGGTGATAAACTCCACAAAAATCAGAACATTCCAGTAATGTGATCTTGTGAAAAAAACACTTTGAAAAATATCAATTTTGCGACTTATGACTCATTTTCCTGAAACACATCACATATTACATTCATTTTGCTGAAATTTGATACATCGATCCTTACCTATAAATATTTAAGTATTCCATCATATTTACCAATAATCTTGATATTATCAAAAACTAAACATATGGTGAAACTTTATGATTAAGATTAAGATTAAGATGTTTTTTATTTGTCAAATAGAAACTACAGAGCTTCTGTAAATATAAAAGGTGACAAACAGGTCTACATGCCTATGATACAACATTGGTACCATCTCTTCCGGCCGTTACCGAATTTGGAAGACGTGATACAATTAATTAATAAATGATGCAAGATAACATAAACAAGTAAATAGAATTACATATAATTAAACATAGCATAGTAAGTACATACTACAGTAAGTCCTGATTTAGGCAGGAGAAATCTTTAGTTTCTTACGACGTTACAGTAAGAGTAGAAGGGTCCACTGGACGTGGCCTTTCACGAGAGACTGTCAGACTAGAACAATAGTTGCTTATACTTGAGAAAAAACATGAGAAACAAAGGATATCACTCCCTAGACATGTTAGATAACATATTTCTGTAAATGAGAATACTAGAAATAAGGGACATTATTTCTTTGACATATAGGATATCTGATCGACATGAACATTGAAGAATGAAATAAAATACATTATTTCAGGGTAGATCAAGGAGTACACCCTGGTCTCTTATAGTGATAACAACGTTTGGATCGGTGTTTGATAAGAGAGTAACATGATAATATAGTACAACTATACAATGTGGTCAGGTTGTTGCAATGCATTATAGCAATGGAATACAGTATTAGTGGTACATGTGTAATACATAACTATAAGATATTATGAGGTGAGAAGGAGGTTCTACTTCAGTGTCCCACTTAACTAACTCGTGTATCAAGGTATTTTTGTACGGATTTCCGAAATTCTTTTCTTATTTCAAGATTTTGTGTGTTTGTGTTAAGCTTATTCCAGGATGTTCGAGCTTTGTAAAGAAAGCAATTTTGGTATGAAGCTGAGTTAGGATGAATTAATTTTAAGTTTCTCCTGTTCTCAGCATGGCTTCTTGTTGGTAGAGCTCTAAGGTTCTCTTTTCTGTTTGCGAGATAGTGGGCACATTCGAGTACATGTAATTCTCTTCTCAACTCATTTGGTAATATGTTGATTTTTTTTAACTCACTCTCAACATTACATCTCTTGCTAAGGTTTAAGGCAGCTCTTACCGCAGAGTTTAAGAGAGCCTGTAGTCTGTTTACATGATGTTTGTTTGAATTCGAATAAAAGATATCCCCTCTATCAATAAGAGGAATGATTAAGGTCTTGATGATATCAATTTTTACTTTCCTAGGAAGCATGTACCTAGCATTTCCTAGTAATCGAACTTTCCATCTCACATTGTTCACAACTTTAGTCACTTGAGTGGTAAAACAGAGGCTATGATCGATTATTAGTCCTAGATAATTATATTCTTTTACCTCATGTAATTGTTCGTTACCCAGGGTGAGGTTGGGGGGATCAGGTTGAAGTACTGATTTTTTTCTATTTCTGTTTTTGAAGTTTATGTATTTAGTTTTCGAGACATTCATTGAGATTTAGTTTGATTTGCACCAAGTGTCGATCATATTAAGATCATTCTGAAGTGAATTAAAGTTGTCTCTTTCTGATTTTTCATTAGCAAATAATACAGTATCATCTGCATAATGCTGGATTGTTGAATTTTCTATCACTTGGTGCATGTCATTTATATAAATTGTAAAGAGGATCGGTCCTAAAATTGTTCCTTGGGGCACACCGAAAGTAACCTCACCTTGGGTAGACATAGAACCATTTACTCTGACTCTTTGGGTCCTGTCTGTGAGATAATTTTCAAACCATTGATTTTCGTGGTTACAAATTCCAATTTTCTTCATTTTTTGTAATAATATGTTGTGGTTTACCGTGTCGAACGCCTTCTTGAAATCGAGGAAGACTGCAGTAGTGACTCCTCCTCTATTTAGTTGTTCATATATTGGTGAAAGGAGGTCAATATGGGCCTGGTCCACGGATCGACCTTTGCGGAAACCATATTGCTTGGGGTAAAATATGTTATTTTCCTCCATAAATGTGGATAATTGTATTTGTACTGCTTTTTCCAATATTTTAGCCGGCATGGAAATTCCCGAAATCGGTCTATAGTTATTAGGGATGTTCTTTGGACCATTCTTGTGAAGAGGAGTCACCACTGCAGCCTTGAAGGCATCCGGCACGATACCTGTAGACAGTGATAAATTAATGAGAAATGTTATTTGCATGATCAGGCAAGAGAGACAATTTTTGAGTATTTGACCAGGAATGGTATCAACCCCTGAGCTCTTGTGAGGATCAATATCTTTGATAATTTTCATTATTTCTTTTGGTGAGACTGGCTTAAAGCTAAAGTTCTTGTGGGTCAGATTTTCTGATGATTTTAGTTTTTCCTTTAGAAGAAGAGTCGACGAACTGTCTGGATCAGGTATTTTTGATGCAAGCGTTGGTCCGACATTTTGGAAGAATTTATTGAATTCATCTGGGACATTAGGCAAGTTTTCATTGTCATGGTCTACCAGATGTATTTCATTACTATTTTTAATTTTCTCTGGATTTATAACCGATGTTATGGTTTTCCAACTTAAATCATTATAAAACATTGCACATGTACATAATTTAGTCACCAACATAGACTCGGTGCAGCTGTCATCAATTCCAAGAAGTGTCACGTGATAATGATGCCCTAGATATATGTCAATATATAGGTCATCAATGTACAATCGGCAGCTCTACACATTTAACAAGTTCTGCTAAATTAGGCTGAAAAATGGTCAAAACTAGGTATATCTGAGTATATTTGGTATTGTGTAGATTCAGAAGATCCATTATGTTATGTTGAACTGTATTTTGAACCTCATTTCTATCACAATATTGGTGTTATTTGAGAGAATTAGTGAAGTCGAATTGTACATTTTAGGCGACCTGACCCATATATTAGCCAGGGTATATGTAAGACGAGTACGTGAGGGGGTTTCCCTGCTATATACTAGTAGCTATGAATCATGGGTAATTACTGAGCTTGCAGGTAGGCATGATGGTATCTAGCGCCCCCTAGCGGGAACCTTATGTACCTGGGGTCACATGGGCCACTCATTGATTAGCCCCTAAAGCATGTTTTAACATAGACTTGTCCCAAGTCTCTATACTTATTATTGGTTTATTCATTTGATTTGAATTGAGAACTTTTTATCCATTTATTATCCATATGGGTCAGATTTTCAGAAAATGTACAATTCATCTGACCAATCCTATCAAATAACGCAAATTTAAGACAGAAATAAAGTTCAAAATACAGTTCAACCAAACCAAACAGATTGCTAGAATCAATGTAATGCCGAATATATTTGAATTTACCTAGTATTGACCAAATTTCAGTCTAATTTAGCAAAATTGACCAAAAGTGTAGATCTGTCAATTGTACATTTTCTGAAAATCTGACCCATATACAGGTACATTTTCTGAATTTCTCCATATTTTCGGTAATAAATAGGGGAGTTGCATGACTCACTGCGCATGTCTACTGCAGTGCATTTTGGGATGGATTCTGTTGAAACTTGACATGCAAATATTTGGCAACATTTTTATCAAAAATTGCAAGAATGTTTCCACCAAAATCACAGCTTGTATGGATGATCAATGGAAGCCAAATGCATGATGGGAAAGATGGGGACTTGTGTTATGGAAACATGTAAAACATATGGATATTGACATTAAACCATTGAAAAATATTCCATGCTGAACACGGCATGTTTTCTATAGATTTTATACTGTACCACTATTCCCATAATTCCATGCGAATCAAGATTCAAAATGGCGGCTATGCAAATCCCCTATTGAACGATTATCTGCGGGTTATCTTATACAATGATATGGATTGTGTTGCCTTTTATAGCATCTTTGACAAATATTTATTATTTATTATTGATTTATTCATGTCAACCATACAATTAAAAAATATAAAAATTAATAAATAGGGACGGAAAATATGTAAGATATTCAGCTTGACATGTTCCTCCTTATTGTTTATTTCCAACATAAGTCATACAATTGATATTATCGCAAGATCTCTTTTTTGGAATGTTATCCAATATGGGCTGTTCGGTGCTTTAGGTCTACCAAATTTTAAGACATTAAATACGTTGTTGTGTTGAGAAAGTCATCCTATGAACTATATATTTAGTTTCTTTACTGGTAATTGCCCACCAGGATTTTTTTTTCAAAAGTAAAAATTTTTTTAATATCAAACCTAAAATATAGAGATACTTATTAGATATCCAAATGTCTACTATCATAAGAATCGGCTTGATCTCATCTTTTCAAATATGATCGTATTTCAAAATCCATTTTTGGTGACTTGTAACTCATTTCCCTGTAACACATCCCAAATATGGTCTCCTATTAAAAACTGTAATTATTGTTCTGAGATAGCATTTACCTACCTGAAAAGTAATACAAGGCAATGAAATAAAACAGTTTTGGTGCTTCAGTATATATACGATCAGTGTGACAGGCCTCTGTTGGACAACGAAAATACCCATGTTATTTTAGGAATAAACTGTAAAGAAAGAGATTTGAGCAAGTCTATGTGGAGGTCAACATGTCATTGACATGTTTGTTGTCATGGCGCTTATCTTAAAGAGGCGAACATGAAAGAGGAGGAGCGGAGGGAGGGAGAAGGAACAGCAGGAGCAGGGGGAGGGGGGAGGAATATCAGAGCAGTGATCAATGAGTTACTATACACCATGTCGGTGCAAACCCATAACTCACGCCTAGTGTATAGGCCTATAATGGGTCAGATTGTCAGAAAATGTACAATTCGCCTTCACCAATCTTCTCATATAACCCACATTTCTGACAAAAATAAAGTTCAAAATACAGTTCAACCTAACCAAACAGATTGCTAGAATCAATGCAATGCCGAATATACTTGAATTTACCTAATTTTGACCATTTTCCAATCTAATTTAGCAGCTGACAATTGTACATTTTCAGAAAATCTGACCCAATATACAGCAGGAGCTGGAATTGAAGTAAGGTTTCCATCACTCGTGTCTTAAAGTAGAATTATTTTTTTTCTTTTTGACCTCGGGAGCACAGAAGATCTCGGGCTAACGCCCTCTAACTTCCCGCGCTCCCTCGGTCAATAACAAGTGTACAGACTTCCCCCTTGCTAGGTTCCATCTATATATTTCCCCCAAATGCCAAGAACATACCCCCATACCCCCGGGGGCGGGGTGAATGTTGCAATTGACAAGTGCATAACTATAAGACCATTTACTTACATGTCTTTGTTTATCACCTAGATTTGAGTCAGGAATTTCATCTCATAAATATTGTTACTGGCCTGGAACCATCAATGAAATAAGCCCAACTCTAAATATTTATATCTAAGTGCACACGTATCCCAATGTTACACTGAAGTGGTCTCGGTGCATCATTGAGAATCCAAATCCAGTTCAACATAACCAGACAGATTCATTGAATGAATACAATACAGAATATACTCAGATATACTCAGTATTTATCATTTTTCACTCTAATCTAGCAGCATTTGAGAGATGTGTAGAATTGTAGATTGTGCATTTTCTGAAAATCATTGAGATTCAAACATTGCATGTCCGCCATCTTGGATCCTTATTTGCATGGATTCTGGGAGTTGTATGTCAGTGTAAAAACTATAGAAAACATGTTTTAAATTAATGTTAAAACTAAGTTACATATGTGAAAAAACGAGCATTTTTTAGATTGGCAAATGAGAATTATTGCATTTGATGTAAAACTTTGTTCAATAAACGTTTTCTAAAAAAAAAGTTATATTAAGCATGGAGTATAAGGCCAAAAAAAAATAGGTGTGTTTCCGATTTATGTGGCTGAAAACTAGGTTGGGGGGGGTGGTAACTTTTTTTTTTGTTATTTTTTTTTTGTTTGGAAACCTCGTCCCAGGAACTGAAAAAAATGTCTTTTTCATAACAATAGTTGTTTTGAACATGGGAAATGTGCCTTTTGACAGTGCCAGGTTAGGAAAACCCGTTTTCCTGCTTTTATAAGCTTTTTTTGTCAAAAAATCCAAAAAAAGTAAGATATGATGGGGAAAAAATCAGGTATGGTAAAAATTTGTTTAGGTAGGGTAAGGTTTTTTTTTCTAGGTAGGGGGGTAAATCGGAAACACACCTATTTTTTTTTTGGCCTTAAACAGTGATCTCATGTAAATACCCATGGGTTTTACATGTTTCAATAATACAAGACTCCATCTTTCCCATCCATCATTCATTATTTTGGTTTTTATAGATCATTAACACAATTCATGATATCGCTGGACAGATCCTTGCATTTGTCGATAAAAATTAATTATTAATTAATTAATTAATTTATTAATTGCTTAATAGTTGTATGTAACAGACATGCGCAGTGAGACATATAAGTCCCCGATTGAACATCCCAGCATGCACTGTAATAGACATCTTTGTTCTGGTGGAAATATTGATAAAAGCCAGATTTGTATAGCAAATATTTATATTAGTACAAACCCATAAGTCAGTGCCTGTACTGGTTTGTCCGGGTTTACCAGCTATATTTAAACAAGGAAGTTCGTCTCCCAGACACTACTTAATCCAGATTGTGAATAAAATATGTGATGTGACACAGGAATAGAGATAACAACTGCATTCTCAGCTATTACGACTACAGAAATTTCACCGAATGTACTCATAATTCCATCGAGGAAAATGAGTCATAAGTCGCAAAATATGGATTTTTAGATATCACCATATTTGAAAAGAGGAGATCAAGCTGATTCCAACGATAGTAAACACTAGGACACCTAATGTGTATTTCTATATTTTAAGTTTGATAATTCAATTTTTGAAAAAAAAAAAAAAAAGTTTTCAACGTTTCTGAATGAAAGCCTTCAAAACGTAAGGATATATTTAATACAATGTCCTGAAATTTGTTACATGGATTCATATGACTATAAGTGCTATACCCTTTAAACATCAGAACATTTCAATAAAGAGATCTTGTGAATAAAACACTTTGAAAAATATCAATTTTGCGACGTGTGACTCATTTTCCTAAACACATCGGATATTATGACTTATAGGACTGTATGAATCACTAGTCTGCTGCTGTTATTGTTTATACAAGAATTTTAATTCAGTAGTGTAATTAAATATTTTTTTGTTTTTTTTTGTTTTTGGAACATCTTTATTAAACAGTATCCTGCCATCTCGGCTTCTACATCGCTAAACATTTAATGCAATGTCTTACTCTCTAGGTTAGCATCGTTCTCCCTACAAATATTGGAAGTTGCTTATCAAAAAAATGTATAGAAAAATTAGAAAACGTTCAAGTAATTAAATATTTTGAGTACCTTCCTGGAAGGAGCCTTGTGACCAAGTACAACAGGAACGGGGGCATCAATATCATAATTATGGGTCAGATCTTCAGGAAATGTACAATGAGGCAGCTCTACACATTTAGGAAATTCTGCTAATTTTGGATAAAAAATGAAGAATACCGAGTATATCTGAGTATATTTGGTATCGCATTGATTTAAAGTATTAGTTCTGTTCTGTTAAACTGCTTTATGAAGCTCATTTTTATGAAGCTCATCTTAAATGTGGGTTATTTGAGAGGATTGGTGAAGGGGGATTGTACATTTTCCGATAATCTGACCCATATATGTATGTATTCACAAGTCGCTAAAATTGGATTTTTTTATTTTATTTTTGAAATTTTTTATTTTTGAAATTAATTTTAAGGTATCATCATATTAAACAGATGAGATCAAGCCGATTCCAATGATAGTAAGCAGTAGGACATTGATAATATATATTTCTATATCTTAAGTTTGATATTGTTATGTTTGACAAACAGTTTGAAATATTTCTGGGCGAGCAATTACGAGTAAAGTAACCAAATATACTCCATATAATGACCGTCAAAACGCAAGGGTATTTTATACATTGTCTTGAAATTTGGAATTCAAATGACTTAAGGCGCTAAGCCCCCCAACAATCAGAACATTCCCACTAGGAGTTTGTGACTTGTGACTCATTTCCCTGAAACACATCATATTTGTGGCCTTTTTACAAAAATCATTTGTGGAATTAATCCACACTTGCTGACACATGCAGTGCATTCAGTACAAGCTAAATGTCCACCCATGATATACCGACTTATTGTCAATACACAAATGTCTAACTGAGACAACTGGGTGGATTGATTGCCTTGCTATGATCTACTGCACCCCCCCCCCCCCCGAACACCCCCCCCCCCCCACCCTCCATGTCTCACAGTGCGAACCTATCAGTTATAATATGTAAGCATAGAGTGGAACACGTGTAATTAACCCCTGTATGTCCCTGGCAGTATGATCTATGCCAGTATTGCTAGAATATGATCTATGCCCACCTCCCCTACCGCAATAGGGCGTTTTGCATAGCCGCCATTGGTGAAAACATTCTTGCAATGGTAGCAAGAGAGTCAGGACTCTGCATCGTCCTACATATGGGTCAGATTTTCAGAAAATGTACAATTGGCAGCTGTACACATCTAGTAAATTCTGCTAAATTAGGTTGCAATTTGGTGAATACTAGGTAAATTCGAGTATATTCGGCATTGCAATGATTCTAGCAATCTGTTTGGTTAGGTTGAACTGTATTTTGAACTTTATTTTCGTCTGGAATTTTGGTTATTTGAGAGTATTGGTGAAGATGAATTGTACATTTTCTGAAAATCTGACCCATATGTTAGATAAAAAATGTTGCTAAATATTTGTATATCCGAATCCATCCCAGGATGCACTGTCACAGACATGCGCAGTGGCAGTATTGGTAGAACATGTGATTTATTTTTACTATTTCATTATTATTTATTATTTTTATTTATTTTTATTATTTCAATCAAGGCCTGGGGAACAACAACAATAGGGGAAGTGCATAGCCGCCATTTTACAGTATAAAACCTATGGAAAACATGCCATGTTAAGCATGGAATATCTATCCAAGATTTATTGTCAATATCCATGTGTTATATATGTTTTCATCACACAATAAGTACCCATCTTTCCCATCATTTGCTTTTCATAGATCATTTATAAAAGCTAAAAACATTCTTTCAATTTTCGATCCGAATCCATCCCAGGATGCACTGTCACAGACATGCCCAGTAGCAGATACAAATCCCCTATTACCCCCATTATGCCGCTAGCAATATTGGTAGAATATGTGATTCATTTTTATCATTTCAATCATGGCCAATACATTTAACAATTTAAAGTGTAAAAACGCCTTGTCAAGAATTCTTTCATTTGCAGATGTTATTACAGTCATTATTATTATTCTTCGGTGTCTGGTCAAACGTGATCCTTATAGTCAGGTCTTCCGCCGGTAAAATCATCGTGGATCTTCTCAAGCGTTGCCTATAACAAATACCAATTTCAAACTATTCCAGCTACATTTATTAACTGCCCTAATGTTTACTGTAATTGGAATCGGCTTGATCTTATCTTTTCAAATATGATGGTATCTCAAAATCCATTGACTCATTTGCCTGTAACACATCATATGTGATGTACGCCCTGCTCTCCTGCAGGCTGATTGTATGCAGAGAATAAACCTGTCTACAGGACCAGCTATAGACTGTATACATAGGTACGCCCTGCAGGCTGATTGTATGCAGAGAATAAACCTGTCTACAGGACCAGCTGTATACATAGGTACGCCCTGCAGGCTGATTGTATGCAGGAGAATAAACCTGTCTACAGGACCAGCTATAGACTGTATACATAGGTACGCCCTGCAGGCTGATTGTATGCAGGAGAATAAACCTGTCTACAGGACCAGCTAGACTGTATACATAGGTACGCCCTGCAGGCTGATTGTATGCAGAGAATAAACCTGTCTACAGGACCAGCTAGACTGTATACATAGGTACGCCCTGCAGGCTGATTGTATGCAGGAGTATAAACCTGTCTACAGGACCAGCTAGACTGTATACATAGGTACGCCCTGCAGGCTGATTGTATGCAGGAGAATAAACCTGTCTACAGGACCAGACTGTATACATAGGTACGCCCTGCAGGCTGATTGTATGCAGAGAATAAACCTGTCTACAGGACCAGCTAGACTGTATACATAGGTACGCCCTGCAGGCTGATTGTATGCAGGAGAATAAACCTGTCTACAGGACCAGACTGTATACATAGGTACGCCCTGCAGGCTGATTGTATGCAGAGAATAAACCTGTCTACAGGACCAGCTAGACTGTATACATAGGTACGCCCTGCAGGCTGATTGTATGCAGGAGAATAAACCTGTCTACAGGACCAGACTGTATACATAGGTACGCCCTGCAGGCTGATTGTATGCAGAGAATAAACCTGTCTACAGGACCAGCTATAGACTGTATACATAGGTACGCCCTGCAGGCTGATTGTATGCAGGAGAATAAACCTGTCTACAGGACCAGCTATAGACTGTATACATAGGTACGCCCTGCAGGCTGATTGTATGCAGAGAATAAACCTGTCTACAGGACCAGCTATAGACTGTATACATAGGTACGCCCTGCAGGCTGACTGTATGCAGGAGAATAAACCTGTCTACAGGACCAGCTAGACTGTATACATAGGTACGCCCTGCAGGCTGATTGTATGCAGAGAATAAACCTGTCTACAGGACCAGCTGTATACATAGGTACGCCCTGCAGGCTGATTGTATGCAGAGAATAAACCTGTCTACAGGACCAGCTATATACATAGGTACGCCCTGCAGGCTGATTGTATGCAGAGTATAAACCTGTCTACAGGACCAGCTAGACTGTATACATAGGTACGCCCTGCAGGCTGATTGTATGCAGAGAATAAACCTGTCTACAGGACCAGCTAGACTGTATACATAGGTACGCCCTGCAGGCTGATTGTATGCAGGAGAATAAACCTGTCTACAGGACCAGCTATAGACTGTATACATAGGTACACCCTGCAGGCTGATTGTATGCAGAGAATAAACCTGTCTACAGGACCAGCTATAGACTGTATACATAGGTACACCCTGCAGGCTGATTGTATGCAGAGAATAAACCTGTCTACAGGACCAGCTATAGACTGTTTACATAGGTACGCCCTGCAGGCTGATTGTATGCAGAGAATAAACCTGTCTACAGGACCAGCTAGACTGTATACATAGGTACGCCCTGCAGGCTGATTGTATGCAGGAGAATAAACCTGTCTACAGGACCAGCTATAGACTGTATACATAGGTACGCCCTGCAGGCTGATTGTATGCAGGAGAATAAACCTGTCTACAGGACCAGCTATAGACTGTATACATAGGTACGCCCTGCAGGCTGATTGTATGCAGAGAATAAACCTGTCTACAGGACCAGCTATAGACTGTATACATAGGTACGCCCTGCAGGCTGATTGTATGCAGGAGAATAAACCTGTCTACAGGACCAGCTAGACTGTATACATAGGTACGCCCTGCAGGCTGATTGTATGCAGGAGAATAAACCTGTCTACAGGACCAGCTATATACATAGGTACGCCCTGCAGGCTGATTGTATGCAGAGTATAAACCTGTCTACAGGACCAGCTAGACTGTATACATAGGTACGCCCTGCAGGCTGATTGTATGCAGGAGAATAAACCTGTCTACAGGACCAGCTATATACATAGGTACGCCCTGCAGGCTGATTGTATGCAGAGTATAAACCTGTCTACAGGACCAGCTAGACTGTATACATAGGTACGCCCTGCAGGCTGATTGTATGCAGAGAATAAACCTGTCTACAGGACCAGCTAGACTGTATACATAGGTACGCCCTGCAGGCTGATTGTATGCAGGAGAATAAACCTGTCTACAGGACCAGCTATATACATAGGTACGCCCTGCAGGCTGATTGTATGCAGAGTATAAACCTGTCTACAGGACCAGCTAGACTGTATACATAGGTACGCCCTGCAGGCTGATTGTATGCAGGAGAATAAACCTGTCTACAGGACCAGCTATATACATAGGTACGCCCTGCAGGCTGATTGTATGCAGAGTATAAACCTGTCTACAGGACCAGCTAGACTGTATACATAGGTACGCCCTGCAGGCTGATTGTATGCAGGAGAATAAACCTGTCTACAGGACCAGCTATAGACTGTATACATAGGTACGCCCTGCAGGCTGATTGTATGCAGGAGAATAAACCTGTCTACAGGACCAGCTATAGACTGTATACATAGGTACGCCCTGCAGGCTGATTGTATGCAGGAGAATAAACCTGTCTACAGGACCAGCTATATACATAGGTACGCCCTGCAGGCTGATTGTATGCAGAGAATAAACCTGTCTACAGGACCAGCTATAGACTGTATACATAGGTACGCCCTGCAGGCTGATTGTATGCAGAGAATAAACCTGTCTACAGGACCAGCTAGACTGTATACATAGGTACGCCCTGCAGGCTGATTGTATGCAGGAGAATAAACCTGTCTACAGGACCAGCAATAGACTGTATACATAGGTACGCCCTGCAGGCTGATTGTATGCAGGAGAATAAACCTGTCTACAGGACCAGCCTGTATACATAGGTACACCCTGCAGGCTGATTGTATGCAGGAGAATAAACCTGTCTACAGGACCAGCTAGACTGTATACATAGGTACGCCCTGCAGGCTGATTGTATGCAGGAGAATAAACCTGTCTACAGGACCAGCTAGACTGTATACATAGGTACGCCCTGCAGGCTGATTGTATGCAGAGAATAAACCTGTCTACAGGACCAGCTATAGACTGTATACATAGGTACGCCCTGCAGGCTGATTGTATGCAGGAGAATAAACCTGTCTACAGGACCAGCTATAGACTGTATACATAGGTACGCCCTGCAGGCTGATTGTATGCAGAGAATAAACCTGTCTACAGGACCAGCTAGACTGTATACATAGGTACGCCCTGCAGGCTGATTGTATGCAGGAGAATAAACCTGTCTACAGGACCAGCTGTATACATAGGTACGCCCTGCAGGCTGATTGTATGCAGGAGAATAAACCTGTCTACAGGACCAGCTATAGACTGTATACATAGGTACGCCCTGCAGGCTGATTGTATGCAGGAGAATAAACCTGTCTACAGGACCAGCTATAGACTGTATATATAGGTACGCCCTGCAGGCTGATTGTATGCAGAGAATAAACCTGTCTACAGGACCAGCTGTATACATAGGTACGCCCTGCAGGCTGATTGTATGCAGGAGAATAAACCTGTCTACAGGACCAGCTATAGACTGTATACATAGGTACGCCCTGCAGGCTGATTGTATGCAGAGAATAAACCTGTCTACAGGACCAGCTAGACTGTATACATAGGTACGCCCTGCAGGCTGATTGTATGCAGAGAATAAACCTGTCTACAGGACCAGACTGTATACATAGGTACGCCCTGCAGGCTGATTGTATGCAGGAGAATAAACCTGTCTACAGGACCAGCTAGACTGTATACATAGGTACGCCCTGCAGGCTGATTGTATGCAGAGTATAAACCTGTCTACAGGACCAGCTGTATACATAGGTACGCCCTGCAGGCTGATTGTATGCAGGAGAATAAACCTGTCTACAGGACCAGACTGTATACATAGGTACGCCCTGCAGGCTGATTGTATGCAGGAGAATAAACCTGTCTACAGGACCAGCTATAGACTGTATACATAGGTACGCCCTGCAGGCTGATTGTATGCAGAGAATAAACCTGTCTACAGGACCAGCTAGACTGTATACATAGGTACGCCCTGCAGGCTGATTGTATGCAGAGAATAAACCTGTCTACAGGACCAGCTAGACTATACATAGGTACGCCCTGCAGGCTGATTGTATGCAGGAGAATAAACCTGTCTACAGGACCAGCTAGACTGTATACATAGGTACACCCTGCAGGCTGATTGTATGCAGGAGAATAAACCTGTCTACAGGACCAGCTAGACTGTATACATAGGTACGCCCTGCAGGCTGATTGTATGCAGAGAATAAACCTGTCTACAGGACCAGCTAGACTGTATACATAGGTACGCCCTGCAGGCTGATTGTATGCAGGAGAATAAACCTGTCTACAGGACCAGCTGTATACATAGGTACGCCCTGCAGGCTGATTGTATGCAGGAGAATAAACCTGTCTACAGGACCAGCTGTATACATAGGTACGCCCTGCAGGCTGATTGTATGCAGAGAATAAACCTGTCTACAGGACCAGCTATAGACTGTATACATAGGTACGCCCTGCAGGCTGATTGTATGCAGGAGAATAAACCTGTCTACAGGACCAGCTAGACTGTATACATAGGTACGCCCTGCAGGCTGATTGTATGCAGGAGAATAAACCTGTCTACAGGACCAGCTATATACATAGGTACGCCCTGCAGGCTGATTGTATGCAGGAGAATAAACCTGTCTACAGGACCAGCTAGACTGTATACATAGGTACGCCCTGCAGGCTGATTGTATGCAGAGAATAAACCTGTCTACAGGACCAGCTAGACTGTATACATAGGTACGCCCTGCAGGCTGATTGTATGCAGGAGAATAAACCTGTCTACAGGACCAGCTATAGACTGTATACATAGGTACGCCCTGCAGGCTGATTGTATGCAGGAGAATAAACCTGTCTACAGGACCAGCTATAGACTGTATACATAGGTACGCCCTGCAGGCTGATTGTATGCAGAGAATAAACCTGTCTACAGGACCAGCCATAGACTGTATACATAGGTACGCCCTGCAGGCTGATTGTATGCAGGAGAATAAACCTGTCTACAGGACCAGCTATAGACTGTATACATAGGTACGCCCTGCGGGCTGATTGTATGCAGAGAATAAACCTGTCTACAGGACCAGCTATACTGTATACATAGGTACGCCCTGCAGGCTGTTTGTATGCAGGAGAATAAACCTGTCTACAGGACCAGCTAGACTGTATACATAGGTACGCCCTGCAGGCTGATTGTATGCAGAGAATAAACCTGTCTACAGGACCAGCTAGACTGTATACATAGGTACGCCCTGCAGGCTGATTGTATGCAGAGAATAAACCTGTCTACAGGACCAGCTAGACTGTATACATAGGTACGCCCTGCAGGCTGATTGTATGCAGGAGAATAAACCTGTCTACAGGACCAGCTAGACTGTATACATAGGTACGCCCTGCAGGCTGATTGTATGCAGAGAACAAACCTGTCTACAGGACCAGCTAGACTGTACACATAGGTACGCCCTGCAGGCTGATTGTATGCAGAGAATAAACCTGTCTACAGGACCAGCCAGACTGTATACATAGGTACGCCCTGCAGGCTGATTGTATGCAGAGAATAAACCTGTCTACAGGACCAGCTAGACTATATACATAGGTACGCCCTGCAGGCTGATTGTATGCAGGAGAATAAACCTGTCTACAGGACCAGCTAGACTGTATACATAGGTACGCCCTGCAGGCTGATTGTATGCAGAGAATAAACCTGTCTACAGGACCAGCTAGACTGTATACATAGGTACGCCCTGCAGGCTGATTGTATGCAGGAGAATAAACCTGTCTACAGGACCAGCTAGACTGTATACATAGGTACGCCCTGCAGGCTGATTGTATGCAGGAGAATAAACCTGTCTACAGGACCAGCTGTATACATAGGTACGCCCTGCAGGCTGATTGTATGCAGGAGAATAAACCTGTCTACAGGACCAGCTAGACTGTATACATAGGTACGCCCTGCAGGCTGATTGTATGCAGAGAATAAACCTGTCTACAGGACCAGCTAGACTATATACATAGGTACGCCCTGCAGGCTGATTGTATGCAGAGAATAAACCTGTCTACAGGACCAGCTATAGACTGTATACATAGGTACGCCCTGCAGGCTGATTGTATGCAGGAGAATAAACCTGTCTACAGGACCAGCCAGACTATATACATAGGTACGCCCTGCAGGCTGATTGTATGCAGGAGAATAAACCTGTCTACAGGACCAGCTATAGACTGTATACATAGGTACGCCCTGCAGGCTGATTGTATGCAGGAGAATAAACCTGTCTACAGGACCAGCTAGACTGTATACATAGGTACGCCCTGCAGGCTGATTGTATGCAGAGAATAAACCTGTCTACAGGACCAGCTAGACTGTATACATAGGTACGCCCTGCAGGCTGATTGTATGCAGGAGAATAAACCTGTCTACAGGACCAGCTAGACTGTATACATAGGTACGCCCTGCAGGCTGATTGTATGCAGAGAATAAACCTGTCTACAGGACCAGCTAGACTGTATACATAGGTACGCCCTGCAGGCTGATTGTATGCAGAGAATAAACCTGTCTACAGGACCAGCTATAGACTGTATACATAGGTACGCCCTGCAGGCTGATTGTATGCAGAGAATAAACCTGTCTACAGGACCAGCTATAGACTGTATACATAGGTACGCCCTGCAGGCTGATTGTATGCAGAGAATAAACCTGTCTACAGGACCAGCCAGACTATATACATAGGTACACCCTGCAGGCTGATTGTATGCAGGAGAATAAACCTGTCTACAGGACCAGCTATATACATAGGTACGCCCTGCAGGCTGATTGTATGCAGGAGAATAAACCTGTCTACAGGACCAGCTATATACATAGGTACGCCCTGCAGGCTGATTGTATGCAGAGAATAAACCTGTCTACAGGACCAGCTAGACTGTATACATAGGTACGCCCTGCAGGCTGATTGTATGCAGGAGAATAAACCTGTCTACAGGACCAGCTATAGACTGTATACATAGGTACGCCCTGCAGGCTGATTGTATGCAGGAGAATAAACCAGTCTACAGGACCAGCCAGACTGTTTACATAGGTACGCCCTGCAGGCTGATTGTATGCAGAGAATAAACCTGTCTACAGGACCAGCTATAGACTGTATACATAAGTACGCCCTGCAGGCTGATTGTATGCAGGAGAATAAACCTGTCTACAGGACCAGCTATAGACTGTATACATAGGTACACCCTGCAGGCTGATTGTATGCAGGAGAATAAACCAGTCTACAGGACCAGCCAGACTGTTTACATAGGTACGCCCTGCAGGCTGATTGTATGCAGAGAATAAACCTGTCTACAGGACCAGCTATAGACTGTATACATAAGTACGCCCTGCAGGCTGATTGTATGCAGGAGAATAAACCTGTCTACAGGACCAGCTATAGACTGTATACATAGGTACGCCCTGCAGGCTGACTGTATGCAGGAGAATAAACCTGTCTACAGGACCAGCTAGACTGTATACATAGGTACGCCCTGCAGGCTGATTGTATGCAGGAGAATAAACCTGTCTACAGGACCAGCTATAGACTGTATACATAGGTACGCCCTGCAGGCTGATTGTATGCAGGAGAATAAACCTGTCTACAGGACCAGCCAGACTGTATACATAGGTACGCCCTGCAGGCTGATTGTATGCAGGAGAATAAACCTGTCTACAGGACCAGCTAGACTGTATACATAGGTACGCCCTGCAGGCTGATTGTATGCAGAGAATAAACCTGTCTACAGGACCAGCTATAGACTGTATACATAGGTACGCCCTGCAGGCTGATTGTATGCAGGAGAATAAACCTGTCTACAGGACCAGCCTGTATACATAGGTACGCCCTGCAGGCTGATTGTATGCAGAGAATAAACCTGTCTACAGGACCAGCTATATACATAGGTACGCCCTGCAGGCTGATTGTATGCAGAGAATAAACCTGTCTACAGGACCAGCTATAGACTGTATACATAGGTACGCCCTGCAGGCTGATTGTATGCAGGAAAATAAACCTGTCTACAGGACCAGCTAGACTGTACATAGGTACGCCCTGCAGGCTGATTGTATGCAGGAGAATAAACCTGTCTACAGGACCAGCTAGACTGTATACATAGGTACGCCCTGCAGGCTGATTGTATGCAGGAGAATAAACCTGTCTACAGGACCAGCTAGACTGTATACATAGGTACGCCCTGCAGGCTGATTGTATGCAGAGAATAAACCTGTCTACAGGACCAGCTAGACTGTATACATAGGTACGCCCTGCAGGCTGATTGTATGCAGGAGAATAAACCTGTCTACAGGACCAGCTAGACTGTATACATAGGTACGCCCTGCAGGCTGATTGTATGCAGAGAATAAACCTGTCGACAGGACCAGCTAGACTGTATACATAGGTACGCCCTGCAGGCTGATTGTATGCAGGAGAATAAACCTGTCTACAGGACCAGCTATAGACTGTATACATAGGTACACCCTGCAGGCTGATTGTATGCAGAGAATAAACCTGTCTACAGGACCAGCCTGTATACATAGGTACGCCCTGCAGGCTGATTGTATGCAGGAGAATAAACCTGTCTACAGGACCAGCTATAGACTGTATACATAGGTACGCCCTGCAGGCTGATTGTATGCAGAGAATAAACCTGTCTACAGGACCAGCTATAGACTGTATACATAGGTACGCCCTGCAGGCTGACTGTATGCAGGAGAATAAACCTGTCTACAGGACCAGCTAGACTGTATACATAGGTACGCCCTGCAGGCTGATTGTATGCAGAGAATAAACCTGTCTACAGGACCAGCTGTATACATAGGTACGCCCTGCAGGCTGATTGTATGCAGAGAATAAACCTGTCTACAGGACCAGCTATATACATAGGTACGCCCTGCAGGCTGATTGTATGCAGAGTATAAACCTGTCTACAGGACCAGCTAGACTGTATACATAGGTACGCCCTGCAGGCTGATTGTATGCAGAGAATAAACCTGTCTACAGGACCAGCTGTATACATAGGTACGCCCTGCAGGCTGATTGTATGCAGGAGAATAAACCTGTCTACAGGACCAGCTATAGACTGTATACATAGGTACGCCCTGCAGGCTGATTGTATGCAGGAGAATAAACCTGTCTACAGGACCAGCTAGACTGTATACATAGGTACGCCCTGCAGGCTGATTGTATGCAGAGAATAAACCTGTCTACAGGACCAGCTAGACTGTATACATAGGTACGCCCTGCAGGCTGATTGTATGCAGGAGAATAAACCTGTCTACAGGACCAGCTAGACTGTATACATAGGTACGCCCTGCAGGCTGATTGTATGCAGAGAATAAACCTGTCTACAGGACCAGCTAGACTGTATACATAGGTACGCCCTGCAGGCTGATTGTATGCAGAGAATAAACCTGTCTACAGGACCAGCTATAGACTGTATACATAGGTACGCCCTGCAGGCTGATTGTATGCAGAGAATAAACCTGTCTACAGGACCAGCTATAGACTGTATACATAGGTACGCCCTGCAGGCTGATTGTATGCAGAGAATAAACCTGTCTACAGGACCAGCCAGACTATATACATAGGTACACCCTGCAGGCTGATTGTATGCAGGAGAATAAACCTGTCTACAGGACCAGCTATATACATAGGTACGCCCTGCAGGCTGATTGTATGCAGGAGAATAAACCTGTCTACAGGACCAGCTAGACTGTTTACATAGGTACGCCCTGCAGGCTGATTGTATGCAGAGAATAAACCTGTCTACAGGACCAGCTATAGACTGTATACATAGGTACGCCCTGCAGGCTGATTGTATGCAGGAGAATAAACCTGTCTACAGGACCAGCTATAGACTGTATACATAGGTACGCCCTGCAGGCTGACTGTATGCAGGAGAATAAACCTGTCTACAGGACCAGCTAGACTGTATACATAGGTACGCCCTGCAGGCTGATTGTATGCAGGAGAATAAACCTGTCTACAGGACCAGCTATAGACTGTATACATAGGTACGCCCTGCAGGCTGATTGTATGCAGGAGAATAAACCTGTCTACAGGACCAGCCAGACTGTATACATAGGTACGCCCTGCAGGCTGATTGTATGCAGGAGAATAAACCTGTCTACAGGACCAGCTAGACTGTATACATAGGTACGCCCTGCAGGCTGATTGTATGCAGAGAATAAACCTGTCTACAGGACCAGCTATAGACTGTATACATAGGTACGCCCTGCAGGCTGATTGTATGCAGGAGAATAAACCTGTCTACAGGACCAGCCTGTATACATAGGTACGCCCTGCAGGCTGATTGTATGCAGAGAATAAACCTGTCTACAGGACCAGCTATATACATAGGTACGCCCTGCAGGCTGATTGTATGCAGAGAATAAACCTGTCTACAGGACCAGCTATAGACTGTATACATAGGTACGCCCTGCAGGCTGATTGTATGCAGGAAAATAAACCTGTCTACAGGACCAGCTAGACTGTACATAGGTACGCCCTGCAGGCTGATTGTATGCAGGAGAATAAACCTGTCTACAGGACCAGCTAGACTGTATACATAGGTACGCCCTGCAGGCTGATTGTATGCAGGAGAATAAACCTGTCTACAGGACCAGCTAGACTGTATACATAGGTACGCCCTGCAGGCTGATTGTATGCAGAGAATAAACCTGTCTACAGGACCAGCTAGACTGTATACATAGGTACGCCCTGCAGGCTGATTGTATGCAGAGAATAAACCTGTCTACAGGACCAGCTAGACTGTATACATAGGTACGCCCTGCAGGCTGATTGTATGCAGGAGAATAAACCTGTCTACAGGACCAGCTATAGACTGTATACATAGGTACACCCTGCAGGCTGATTGTATGCAGAGAATAAACCTGTCTACAGGACCAGCCTGTATACATAGGTACGCCCTGCAGGCTGATTGTATGCAGAGAATAAACCTGTCTACAGGACCAGCTATAGACTGTATACATAGGTACGCCCTGCAGGCTGATTGTATGCAGGAGAATAAACCTGTCTACAGGACCAGCTATAGACTGTATACATAGGTACGCCCTGCAGGCTGATTGTATGCAGGAGAATAAACCTGTCTACAGGACCAGCTAGACTGTATACATAGGTACGCCCTGCAGGCTGATTGTATGCAGAGTATAAACCTGTCTACAGGACCAGCTAGACTGTATACATAGGTACGCCCTGCAGGCTGATTGTATGCAGAGAATAAACCTGTCTACAGGACCAGCTAGACTGTATACATAGGTACGCCCTGCAGGCTGATTGTATGCAGAGTATAAACCTGTCTACAGGACCAGCTAGACTGTATACATAGGTACGCCCTGCAGGCTGATTGTATGCAGGAGAATAAACCTGTCTACAGGACCAGCTAGACTGTATACATAGGTACGCCCTGCAGGCTGATTGTATGCAGAGAATAAACCTGTCTACAGGACCAGCTATAGACTGTATACATAGGTACGCCCTGCAGGCTGATTGTATGCAGGAGAATAAACCTGTCTACAGGACCAGCTATAGACTGTATACATAGGAATATTGTATCACACGGGCGGGTGCAAACCCATAAGTCATTGCTTACACTGTTAATTTAGGTGAAGAGTTTACTGAGGTAGAAATATGAGTTATGGTGTACTTTAGTTTAAGTACTGCTTTTGTTTGCCGAGTATATATTATGGGTGAAGTCGCTTGAAAATGTACACAGGGGTCCCGTCCGTTGCTCCGTTTCTCGCTAACTATTTTCCCATTGGAAGTGTATGGGAAAATAGTTAGCGAGAAACGGAGCAACGGGCCCCTGTCTAGGCCTTAACCCTCTGATCAGATAAAAACGGTATATCAGTGATTGGACGCCTACTGCGCTATTGGGTTTCTTGGCCTAGGACTAGGCGTAATGGGATTATAATGGCATTTTGCGGTTTGGAACGAGAGCAATCAAGGTAATCTGGCTGCCACAAAGAGACACACAGAGATCAAATGTGATGTGTTTCAGGAAAATGAATCATAAGTCGCAAAAAATAGATTTTGAGAAATTATCATATTTGAAAAGATGAGACCAAGCTGACTCCAATGATAGTAAACATTAGGACATCTAAGAAGTGTTTCTATATTTTATGTTTGATATGTTTTTAAAAAAGTTAGCAATATTTCTGGGTGGGTATCACCAATAAAGTTATTAACTGTATTCCATATAATGACCTTGAAAACGCAAGGATATATTTAATAGACTGCCTTAAAAGTTAGTGCATGAATTCATCTGACGTATAGTGCTAAACCCCACAAAAATCAGAAGAGATCTTGTCAATAAATCACTTTGAAAAACATCCATTTTGCGACTTGTTACTCGTCTTCCTGAAACACATCACAAATATCACAATCCAACAATTAAGTGCCATTAGCACAAGCAGAGAAACAATAAGGCGGGATAGGGAGGGTTAACGGGAACCCAGAGAAAGATCAATCAGGTTTCCAGGAATTCCCAGGCAACTAGTTCCCTCCAGCAGCTGCTATATTGGCCTTGTTCTGCACCGCACTGCAGCTTCCTCTTCCTCAACCGGGAGCCATGAATATTCATGAGCTCTGTGCTGTGATAGAATTAGGTGAAATGAATAACAAATTGTATATTTACAAATCAGTTTGAATGTTGAGTATTCATCCCAACTGAATCGATTATCATGTTAAACATTTTGTGACAATTCGATATGCATGCATTATCTTGAATTTGTGTAACTGTTTCCTCAAATGCTTTGCGATCTGATGTAGCGTGATTTAGTCTAGGCTCAAAGGCGAGAGGGTCCCTTCAAACTGAGGGAAAGCCTCTCACAATCTAGGCTCAGAGTTGAGAGAGTCCCTCCAAACTGAGGGAAAGCCCCTCACAATCTAGGTCCAAAGTTGAGAGAGTCCCTCCAAACTGAGGGAAAGCCTCTCACAGTCTAGGCTCAGAGTTGAGAGAGTGCCTCCAAACTGAGGGAAAGCCTCTCACAGTCTAGGCTACGTGTTGAGAGAGTCCCTTCAAACTGAGGGAAAGCTTCTCACAGTCTAGGCTCAGAGTTGAGAGAGTCCCTCCAAACTGAGGGAAAGCTTCTCACAGTCTAGGCTCAGAGTTGAGAGAGTCCCTTCAAACTGAGGGAAAGCCTCTCACTGTCTAGGCTCAGAGTTGAGCTAGAGAGTCCCTCCAAACTGAGGGAAAGCTTCTCGTTCCTATCCGCAAACTGGAATTATAATCCCATTAGCACCCCAAATACCATTATAATCCCATTAGCGCAGTAGGCGTCCAATCACTGACACACCATTCTTATCTTTTCTGAGAGGCTCTGAGCCTAGACTGAAAAGGAGATCTGGGACAGGAAGAATTGAGAGTAAAAGATCTATCCTGATTTGTAAGGAGGAATGGCAAAAGTTTAACAAACAAGCTGCCATAACAAAATCATTGCAATAGTATGCAAAACAGATGAAACAATTTTGTTAAATATAATTCTGAATATTTACGAGCATAATAAAAGCCCTATAATAGGGTTGTGGGAATCCGTCTGGGCTCAGGGCCTCTCAGATCAGACAGGAATCAATGATTGGACACCTACTGCACCGCTAATGGCTTAGAGTAGGCGTTCTAATGGGATTATAATGACATTATGAGGTTTGGCGAGAGAGGCTTTCCCTCAGTTCGGAGGGACTCCCTGAACTCGGAGCCTAGAAAGGCTAGATTGAGAGAGGCTGTCCCTTAGTTTGGGGGGGACTCTCTCAGCTACGAGATTAGACTGTGACAATTATTATGAATATTACATTAATATGCATAATAGATGAAACAAGAGTATTACATATAATTGTGAATTTGATTTTGAATTGTGAATAATGATTTTTTTAAATCCTGTATGTAACACATTTGAAATGTTAGTGAAAAATTAATTCAAATCGGTAAGGCCGGAATATTGATGATTTGATTTGATTTAAAAATAGTTTATTTGTCAGAAGGAATACAAATGAGGTGTGCCAGAATCCTTTTTGGTAATTCCAAAAGATGCATGAACCTCATTTATAATACACGATAAACGTTTACATATCAAATGACAACATTTGTCATCACTCTACGTCCAAACCCTCAGATCAGATAAGAATGGTATATGTCAGTGATTAGACTCTTACTTCAATAATTTCCTGGACTAGGATGGCATTATGATACCATTTTGCGGTCTTAATGGAATTGAAATAACACTTTGCGGTTTGAGGCGAGAGGCTTTCCCTTCATTTGAAGGGACTCTCTCATCTTTGGGCCTAGCATTTTCTCTAACTTGGACGGACTTCCACTGAAATGAAGACGCTGATATTAGAGAAGATGACGAAGACACCACGTGATAGACCACGTGATACAAGGGTTAATAGCTACTCCAGATGGAGGCTGTTCCAGGAAGGCCCAGGCACCCTGTTGTTACACCCCCACCCGCTAGGGGATGAGAGGTAACCCCCACCTGAGGTACCCGACATGCAATATTGCACCCCATACTGCCTCTGTGGGTCCGGGCATCGGACTAAAATGTACAATTTGCATCCACCAATCCAGGCGAATAACCCAAATCGAAGATAAAATTGACGTTCAACATAACCAAACAGATTTAATAATCTTAGGTTATTGTGTTAAACTTACTATTATTATTAACAAAATCAACCAAATATATGTTATCTTAGTCATAGGTTTAATCCAAACCGTGAACATGCCCCGTCTACCTATTATACCGTATACTAAGTATGTACTATTCTCAGTCTTATTTTAGCAGAATTTACTGATTGTACATTTCCTGACGATCGGGCCCATATCCATGCTACGCTGTGACTGTTGGCTCCCAAACCCTAAACCCTCCTCCTCCTGCCCCAGTGTGGGGTCACTGAGTGCACCCACCACCTGGGTAGGTAGAGATAGGAAGGGGATTCCCCACCAGCACCACCAGCACCACCCCAGGCCCCGGCACCACCCCCCCCCCCCCCCGCAGCGATGGTAATCTCATCCATATAGCACCGCGCCTGTACGCACTGACCTCACATGCTACACCATAACCATGTGGGTCAGACCTTCAGAAAATGTACAATTCGTCTTCACCAATCCTCTCAAATATCCCACATTTAAGACAGAAATGAGCTTCAAAATGTAGTTTAACATAACAGAACTGATACTTTGAATCAATGTGATACCAAATATACTCAGATATACCCGGTATTCATCCTTTTTCAGTCACATTTAACAGAATTTACTAAATGTGTAGAGCTGCCAATTGTACATTTTCTGAAAATCTGACCCATGTAGCATCCACCAACCTGTGCTGTGAGTTTATGCAACTTCATTTAGATAAGGTGATATGATCAATAATTATAATGATAATATTCTTTATTGGTAAATGACTAGTAATTGTGATGTGTTTCAGAAAATGAGTCACAAGTCGCAAAAATGATATTTTCAAATTGTTTTTCAACACAAGATCTCTTATTGAAATGGTCTGCTCTTTAGAGGGTTTAGCACTTATATTATTTTTTTTTCAAAAATAAAGATATCAAACTTAAAATATAGAAATACATATAAGGTGTCCCAGTGATCTCCTCTTTTCTAATAGGGTGATATCTCAAAATCCATATTATGCGACTTATGACTAATCATGGAGAAAACCTACTCTACCCCATATAGCACGGCACATGTACCCAGTGACCTCACATGCTGTACCCCATGTGTACCATGGCAGGCGTCTTATAATACCACGCATGCGCTGTCCGTTTATATAACTTTGTATAACTTTATTTAGATAAGATGCCATGATCAATCAACCACTATAAACCTGTCTACATACATAGCACTGACATATTATTGACTTAACCACTTTTATTTAGTCTGTCTTCTGCAACTCTTTACATGCCAGGGTCACTGAGCATGAGTGCAATCCTCTCGAATAACCCATCTTTACTGAACAGATTATTTTAAACCATTCCAGTATGCAGCACCTATGCTATGGAACAGCCTGGCCCCAAACTACCAAGATGAGAAAGACAGATCCTTTACAACTTATACGGTACCGTAAAGTACCAATAAACGTAACATAGCTTGTCATACCAGAACCCAAAAGCAATAGCCGCAAGTACGAACGAATAAAATGAAAACAACACGTTTTATTTTCTTAAATTAGACATATGATGATTACAATAACAAATAAATATACTCAGAAATATCAAGTATTTATCCCTGTTCAGCCCAATTTAGCAGAATTTATTAAATGTGTAGAGCTGCTGACTGTAAATTTGTTCATGGCGTGGCCCACAATCTTGATTTCTGATCTGTATATATTATGCTACATTGAAGTGTATGGTAGTGCATGATCAATGATTGATAGAATGCACTGCATGACTGGTGCGGTATCCGGACGTTTGGGCCCCGGGATCATTGGGCCCGGATCATTGGGCCCCGGCCTTGGACGTTTGGGCCCGAGCAAAAAGACGTTTGGGCCCCGAGCTTGGATTGGCTTGGACGTTTGGGCCCCGCTGGGCCTTGGACGTTTGGGCCCCGGCCTTTGGCTATTGGTTCCACGAATACACCAACCAATAACAATGACAGTGCAATAGAAATCACCATGATTTACATGTGTTACATTGTTATTTATTGATTTCATTAACTTAGTTTTTGTTTTTTTGGATAAAATCAACGAGAATGGTATATTATCGTTGATAAAATGAACATTGAAAGCCAGATAACATGGAATGATAGCACAGGGTTATATCCCCATTTAGATAAGGCCAAAAAAAAATAGGTGTGTTTCCGATTTACCCCCCCCCCCCCCCCCACCCCCTACCTAGAAAAACCTTACCTACCTAAAAGTTGTTTTACCATACCTGATTTTTTCCCCATCATATCTTACTTTTTTTGGATTTTTTGACAAAAAAAGCTTATAAAAGCAGGAAAACGGGTTTTCCTAACTCGGAACTGTCAAAAGGCACATTTCCCATGTTCAAAACAACTATTGTTATGAAAAAGACATTTTTTTCAGTTCCTGGGAGGTGGTTTCCAAACAAAAAAAATTAACAAAAAAAAAAAAGTTACCACCCCCCCCAACCTAGTTTTCAGCCAGATAAATCGGAAACACACCTATTTTTTTTTTGGCCTAAGGTAAATTATATTGCTATCCTTGGCATAAAATTGCAATAAAAACAAATCCAACAATAAAAATACAATGGAAATACATGTTCATATAAAGGTGCTTTACGTTATGATAATCAGTTTGATCTGATCCATATCAAGAATAACCCATCACTGGTCTGCACTGAATGACCCCCAATGTTTTCATATCACGTAAATGGGTCAGAGTTTCAGAAAATGTACAATGGCAGCTCTGCACATTTAGGAAATTCTGCTAAATAAGACTGAAAAATGAGGAATACCGGGTATATCTGAGTATATTTGGTATCGCATTGATTCAAATATCAGTTCTGTTATGTTAAACTGCATTTTGAAGCTCATTTTTGTCTTAAATGTAGGTTATTTGAGAGGATTGGTGAAGGCGAATTGTACATTTTCTGAAAATCTGACCCAAATAGATCAGTAGGAAGACTTTCTGACTCTGTCACTGTCAAAGAAAATAAACAGAAAGAATCAATAAAAAATGTTCTGCGTTTGTCATATGTGATGTGTTTCAGGAAAATGAGTCATAAGTCGCAAAATTGATATTTTTCAAAGTGTTTTTTTCACAAGATCACATTATTGGAATGTTCTACTTTTAGGAGAGTTTGTCAGTTATAGTTATGTCAATCAATGTATCAAATTTCAGGACAATCTATGTAATACATTCCTTCGTTTTAAAGGTCCTCATATGGACTACATTTAGTTAGTTTACTGTTTAGTGACCCCCAGAAATATTGGATATTTTTTTTTCAGGAACGAAAATATCAAACTTAAAATCTAGAAATACTTATAAGATTATTAGACTGTTTACTATCATTGGAATCAGCTTGATCTCATCTTTTCAAATATACTGATATCTCAAAATCTATTTTTTGCGACTTATGACTCATTTTCCTGAAACACATCACATATTTAAGAGATTTAGACGTTCCCTGTTTGCCCGAATAATCCATCTCTGCACTGAGTGACCTCCAATGGTTTCACATCCCGTAAATAGATCAATAGCAACATTGTCTGACTCTGTCACTGTCTCATAACAAAGAAATGGAAAAATCAATCAATGAAAATGTTCCGTATTTATATATATTCAGCATTGCATTGATTCTAGCAATCTGTTTGGTTAGGTTGAACTGTATTTTGAACTTTATTTCCATCTGGAATTTGGGTTATTTGACAGAATTGGTGATGGTGAATTGTACATTTTCTGAAAAAAAATCAGTTTGATCTCAACCACATCAGAAATGGCGCATTTCTGGAAACTGGTCTGCACTGAGTGACCCCCAATGTTGTCACATCACGTAAATAAATCCGTAGGAACATTTTGTGACTCTGTCACTGTCTCAGAACAAAGAAAATAAACAGAAACAATCAATACAAAATGTTTCCAATTTGTCATTATGAGAACGATATCATAAAAAAGATGATATTAACCATATTTAAGAAATTCAGACGTGATATGTTTGCCTGAGTGTGATGCACCCGGTGACCTTGACCTTGGGGGAACTCCCGCCAAAAGTCTTTAGTCATGACGTCATGTTTAGCACAAAGCCTAACTTGACCCAGTTTTTTTCTGTGGGGTGGAAATAGTTTTGTCACTTCCCATAACCCTGTGAGCATAAGGGGCAATCAAGTTTGCACTCGTTGCTGTACGTTTGTAAACAGACTAGGCCCAAAGGTGAGAGGGTCCCTTCAAACGAAGGGAAAGCCTCTCGCCTCAAACCGCAAAGTGCCATTATAATTCCATTAAGACCGCAACATGTCATTATAGTCCCATTAAGACCGCAAAATGTCATTATATACCCATTAAAACGCCTAGTCCTGGGCCAGGTAACCGATTAGCAAAGTAGGCTGACATACCATCCTAATCTGATCTGAGGGTTTGGGCCTAGAGTGAGTCTAGGCCCAGAGATGAGAGAGTCCCTTCAAACAGAGGGAAAGCCTCTCGCCATTATAATTCCTTTAAGACCGTAAAATCTCATTAAAATCCCATTAGAATGCTTAATAATAAGCCTTGAAACCGATTAGCGAAGTAGGCGTCCAATCACTGACATAGCATTCTTATCTGATCCGAGGGTTTGGACCTGGACTAAAGTTATTGAAGCAAGTATATTCTGTCCTGATTCAAGAGAAATCAGCAATACACGTTGTGTTTGAGCGATCAATATTTTTCATTAATTATTAATCAGAAAAATATGTTTTGAATGTAAAATAAAAATAGATTCCCTGTGGCTTTATTATAAAAGGAATGGAGGAATTTTATTCCAACGGCATATACAATAAATCAATAAATAAACATACAAATGAATTCCCAAACGTTGATTAAAAAAATGGGTAAATATTTGCACCGTATGAATTACATCTTAGTGAAAATAATTAGATGTTGCGCAGAAATGTTGTAATGCAACTTCCACTGTGACTTGCGTACACGTTGCGCTAGTATTGCTACACATAATTGAAATCTTAGGTAAATTCGAGTATATTCGGCATAGCATTGATTCTAGCAATCTGTTGGTTAGGTTGAACTGTATTTTGAACTTTAGTTTCGTCTTAAATTTGGGTTATTTGAGAGGATTGGTGAAAATGATTTGTACATTTTCTGCCGATTTCCCCCTTGCAATGCAACTTCCATGAGAACTAGCGTACTCGATTCACTAAGATTGCTGAAACGAATTTAAACACTCTAGGCCCAAAGTTGAGAGAGTCCCTTCAAACGAAGGGAAAGCCTCTCGCCCCAAACCGCTAGGTACCATTATAATTCCATTAAGACCGAAAAATGTTATTATATTCCCATTAAAACACTGAGTCCTAGGCCAGGAAATCGATTGGCGAAGTAGGCGTCCAATCACTGACATACCATTCTTACCTGATCTGAGGGTTTGGACCTAGAGTGTAAATTTTGTTAACCCATGATTAGCAAAAAAAACAAAGTAAAGTTGTGAATTTGTCATTGAATGTCCGGACTGGTCATCTGCTTGACCTGTCCCCGGGACCTGTCGGTTCCCGCTGACCAGCTGACGATGAATAATAGCTGGAATGATTTGTGTATCTTTGTTTACTCCCAGGAGCTACCGGAAGTAGTGGTAGTGAGTAGGGCATGATGGGAGCATGTTATTGATTAGACTTGACTTAGACGTGACTTGCGTACACGTTGCGCTAGTATTGCTACACATAATTGAAATCTTAGGTAAATTCGAGTATATTCGGCATAGCATTGATTCTAGCAATCTGTTGGTTAGGTTGAACTGTATTTTGAACTTTAGTTTCGTCTTAAATTTGGGTTATTTGAGAGGATTGGTGAAAATGATTTGTACATTTTCTGCCGATTTCCCCCTTGCAATGCAACTTCCATGAGAACTAGCGTACTCGATTCACTAAGATTGCTGAAACGAATTTAAACACTCTAGGCCCAAAGTTGAGAGAGTCCCTTCAAACGAAGGGAAAGCCTCTCGCCCCAAACCGCTAGGTACCATTATAATTCCATTAAGACCGAAAAATGTTATTATATTCCCATTAAAACACTGAGTCCTAGGCCAGGAAATCGATTGGCGAAGTAGGCGTCCAATCACTGACATACCATTCTTACCTGATCTGAGGGTTTGGACCTAGAGTGTAAATTTTGTTAACCCATGATTAGCAAAAAAAACAAAGTAAAGTTGTGAATTTGTCATTGAATGTCCGGACTGGTCATCTGCTTGACCTGTCCCCGGGACCTGTCGGTTCCCGCTGACCAGCTGACGATGAATAATAGCTGGAATGATTTGTGTATCTTTGTTTACTCCCAGGAGCTACCGGAAGTAGTGGTAGTGAGTAGGGCATGATGGGAGCATGTTATTGATTAGACGGTGAGCAAGGCTTGGGATGTACCCACTACTGGCTGGGGGGTGGGCGGGTGGGTGGGCGGTACGGGTGCATTTGCCCATATCGCACCAACCCAGCTGGGGTATATTTGTATCTGGGTCAGGTCGCCTAGAAATGTACAATCGCCAGCTGTTTACATAAACATTCAGGAAATTCTCGAAATATCGGTTACATTTGAGTATATTGGTATTTGTGCACGAAAGTCTTAGAAATACTTTTTTCATAAAGTTTACTATCATTAGAATCGGGTTGACCCCATATTTTTTCAAATATAACGGTATCGCAAAATCCATTTTCTGCAACTTGCGACTCATTTTCCTGTAACACGGGCAACAAATGGGAAACTTTGAGATAAAATAAACTTTTTCGGCAGTAAAATTAAACAAAAACATGAATCAAATAAATTAGAAGCATGAATCCATCATGTCTGAAATGTGGGATATTTGAGAGGATTGGTGAGGGTGAACTGTACATTTCCAGGCGATATCGCCCATGTATCGCTATGAGTGTGACTGTGGTGGTGGAATGCACTCCATGACCTCTCCCAGCAATGTACTCCAGGAAAACAGTGACTTGAGTCATTACATGCTGCCGGTATAAACTGTCATAACAGTCTAGGCTCAAAGTTGAGAGAGTCCCTTCAAGCTGAGGGAATGCCTCTCACACTGTAGGCTCAAAGATAAAAGTCTCCCTTCAAGCTGAGGGAATGCCTCTCACACTGTAGGCTCAAAGATAAAAGTCTCCCTTCAAGCTGAGGGAATGCCTCTCACACTGTAGGCTCAAAGATAAAATAGTCCCTTCAAACTGAGGGAAAGCCTCTCACAGTCTAGGCTCAGAGATGAAAGAGTCCCTTCAAACTGAGGGAAAGCCTCTCACAGCCTAGGCTCAAAGGTAAAAGAGTCCCTTCAAACTGAGGGAAAGCCTCTCACAGCCTAGGCTCAGAGTTGAGAGTCACTCCAAACTGAGGAAAAGCCTCTCACAGTCTAGGCTCAGAGTTGAGAGAGTCCCTCCAAACTGAGGGAAAGCCTCTCACAGTCTAGGCTCAGAGTTGAGAGAGTCCCTCCAAACTGAGGAAAAGCCTCTCACAGTCTAGGCTCAGAGTTGAGAGAGTCCCTCCAAACTGAGGGAAAGCCTCTCACAGTCTAGGCTCAGAGTTGAGAGAGTCCCTCCAAACTGAGGGAAAGCCTCTCACAGTCTAGGCTCAGAGTTGAGAGAGTCCCTCCAAACTGAGGGAAAGCCTCTCACACTCTAGGCTCAAAGATAAGAGAGTCCCTTCAAACTGAGGGAAAGCCTCTCACAGTCTAGGCTCAGAGTAGAGAGATTCCCTTCAAACTGAGGAAAAGCCTCTCACAGTCTAGGCTCAGAGTAGAGAGATTCCCTTCAAACTGAGGGAAAGCCTTTCACAGTCTAGGCTCGAAGTTGAGAAATTCCCTTCAAACTGAGGGAAAGCCTCTCACACTCTAGGCTCAAAGATAAGAGAGTCCCTTCAAACTGAGGGAAAGCCTTTTCGCAATCTAGGCTCAATGATAAAAGAGTCCCTTCAAACTGAGGGAAAGCCTTTCGCAGTCAAGGCTTAAAGATAAAAGAGTCCCTTCAAACTAAGGGAAAGCCTTTCGCAGTCTAGGGTCAAAGATAAAAGAGTCCTTTCAAACTGAGGGAAAGCCTCTTGCAGTCTAGGCTCAAAGATGAGAGAGTCCCTTCAAGCTGAGGGAAAGCCTCTTGCAGTCTAGGCTCAAAGATAAGAGAGTCCCTTCAAACTGAGGGAATGCCTCTTGCAGTCAAGGCTCAAAGATGAGAGAGTCCCTTCAAGCTGAGGGAAAGCCTCTTGCAGTCTAGGCTCAAAGATGAGAGAGTCCCTTCAAGCTGAGGGAAAGCCTCTTGCAGTCTAGGCTCAAAGATAAGAGAGTCCCTTCAAGCTGAGGGAATGCCTCTTGCAGTCAAGGCTCAAAGATGAGAGAGTCCCTTCAAGCTGAGGGAAAGCCTCTTGCAGTCTAGGCTCAAAGATGAGAGAGTCCCTTCAAACTGGGGGAAAGCCTTTCGCAGTCTAGGCTCAAAGATAAAAGAGTCCCTTCAAGCTGAGGGAAAGCCTCTCGCTCCATTCCGCAGTGCCAATATAATTGTAATTCCATTAGGACCGCAAATTGTCATTGTCAATGTAATTCATTGAAATCCATGATGATATAATCTTATACCTACATATATTATCAGTGTAAAGAGTTTACATGTATTGGCACCACTCTAAGATCATTACGAATTAAAGATAATTATTTTGTTCCACTTTTTTTGTATTTTCGGTTTTCTCTTTCATCTCGTCTCTCCTGGACTAACAGGTTGTTATACGAAGCTAACAGTTATTATGGAGATATTAAAACACAATCATAACTCATCAAGTGTTACATGTTATTCTTCGAGTTCAAGTATAAGCTGGTTCCAGAAATTTGTGTTCTTCTTCCCTTTACCTTGAGCAACATTGTTATATTCCAGAATCCTAAGATGCATTTTTGCTTCATTGACAAAGGCTTTGAAAACCATTACATTTTCGTGGAATAATCTCTGTCTATATATATACCATTTCAATGCAGAAAACAACCAATTAATAAAATCTCTCTGAGGGCTCTTACCGCTGTATCCAAGGAGGATGTTAGTTAAATTCAACTCACTCGGTCTAAAACCTTTAATTAAGGCACTTCTCTGAAACCAAGATCTTAAGGTTTTCCACAGTAAACTCTGGTTGTTGCAGTTAACGAAGAAATGGCAAATAGTATCTTCTTCTGGACAGAAATCGCATGATATTTTGTTCTTAAATTTGTTTCACGAACAATGGGCATATGTCGGATTTCTTTGGTGTACAGAAAGGTGTTAAGCAGGGTGACCCAATATCACCATATTTGTTCACGGTTGCGGTTGAATTTCTATCTAATTATATAAGAAAAGAAGAGAGTGTTAGAGGTATTGTTACAGGGAAAATCGAGCACAAAATAGTGCAATACGCTGACGACACCACTATTTTCACAGCTGACGAAGACTCAATGGGGAAAGTAATGGATATTATTCGAAAGTTTGGGGAAGGGTTGGGACTCAGACTAAATTTAACTAAGACAAAGGGTATAAAAATTGAGAAAAAATCACTTAATAATGATAAGAGTTGTGGAATTGATTGGGCGAATTCAATAAAAATTCTGGGGATACACATATTTAATCCTTACTGCAGGGAGAATGAGCCCAGCAAGAACTATGAGTCGGCGTTAGCTAAGATGAGGGGTGTCGTTGGAGTCTGGGGGGCAAGAAATTTGTCTCTCAGAGGTAAAACATTAGTAAATAATACATTGATTTTGCCTATAATACAACATGTAATTTCTGTTGTTCATCTAGATAAGAACATTGTCAAGGAGATAAACAAGATGACTAAGATTATGATGTGGGGATCGAGAAATGTGAAAATCAGCTTCGACTTCATGAAACAAAGCTATGAAAATGGAGGGCTGAAGGTCAGATGTGTAGACGAAATAACAAAAGCAAACAGAATCAAATGGATTCAGAGAATGTTGTATGGAAAACAACATAAATGGGTTGGGATATTAGAAGCGTTTCATCAAGAAGATATTAGGAAGATACTTGCCTGTAAAAACATGCCACAGATATCATTAAGTGTGTTCTATACAGATATTTTTAAAGTGTGGAATGAGGTCTATTATGATAACGAACCAGTCTCAGGTCTTGAAGTTTATGTAGAAAGATTATGGAACAACAGAAATATTCTAAAGAAAGAAAAACCGATTCAAAATGATCATTGGTTAGAGAGTGGTATCGAAACAATAGGTGACCTGTTAAATGATGAGAAGAAGATCATGTCTGTGAACGAATTAAATGTGAAATATAACATACACTGTGATATAAGTGATAGATTAAAACTGGTGGCTGCGATCCCCAGAAAATGGTTACAAATGGTGGCAAGGGAAAGTTTTGTGATACCAAAGAAAAAGTATATTATGTTCAAAATCAACAACAAATTGCTGAAGGTTGAAGACTTGTTAACCAAGAATGTTTATGCTGAGTTGGTAAAGCAGGTGAACCCAGACTATGAAAAACTTGATAGTTGGGAAAGTCTTCTGATAGAGGATAAATTTGTTAGTTCAGAAAAAATCTGGAAAGAGAAATTTGTTATACCAAACAAGAGCTATGATGTACCAAAATGGCAGTTGTTACAATATAGGATCATACATAAAACGGTGGGATGTAATGTGTATTTGACTCAAATCCAATTATTTTGTTCCACTTGAAACAAGATAAATCATTTGATGTGTGTTTATGGCAAGAGTTCATGAAGTCAAACACAGAATATTAAACTATAAAAGGAATTACACAAATAATTCATTTTCCTGCTTAGTGTGTAGTGGAACGTACTCCATGACCCCTGCCGCACTGGTAAACATTTGGATCAGATTTTCAGAAGATGTACATTTAGCAGCTCTACACATTTAGTCCATTCTGCTAAATTAGGCTGGAAAGTGATGGATCCTAGGTCTATCTGAGTATGTTTGGTATCACATTGATTTAAACTATCAGTTTGGTTATTTTAAACAGAATTTTGAAGCTCATTTTTGTTTTAAATTTTATTTTGAACCTTATTTTTGTCTTAAATGTGGGTTATTTGAGAGGATTGGTGAAGGCGAATTGTACATTTTCTGGCGATTTCACCCATATACAATCGGACCTCTACATGCAGACAACCGGCCAATCCGAACTTGAACACACCTCTCTAATCCAGACACCTCACCATTATGGACAGTTAGAGCCAGTCCCTATACTGTATATTTCTATTATAGTGACACCTCTCTAATCCAGACAACTCACCATTATGGACAGTTAGAGCCAGTCCCTATACTGTATATTTCTATTATAGTGACCATTCTCTAATCCAGACACCTCACTATTATGGACAGTTAGAGCCAGTCTCTATACCGTATATTTCTATTATAGTGACCCCTCTCTAATCCAGACACCTCACTATTATGGACAGTTAGAGCCAGTCTCTCTATATATATACTGTACATTTCTATCATAGAGACCCCTCTCTAACACAGACAACTCACCATTATGAACAGTTAGAGTCAGTCCCTCCCAAGTTGTGTCTGTGTTAAAGAAGATTTACTGTATTTGATCATATATGAAGTTCATATTCACTATTGTTTAAATTGATTAGATTTCCGGCTAATGAAATATTGAGAAAGGAACAGGCATATTGGATATCGTTGCAATAACATTCATTTACAATTGAGTACACGGGTTAAGTCATCGGAAAATGTATAACTCACCTTCACAAGTTTATAGGCCCAAAGATGAGAGAGTCCCTTCAAACAGCTAGAGAGGCTTTCCCTCAGTTTGAAGGGACTTCCTCAACTTTGAGCCTAGACTGATCAGCATGCATTCATTGTAATCATGGACGATGCAATAATACATCTACATGTAACATTTGGTGCTAATCAAATATATGTTAGGTGAATTGTGCTATAGTATAGTGAATACGGTAACCTGCACTCAGATAAAAGTGTCCCTTCAAGCTGAGGGAATGCGTCTCACAGTCTAGGCTCAAAGATAAAAGTGTCCCTTCAAGCTGAGGGAATGCGTCTCACAGTCTAGGCTCAAAGATAAAAGAGTCCCTTCAAGCTGAGGGAATATTGCCTCTCACAGTCTAGGCTCAAACATAAAAGAGTCCCTTCAAACTGAGGGAAGCCTCTCACACTCTAGGCTCAAAGATAAAAGAGTCCCTTCAAACTGAGGGAAAGCCTTTCGCAGTCTAGGCTCAAAGATAAAAGAGTCCCTTCAAACTGAAGGAAAGCCTCTTGCAGTCTAGGCTCATAGTTGAGAGAGTCCCTTCAAACTGAGGGAAAGCCTCTCACAGTCTAGGCTCAGAGTTGAGATAGTCCCTCCAAACTGAGGGAAAGCCTCTCACAGTCTAGGCTCAGAGTTGAGAGAGTCCCTTCAAACTGAGGGAAAGCCTCTCACAGTCTAGGCTCAGAGTTGAGAGAGTCCCTCCAAACTAAGGGAAAGCCTCTCACAGTCTAGGCTCAGAGTTGAGATAGTCCCTCCAAACTGAGGGAAAGCCTCTCACAGTCTAGGCTCATAGTTGAGAGAGTCCCTTCAAACTGAGGGAAAGCCTCTCACAGTCTAGGCTCATAGTTGAGAGAGTCCCTTCAAACTGAGGAAAAGCCTCTCACAGTCTAGGCTTATAGTTGAGAGAGTCCCTCCAAACTGAGGGAAAGCCTCTCACAGTCTAGGCTCATAGTTGAGAGAGTCCCTTCAAACTGAGGAAAAGCCTCTCGCTCCATTCCGCAGTGCCACTATTCATGTAATTCCATTAGGACTGCAAATTGTCATTATTATCCCATTATGGGCCAGGAAAGCCATTAGCGCAGTAGGCGTCCAATCACTTACATATTAATGCTAACCAAAATGTACTTTGTACACTGAAAGAAAAATGAATTAAACAAGTTTTCCGAATAGTAATAAAACAGACACTTGTAAACGACAGAAAATCATGTAAAGAGTTTACATATGAGTCAGATTTTCAGAAAATGTACAATTCACCTTCGCCAATCCTCTCAAATAACCCAAATTTCAGACGAAAATAAAGTTCAAAATACAGTTCAACCTAACCAAACAGATTGCTAGAATCAATGCAATGCCGAATATACTCGAATTTACCTAGTATTGACCAAATTGCAGCCTAATTTAGCAGATAGTACTAAATGTATACAGCTGCCAATTGTACATTTTGTGAAAATCTGACCCATATATTGGCACCACCATAAGATCATTACGAATTAAAGATAATTATTTTGTTCCGCTTGAAACAAGATGAATAATTTGATGTGTGTTTATGGCAAGAGTTCATGAAGTCAAACACAGTATATTAAACTATTAAAGGAATTACACAAATAATTCATTCACCTGCCTAGTGTGTGTAGTGGAACGCACTCCCTGACCCCTGCCGCAATGGTAAACATTTGGATCAGATTTTCAGAAAATGTACAATTAGCAGCTCTACACATTTAGTAAATTCTGCTAAATTAGGCTCGAAAGTGATGGATCCTAGATCTATCTGAGTGCATTTGGTATCACATTGATTTAAACTATCAGTTTGGTTATTTTAAACAGAATTTTGAAGCTCATTTTTGTTTTAAGTTTTATTTTGAAGCTCATTTTTGTCTCAAATTTGAGTTATTTGAGAGGATTGGTGAAGGCGAATTGTACATTTTCTGGCGATTTTACCCTTATACAGTTGGACCTCTACATGCAGACAACCCACCAGTCCGAACACTTCACTATTATGGACAATTAGAACCAGTCCCTATACTGTACAGGTATATTTTAGTGACCCCTCTCTAATCCAGACAACTCACCATTATGGACAGTTAGAGCCAGTCCCTATACTGTATATTTCTGTTATAGAGACCCCTCTCTAATCCAGACACCTCACTATTATGGACAGTTAGAGCCAGTCCCTATACTGTATATTTCTGTTATAGTGACCCCTCTCTAATCCAGACAACTCACCATTATGGACAGTTAGAGCCAGTCCCTATACTGTATATTTCTGTTATAGAGACCCCTCTCTAATCCAGACACCTCACTATTATGGACAGTTAGAGGGGTAGTTTCCACCTTTCCGGCCCCCTATGATTCTAGCCCCGCAGGGCTACTTTCACTCATTCCCTGGTCATTCTAGCCCCGCAGGGCTATGAAGGAAAGTCTAATCTATCAGTGACTTGAATTTTGGAATTTTTTGACTGCTGTAAAGGCTCTTATAGTTGAGATTTTAAAAAGCTCTCCTATCCACATCTCCACCGACTTAGCTTAAATTATGCTCCATCACTCTATGTCCTAGATACCACTCTATGACCTAAATACCACTTAGGTCAGTATGACCTTGTCACATGACCACATTTGGCTCTCCCTGAAGCTAGCTTTATGGGATCGTACTAGGGTTAGTGCAAATACACCTTGGGTACAACTTACATTAATGGGGTTAATGTTAGAGGGATGACTAAAACTGTAGCTTAATACTTGATATTTCATTAAGTGGAGTAAAGGAATTAAAGCTATTTTTGTGTCTTTTACTACATGAAAATAAGATAAAAGGGGGGTGTGGGGGGTTTCCCCCCACCTTAGAAAATAGAGAATAAAGGGTGGGGTGGGGTGTTTCCCCCCACCTTAGAAAAGAGAGAATAAAGGGGGGTGTGGGGGGTTTCCCCCCACATTAAAAAAGAGAAAAAAGGGGGGTGTGGGGGGTTTCCCCCCACATTAACAAAGAGAGAAAAAAGGGGGGTGTGGGGGGTTTCCCCCCACATTAACAAAGAGAGAAAAAAGGGGGGTGTGGGGGGTTTCCCCCCACATAAAACAAAGAGAGAAAAAAGGGGGGTGTGGGGGGTTTCCCCCACATGAAACAACAGAGAAAAAAGGGGGGTGTGGGGGGTTTCCCCCCACATGAAACAACAGAGAAAATAAGAGACAGTATTGTACTAACCTCCAAATTAATCCATCCTTTATGGATTTGTCTGTAAAATAGAGAATAAAGAATAGAGAATAAAAATAGAAAATAGAGAATAAAGGGTGGGGTGGGGTGTTTCCCCCCACCTTAGAAAAGAGAGAATAAAGGGGGGTGTGGGGGGTTTCCCCCCACATTAAAAAAGAGAAAAAAGGGGGGTGTGGGGGGTTTCCCCCCACATTAACAAAGAGAGAAAAAAGGGGGGTGTGGGGGGTTTCCCCCCACATTAAAAAAGAGAAAAAAGGGGGGTGTGGGGGGTTTCCCCCCACATTAACAAAGAGAGAAAAAAGGGGGGTGTGGGGGGTTTCCCCCCACATAAAACAAAGAGAGAAAAAAGGGGGGGTGTGGGGGGTTTCCCCCACATGAAACAACAGAGAAAAAAGGGGGGTGTGGGGGGTTTCCCCCCACATGAAACAACAGAGAAAATAAGAGACAGTATTGTACTAACCTCCAAATTAATCCATCCTTTATGGATTTGTCTGTAACTAATTTAACTTCTCCTTCAGAACAAAACTCACATAACCCTTCGAAATTGCCAAGTAGCTCCTCCTCTCTCAACCACAAAATAACTCTCTGGTAATCACGACACAATTCTACTATATCCTGTAATCTGTAGGCATCAGCTGCTGTTTTAGTTGCGGGTTTTCTAACAGTTAAAACACGTTTTTCTCTAGGTATCCAAGGCTTGCTCTCCTTCCTCTTAGCCATCTCATGGAAAACTGACTTGAATTTCCCTCCAAATTGTTACTTTTATGACCCTACCACCCCACCCAGTCAAGATTCCTCCAGTTGAGGGGATTCCCCATCATCAAATCTCCCTTACATCTCCCGCCTCCAAACCAGTCCTATAGTGACTCACTCATTCATTCATTCACTCATCTACTGATCATAAAAGTACACTCAAGTAAGAGCTGGGGCTGTGGCTCAGTTGGTAGAGCGTCGGCTCTATAGTTACAACTTCTACCAACTGAGTCATAGGCACAGCTTCCAAGGAACTCATGGGTTCGACTCCCAGGCTGGGAAGCAAAAACCTGGGAGAGAAGGGGGCCGGAATAGTGGAAGTGTCCCCAGTTAGAGCCAGTCCCTATACTGTATATTTCTGTTATAGAGACCCCTCTCTAATCCAGACAACTCACCATTATGGACAGTTAGAGCCAGTCCCTATACTGTATATTTCTGTTATAGAGACCCCTCTCTAATCCAGACACCTCACTATTATGGACAGTTAGAGCCAGTCCCTATACTGTATATTTCTGTTATAGAGACCCCTCTCTAATCCAGACACCTCACTATTATGGACAGTTAGAGCCAGTCCCTATACTGTATATTTCTGTTATAGTGACCCTCTCTAATCCAGACACCTCACCATTATGGACAGTTAGAACCAGTCCCTATACTGTACAGGTCTATTATAGTGACCCTCTCTAATCCAGACACCTCACCATTATGGACAGTTAGAGCCAGTCCCTATACTGTACAGGTCTATTATAGTGACCCTCTCTAATCCAGACACCTCACCATTATGGACAGTTAGAGCCAGTCCCTATACTGTACAGGTATATTTTAGTGACCCCTCTCTAATCCAGACACCTCACCATTATGGACAGTTAGAGCCAGTCCCTATACTGTACAGGTATATTTTAGTGACCCCTCTCTAATCCAGACACCTCACCATTATGGACAGTTAGAGCCAGTCCCTATACTGTACAGGTATATTTTAGTGACCCCTCTCTAATCCAGACACCTCACCATTATGGACAGTTAGAGCCAGTCCCTATACTGTACAGGTATATTTTAGTGACCCCTCTCTAATCCAGACACCTCACCATTATGGACAGTTAGAGCCAGTCCCTATACTGTACAGGTATATTTTAGTGACCCCTCTCTAATCCAGACACCTCACTATTATGGACAGTTAGAGCCAGTCCCTATACTGTATATTTCTGTTATAGAGACCCCTCTCTAATCCAGACAACTCACCATTATGGACAGTTAGAGCCATGCCCTCCCAAGTGTGTCTGTAATAAAGAAGACTTACTGTATTTGAGTCAGCATATATGAAGTTCATCTTCACTATTATTCAAATTAAATAGATTTCCGGTTAATGAAATATTGAGAAAGGAACAGGAATACTGGATATTAATATTCATAATAAATTAGCAATCTTGCAATAACATTCATTTATAATTGAGTACACGGGTTAAGTCATCGGAAAATATACAATTCACCTTCACCAGTCTATAGGCCCAAAGATGAGAGCCCTTCAAACAGCTAGAGGGAAAGCCTCTCACTTCAAACAGCAAAGTGCCATTATAATCCCATTAAAACGCCTAGTCCTAGGCCAGGAAACCGATTAGCAAAGTAAGCTTTCAACCACTAACATACCATTCTTATCTGATCTGAGGGTTTGGGCCTAGACTGTTCACCAATCCTCTCAAATAACCCATAGTTAAGCCAGAAATAAGGGTCCAAATACTGTTAAATATATTTTTGAATTTTTGAATATCAAATATTGGTATTTTTCATTTATTAGCCTACTTTGCCAGAATTTACCGAATGTATAGAGCTGAAAATTGTCACCCTAAATATAAGTCTGCAAGTTCATATCCCAGCCAACAAAATACAGGTTTAAACCATTTAAGTAATGCGATTTTGATCTAACAATAACGGCACACTGTTGTTATTGGCTCACTTGTTTATCCAACATAACACTGCAGGTTTGTGTAATATACTTTGATGTTCATATTTAGGAGAGATACTGATGTCATATACTCTGTTATTACCTCATTCTTTATTTATAACATACTGCAAGTCGTATAGACTCTGTTAGTAACCTAATTAAATAATGTATAGTCTGTCCGAAAAGTAGTTGACACATGATTCCTTTGCACTCATTGACCCCTGTGCTGTAGTACAGTGAATACAGTAACATGCACTCAGTGACCCCTGTGCTGTAGTACAGTGAATACGGTAACCTGCACTCATTAACCCCTGTGCTGTAGTACAGTGAATATGGTAACCTGCACTCAGTGACCCCTGTGCTGTAGTACAGTGAATACGGTAACATGCACTCAGTGACCCCTGTGCTGTAGTACAGTGAATACGGTAACATGCACTCAGTGACCCCTGTGCTGTAGTACAGTGAATACGGTAACCTGCACTCAGTGACCCCTGTGCTAGAGTACAGTGAATACAGTAACCTGCACTCAGTGACCCCTGTGCTGTAGTACAGTGAATATGGTAACATGCACTCAGTGACCTCTGTGCTGTAGTACAGTGAATATGGTAACCTGCACTCAGTGACCCCTGTGCTGTAGTACAGTGAATACAGTAACCTGCACTCAGTGACCTCTGTGCTGTAGTACAGTGAATACGGTAACATGCACTCAGTGACCCCTGTGCTGTAGTACAGTGAATACAGTAACATGCACTCAGTGACCCCTGTGCTGTAGTACAGTGAATACAGTAACCTGCACTCAGTGACCTCTGTGCTGTAGTACAGTGAATACGGTAACATGTACTCAGTGACCCCTGTGCTGTAGTACAGTGAATACAGTAACATGCACTCAGTGACCCCTGTGCTGTAGTACAGTGAATACAGTAACCTGCACCCAGTGACCCCTGTGCTGTAGTACAGTGAATACAGTAACCTGCACCCAGTGACCCCTGTGCTGTAGTACAGTGAATACAGTAACATGCACTCAGTGACCCCTGTGCTGTAGTACAGTGAATACGGTAACATGTACTCAGTGACCCCTGTGCTGTAGTACAGTGAATACAGTAACCTGCACTCAGTGACCTCTGTGCTGTAGTACAGTGAATATGGTAACATGCACTCAGTGACCCCTGTGCTGTAGTACAGTGAATATGGTAACATGCACTCAGTGACCCCTGTGCTGTAGTACAGTGAATACAGTAACCTGCACTCAGTGACCTCTGTGCTGTAGTACAGTGAATACGGTAACATGTACTCAGTGACCCCTGTGCTGTAGTACAGTGAATACGGTAACATGTACTCAGTGACCCCTGTGCTGTAGTACAGTGAATACAGTAACCTGCACTCAGTGACCTCTGTGCTGTAGTACAGTGAATATGGTAACATGCACTCAGTGACCCCTGTGCTGTAGTACAGTGAATATGGTAACATGCACTCAGTGACCCCTGTGCTGTAGTACAGTGAATACAGTAACCTGCACTCAGTGACCTCTGTGCTGTAGTACAGTGAATACGGTAACATGTACTCAGTGACCCCTGTGCTGTAGTACAGTGAATACAGTAACATGCACTCAGTGACCCCTGTGCTAGAGTACAGTGAATACAGTAACATGCACTCAGTGACCTCTGTGCTGTAGTACAGTGAATACAGTAACATGCACTCAGTGACCCCTGTGCTGTAGTACAGTGAATACAGTAACCTGCACTCAGTGACCCCTGTGCTGTAGTACAGTGAATATAGTAACCTGCACTCAGTGACCCCTGTGCTGTAGTACAGTGAATACGGTAACATGCACTCAGTGACCCCTGTGCTGTAGTACAGTGAATACAGTAACATGTACTCAGTGACCCCTGTGCTGTAGTACAGTGAATACAGTAACCTGCACTCAGTGACCCCTGTGCTGTAGTACAGTGAATACAGTAACCTGCACTCAGTGACCCCTGTGCTGTAGTACAGTGAATACGGTAACATGCACTCAGTGACCTCTGTGCTGTAGTACAGTGAATACAGTAACATGCACTCAGTGACCCCTGTGCTGTAGTACAGTGAATACGGTAACATGTACTCAGTGACCCCTGTGCTGTAGTACAGTGAATACAGTAACATGCACTCAGTGACCCCTGTGCTGTAGTACAGTGAATACAGTATCCTGCACTCAGTGACCCCTGTGTTGTAGTACAGTGAATATGGTAACATGCACTCAGTGACCCCTGTGCTGTAGTACAGTGAATACAGTAACATGCACTCAGTGACCCCTGTGCTGTAGTACAGTGAATACGGTAACATGCACTCAGTGACCCCTGTGCTGTAGTACAGTGAATACGGTAACATGCACTCAGTGACGCCTGTGCTGTAGTACAGTGAATATGGTAACATGCACTCAGTGACCCCTGTGCTGTAGTACAGTTAATATGGTAACCTGCACTCAGTGACCCCTGTGCTGTAGTACAGTGAATATGGTAACATGCACTCAGTGACCCCTGTGCTGTAGTACAGTGAATATGGTAACATGCAGTCAGTGACCCCTGTGCTGTAGTACAGTGAATACAGTAACATGCACTCAGTGACCCCTGTGCTGTAGTACAGTGAATACAGTAACATGTACTCAGTGACCCCTGTGCTGTAGTACAGTGAATACGGTAACATGCACTCAGTGACCTCTGTGCTGTAGTACAGTGAATACAGTAACCTGCACTCAGTGACCCCTGTGCTGTAGTACAGTGAATACAGTAACATGCACTCAGTGACCTCTGTGCTGTAGTACAGTGAATACAGTAACCTGCACTCAGTGACCCCTGTGCTGTAGTACAGTGAATACAGTAACATGTACTCAGTGACCCCTGTGCTGTAATACAGTGAATATGGTAACATGCACTCAGTGACCTCTGTGCTGTAGTACAGTGAATACGGTAACATGCACTCAGTGACCTCTGTGCTGTAGTACAGTGAATACAGTAACATGCACTCAGTGACCCCTGTGCTGTAGTACAGTGAATATGGTAACATGTACTCAGTGACCCCTGTGCTGTAGTACTGTGAATATGGTAACCTGCACTCAGTGACCCCTGTGCTGTAGTACAGTGAATACAGTAACATGCACTCAGTGACCCCTATGCTGTAGTACAGTGAATATGGTAACATGCACTCAGTGACCCCTGTGCTGTAGTACAGTGAATACAGTAACCTGCACTCAGTGACCTCTGTGCTGTAGTACAGTGAATACAGTAACATGCACTCAGTGACCCCTGTGCTGTAGTACAGTGAATATGGTAACATGCACTCAGTGACCTCTGTGCTGTAGTACAGTGATTACAGTAACATGCACTCAGTGACCCCTGTGTTGTTGTTGTTGTAATAGTTTTATTTCAAGAGTCATTTTTACATTTCCATTATTCTCGAAATAGGACCATCATTTCATAGCTTATTTCTAAGTACAATAACAATTTCCATCTGCGGATTCGCATTCGCAGCTCTTCCAGGGCGTCCCTTGAATCTCTGATCAGCTAACAAATATTTCTTATTTCTGATGTAGTTCTCATTTTTGTACTGTTTCCAAGTCTATTACGATACAATCTATATTGTTTAACATAAAATCTCTTTATAAGAGAAAACAAACATTTAGAGATATCCCAATCACTCTCGACATTATCCTTCAATCTGTACATTAGTACCTATTATCGTATATAACCTTTTTAAGATTTGATAAGATAAGATAGTACATGGACTTACATGCCAAAGTTAGCTTTTTCTATATATATATATACTAATGAATACTCTAAGTATCATTTACAATCATCATTAATATCTCTGATACTTTACTCTGCTTCTTACTCTACTTCTTACTCTACTTTCCCTTAATTTACTAATCATACCGCACTAACAATGTTATCTCTCGGTTTCTCACCTCTTCTTGACATAAAAAGTTTAAAATCTTCCTTCAATATACAAGATTTTCCCTCTTTTGGTAACCCATTCCACAGGATGGGTATTTGATAAAATAAAGATTTTTTTACCATCTCAGTGTTTGGCTTTGGTATTTTCATCATTTTCCCATTGGATAGTGATCTAAGATTTATTTCTCTATTGTCTATAAATTCATGTTTTAAGCTTAATCCATGGGCTAGTTCTAATAAATGATCCTCTCTTCGTTCCGCTAGAGAGTTTATACCTATTTCTTTTTGCAACTCTGATACACTATCTCTTTTATTCAATTTAAAAGCCATCCGTATAAAGGAATTTTGTACAGTTTGCAATTTAGTTAACAAGTTTTTGGGTGCTACCATATATATACAATCTCCATAATCTATTATGGGCCTGACATAGTAGTACAGTGAATATGGTAACATGCACTCAGTGACCTCTGTGCTGTAGTACAGTGAATACAGTAACATGCACTCAGTGACCCCTGTGCTGTAGTACAGTGAATACAGTAACCTACACTCAGTGACCCCTGTGCTGTAGTACAGTGAATACAGTAACCTGCACTCAGTGACCCCTGTGCTGTAGTACAGTGAATATGGTAACATGCACTCAGTGACCCCTGTGCTGTAGTACAGTGAATACAGTAACCTGCACTCAGTGACCCCTGTGCTGTAGTACAGTGAATACAGTAACCTACACTCAGTGACCCCTGTGCTGTAGTACAGTGAATACAGTAACCTGCACTCAGTGACCCCTGTGCTGTAGTACAGTGATTACAGTAACATGCAGTCAGTGACCCCTGTGCTATAGTACAGTGAATACAGTAACCTGCACTCAGTGACCCCTGTGCTGTAGTACAGTGATTACAGTAACATGCAGTCAGTGACCCCTGTGCTGTAGTACAGTGAATACGGTAACATGCACTCAGTGACCCCTGTGCTGTAGTACAGTGAATACAGTAACATGCACTCAGTGACCCCTGTGCTGTAGTACAGTGAATACAGTAACCTGCACTCAGTGACCCCTGTGCTGTAGTACAGTGAATACAGTAACATGCACTCAGTGACCCCTGTGCTGTAGTACAGTGAATACAGTAACATGCACTCAGTGACCCCTGTGCTATAGTACAGTGAATATACGGTAACATGCACTCAGTGACCCCTGTGCTGTAGTACAGTGAATACAGTAACATGCACTCAGTGACCCCTGTGCTTTAGTACAGTGAATACGGTAACCTGCACTCAGTGACCCCTGTGCTGTAGTACAGTGAATACAGTGACCTGCACTCCGTGACCCCTGTGCTATAGTACAGTGAATACGGTAACCTGCACTCAGTGACCCCTGTGCTGTAGTACAGTGAATACAGTAACCTGCACTCAGTGACCCCTGTGCTGTAGTACAGTGAATATGGTAACATGCACTCAGTGACCCCTGTGCTGTAGTACAGTGAATAGGGTAACCTGCACTCATTGACCCCTGTGCTATAGTACAGTGAATACAGTAACCTGCACTCAGTGACCCCTGTGCTGTAGTACAGTGAATATGGTAACCTGCACTCAGTGACCCCTGTGCTGTAGTACAGTGAATACGGTAACATGCACTCAGTGACCCCTGTGCTGTAGTACAGTGAATACGGTAAAAGAGGAAACATGTGTTTGCCAATCTGTGTGTGTCATGGTTGCTGCGCCGGCCAAGACAAATTCAAGATGACGGGTAGAAAAACAATTACCATGTTTTCAATATTTGCTTTATTTTTTATGCATATTTGTATATGTCAATCATTATACCATCTATAGCTGTCACTTTGGCACAAATATTGGGTTCATCTAAACATTTTTGATAATGTCAATCATTATATATGTACCTTTTTTTTTAAAATAAAAATTTTAGTACAGAGGTACTGAGGGAAATTTGATGTCAGCACAAAAGTATAACTTTATATTTTTAAGACAAAAAAAGCTGGAGTAGACGTTTCCCTCTCATCGTGACGTCACGGGACGCACCAGTTAACCCCAGCTAGATTCCTTGGCAAAAAAAAACACTTATAACGTGTGGGGTCCATTTTATTTAGATAAGTGTCATGTCTTTTGCTGCATAATGTATAGAACATGGAACTCGGTGCTAATAATAGAATTTTTATTGGACGGAGGAGGTTGCACTCTACTATAAATGTGATGTGTTTTAGGAAAATGAGTCACAAGTCGCAAAATTGATATTTTTGAAAGTAATTTATTTCACAAGATCTCTTAATTGGAATCTTCTGATTCTTTGGGGATTTAGCACTTATTGCCTTATGAATCTGTATAACAAATTTCGGGATATTGTATTAAATATATCCTTGCGTTTTGAAGGCCTTCACATGGAATGTATTTAGTTACTTTACTTGTGATTACCCATCCAGGAACATTGCAAACTTTTTTTTGAAAAATAAAAATATCAACGTTAAAATATAAAAATGCTTATTAGATATTGTAGTGTTTACTATCATTGGAATCAGCTTGATCTCCTCTTTTCAAATATGGTGATATCTCAAAATCCATATGTTGCGACTTGTGACTCATTTTCCTAAAACGGATCACAAATATAACCATTACAAAGCTGTAGAAGGCAGTGTAACCTGAAATAGACATACTAAAAGCATTTATAAATAGTTTCATGTTGTTTACGTTTTTGTTCATTCATATTGTTAACTAAGCTTGCTGGAAGCATGAGGGGAACCTGGAGTCTAACTTTCCATTCATCAGTATGTAATTTGTATTCTAGGCTCAGAGCCCATCAAATCCCTCCAAACTAAGGGAAACTGACCGCAAAACCCCATTACAATCATATTAGGACGGTAGTGGCGGGTCTACTTACTGTAGGGCCAGGAAAGCCATTAACATACCGATCTTAACTCATCTGATAGGCTCTGAGCCTCTAGAGACTGTTCACACGTTTTGAGTCAGTTTATTCAGTTATTACAGTTTATTCAGTTAGAACTGAGCCAATGTAAAGCATATCGCACCCAACATTGCACTCAGTGACCCCCAGATGACGAGCGAGCACCAGAAGGTAAGAAGCTCCTGAGTTACTCGCGATATCAACTCAAGGAAAGGTTGCTCCCAGCAGGGGTAGATAGATAGACTACCCGTACAGTATAAAGTATCTTTACTAACCTATGGACGTGAATAATAGAGTTCCAGGAAATGGAATTAAGCCAGGACACTATAAGTGCTCCGGAGCTACCACACAGCAGCTGTCGGTGGGTCAAGCTCTCAGTAAAAGTACATTCGCCACTTTTGCACATTTAGTAGATTGCTGGATATTTTTTAAAGTGATTAATACACATGATTACTTTGATGGAATAATCTCACTTTTCGGGTGCTTTTCGCTGTGTGTATCTTGAATTCGTACACCAAATCTCGAGACTGTGTATTAAATATTTCCTTGAATTTCGAAGCTCATCCTATAGAGTACAATATAGTATTTAGCAACTTTACTAGTAATTGTCCGCCCAGAAACAATATGTAGCCATTATTTACGTGAATGGCAATCTTAATGAGACAAGTCGCAAAATAGATATTTTTCAAAGTCATTTAATATTCACAAGATCTCTCTAAAGGAATTTTCCTATTTTTGAGGTCTGTACCGTTTGAAGTCGTAAAATGCAAAAATAAAGATATCAAATAAATTCAAAAATAAAAATATTAAACTTTAAAATATAGAAATACTTATTAGGTGTCCTAATGTTTATCATCATTGGAATCAACTTGATCTAATCTTTTCAAAACTCATTTTGTGCGACTTGTGACTCATTTTCCTGTAACACATCTCAATAGGGGATTAGCATAGTCGCCATTTTGAATCTTGATTCGCGTGGAATTATGGGACTAATGGTACAGCATAAAATCGACGGAAAACATGTCATGTTCAGCATGGACTATTTATCAGTGCTCTAATGTCAATATTCATGTGTTATACATGTTTCCATAACACAAGCCTCCATCTTTCCCATCATGCATTTGGTTCTCATAAATCATTTACACAAGCTGTTATATTGGTGAATTTCTCTTTGCAATTTTCGATAAAAATGTTGCAAAATATTCGTATGTAAGATTTCAACAGAATCCATCCCATGATACACTGTAACAGACATGCGCAGTGGCATATGCAACTCCCCTATTGCACCTCTTGAGGCGACCTTGACCCCTGTAGAGGTGTCCTCCAGTAAGCTGTCCTACCAGCGTTTCCTCCTGTTCCTGGTAGGCGCCCCAGAGACGCTGGTAGTCACTGCACCCACTGCCTCCTCCAGTACCCGTGAGAGCGGTGACGTCACAGCTCCTCCAGTAACCTACTGGAGGAGCTGCGTTCATCATGACGCCACCGTTACCACTTGTTGATCCGGGCGTTCATTCCTTTAGTGCCATTTACTGTTCCCTCCCGCTCAGGCCCTATCTAAAATTAGTATTTTTTAACAATACTTCTATTTAGGATAAATATATGGGTCAGATGGTCAGAAAATGTACAATTCACCTTCTCCAATCCTCTCAAATAACCCAAATTTAAGACAAAAATTAGCTTCAAAATGCAGTTGAACATAACAGAACTGATACTTTAAATCAATGCGATACCAAATATACTCAGATATACCCGGTATTTATCATTTTTTGGCCGAATTTAGCAGAATTTCCGAAATGTGTAGAGCTGCCCATTGTACATTTTCTGAAAATCTGACCCACATACTTGATATAATGATTTTCGTTGTGTCCTGCATGTACAATCTGTGGAGGATTGAAAAAAAATCATGTATGTATGAAGTATAATTTTGGATTTAGATTTCGAATTTTGGCATGAAAATACTCATATTATTGGTTATGTGTATTTTGTAAGAAAAAGATTTAAAAAAAAATCATGGCAGTCATTCAAATAATGATCCCTGTATTCCTGCAGCCAAACTGACACCAAACGAAAACATTACTAGGGTCAGATTTTCAACTTTTAGGAAATTCTGCTAAATAAGACTGAAATTCGGTTAATGCAAGGTAAATTCGAGTATATTTGGTATCGCATTGATTCAAAGTATCAGTTCTATTATATTAAACTGCATTTTGAAGCTAAGCTCATTTTTTGTCTTAAATGTGGGTTATTTGAGAGGATATGTGAAGGTGAATTGTACATTTTCTGAAGATCTGACCCATAGTGATGTTTTGATTGAAGTAGCTTATTCATAACACAAACGATGCCAATCTGGCACCTCAGGACATTTATGTTCGCAGATCAAAATTCAAAAGTGCTGCCTAAAATAATATTTGTGTTAAATAATCTCTGATGTTATTATCAGGAATATGTAACTCTCGGCTTTGGCGGTAAATCTAATGAGATTTAGCTTAATACAATGATTCCATGTGACGACCTCACCGTGAGAGCCGTCACAAGATATGTGTTGTCATGGTGACAACGTCACAACAAGAAAGGATGCACCATCAGCTGTGTGTCATTTACAGATTGACCTTTGACCCTGAATCACAACCTGACCTTTGACCCTGAATCACAGCTTGACCTTTGACCCTGAATCACAGCTTGACCTTTGACCCTGAATCACAAGGCACCATTCATGTGACGGGTGTGTTAGTTCCAGAGCCTGACACGAGGGTGCGGGGTAGTCTGGTATCCATTCATTCATTGCTTGCTGTCACTGACTGCATCATTTGATTTAGAATTGTTCATTTGTCAATATTTACATAGAGAGAAATGATTTTGATTTGAATATATTTTATTCAGTATATGAATTACACAATGTGTTGTGCTCATCGCAACCTGAGGCATGAACTTGAAGACCAATTCCATTTTCAGATGTTACCCACTTGGCTATTTTTTTATATTTCTTTATTTAGAATTTTTATACAGCAAACATCAAACATCCTTGCAAATGACACAGCATATTTCAATTCAATCAATCAATAACTACAAAGATCCCTACAATATTATTGATAAAACATTTATGACTTCAATTAAATTAACTCAAATTTCCCCTGAGTACCAGGTACTTTTGATTATGTTTGATTTTAAAAATATTTTATTCAGGACAAGTAGACATTTTCATACATCAAGCGTAAATATTCTCAGACTAGCCTGATTTAAATTATTAAATTTAGCATTAAGGTATTTAAATTAATTCGGTTCTAGTTCTAACAACAAAGTAACAATGTTCGTTTTGTAAATTATATGACATGCTTAAAATGAAATAGCAGACCAGTATATTACACCTTTATAACATTTGTACGTCGGTATATATTTGGAGTTCTGTAATAAAATAACCCACCACCTGCGCCGTGCACTCACACGCAAACCATTTTGTATCATATATATCTATGACAAAAGATTCAACATTGTTACCAGACTAATTGTTTGTCCAGAGGATATCGTTATAAATAGGCTCTTATGTCAAGGGGGAATTATGTTGTTGAAATTTTGTTGCAAAATTGTACATTTCCTCATCTACGTTAAATTCTGATCTTACATGTCAACCCGACCAGATTGATTAAAGCTCTCTCGATACCTGTTCTTGATTGTTGTTTTCAATAAATTTGCGTCAGTCTCTATCCTGACTTTCTCAGGCAGGCCATTCCTTATGTAGATAACTTTAATTGTTTATATCTCTTAATTAGCGCCATCATTTATATTGAACATAACTGTAATATGACTACTGTCGCGCCACATCTCAAATAAATACGAAATAAAATAAGAAATAAAACTGGCAATAATACATCCTGCATTGTGAGGGGGGGGGGGTAGGATTTATAGGAGCATGAAGTGAGGTGGGGTTGAAGTGTGAATCATAGCCCCCTCCCCCCTCCCCCAGCTCCTCCTGTAAGTGCCCTTGGTTACTGCTTGGTTACCGTTGACGTGGGAGGGGGGGCCGGGGAAGGGGGGAGGGCGGGGAGGGGGGAGGGCGGGGAGGGGAGGGGGGCGGATATAAGGAATTCGGTGGTGGGTTATTGTGGTTTTCATCTTGTGTGGGACACAGGCGGAATTTATTTTTAATTGGACTGAATTTTACAAATATCAATTTGAATTTGTTAAGGATATTGCAGACAGAAAGTATGTTGTAATGTCATATGGAAAATCAGCCTAGACTGGAGAGAGTATTCATCTCTGGTGTCCCATGAATGGAAGCGGTGTCTACTAACTTGGCCTCCACGGCGTGAGAGAACCGATTGAATTTCGCTTTCATTTCTTTTCATCTCAGGCACGGCTTAGAATAGCATAATATCGCCCATGACACACCAGCATGTAAGAAATAAACAAAGCCTTTATGTCTGCTATCAAGCTATTAAACGTGAGCCTACACAACTCTGTCACCATCAACTCCCCTTTCTGCACCCCTTACAGTGCACCCAGCCCCCCCCCCCCCTCCCCACCATGGAAGCATGCTATTTCGGTCAGATTTTCGGAAAATGTACAATTGGCAGCCCTACACATTTAGTAAATGCTGCTAAATTAGGCTGAACAATTATGAATACCGGGTATATCTGAGTATATTTGGTATCGCATTGATTTAAAGTATCAGTTCTGTTATGTTAAAC